>CM076584.1:1399521850-1399797269 GCA_034641835.2 Pinus albicaulis
TTACCAAATTATAGGTGTTCAATTTTTTACAAATTATAGATGTTCAACCCTTTTTAAAATTTCCAAAGGAAATATGTTGCCAAAAACAATAAATGCTTACACATAACATTTTACTCATACAGTCTAATTTACAAGTATTTCCATTAATCATCCTCCTCTTACAATGTTGATTCAAAATTTAAAACCAAATATTCGGAATGTCTGTCATTACAAAATATTTTCAGAATGAGAAATATGAAGTCTCGAACACCACATTGTACTATGATTACTTCCTTTTATTTAAGCCTCTCTTCCATTGCATTTTTACAAACCCTCATAAATATAAGTTTCAATATTACCATTCCCAAATGATCCAAACTTTCTCACCTAAATTTTGTAACTTTAACACTTTCCTAATATTTAACCTATTAAAAACAAACCCCATTGTTCTAATTGTGATTTAAACTTGATGAAAAAAAAATCACAATATTTAATTTATATATCGTTTTAAGGTCGTAGTCAAGCCAATTTGGCGCATGAGACCCCTCTATTTGTGGGAGAAGAGACCTACCTCCACCCAACGATTTTTGCTAAACATTAAGGGAATTTTTAAGTCTAAAATGGGCCTCCTAAGGAAGATAATAAAATGATAGTAAAAATAATAAAATAAGAGTTATGAAGTTTAAAAAAAAAAAAAAAAACATTTTTTTAAATGTATTTTTGACTTATTGCTTTACAAATTCACTCAAATTTGAATTGTGGGTGTTCTTTGGATGTGAAAGACCAAAGAGCGCTCACACTTGAAATTTTAGTGAACCTGTAAAGAGATCAGTTGAAAATAAAATTAAAATAGTCTTGAGATAGAGGAGTTTTGGGACGGGTGACCTCCTGAGAAGTCCTGGTTACCAGGTGCAAGCCCCGGAAGTGATGATTGACACTATGTGATTCATTTCACAAGTTTCAATCCTACTTCTTCACCCCCTAAGTGGACTATTCAAAGTTTCAATCCCACTTCTTCACCCCCTAAGTGGACTATTCAAAAATCATGATCATAGATGAATGACTTATTTAACGCAGTTGAATCCCAAAAAATGATATCTAATATAATGCACTGCAGAAACCCCTCATACTTAAATACAAAGAATAAAGGGAGCTCTACTTGAACGATTCACGAGGCACAATACTTGCTAAGGTTTTACAAATGGGGTAGCAAGTTAAGTAGGCTTGATTGTGGAGAAAAACTCCATACCCAAAGTATGCGAGTACAAAAGAACTTGTGCAACATAGCAATAAGAAATTCAACAATAGTAGAAATATAAAAGCCTAGGAGACCATTTATACCATTTATAGCTAACAAATCCAATTGCGTTTATTTATCTTCCAAATAAAAGATAAATCGGTTTGCATGGTAAACTTTTACAATGCTTTTAGAAACATGTTTCGGCTCTCCCAACATAATATCAGGTCCCTAATTTACTTTTATTGCTTATTGGACATTTCTTCTCAGACATTCTTTTATCATAAACTTTAGCGTTTGATACTAAACTTTATGTAATCACAGCTCTTTCAATATAGCCTTCGGTCCCTAATTCGTTTTTGTTGATTATTGGCCATTTCTTCTCAACATGTAATTCATTTTTGTTGGTTATTGGTCATTTCTTCTCAGCAAGTAGAAGACATTCTAGTTTCTCAAAGCATTGTAATAAAAGCATGTATGGGACATTTTCATGGTTAATGCTTTCTCCCTCTTTTGTTGGAAAAAATAATTGTAAGTTCCTTATTTTTTAAAATTAAAAAATTATATTTTTTATAAGCTTTTCAAGTATGAATATTTTAATGGCAGAGATATAATTTTAATATTTAGAAACAAAATATATATAATGTAATTAAAAGTATTAAAATTTAGCTTTATATTAAAAAAATAAAAATAAATAAAATAAATAAATAAAAATAAAAATTAAACATGAATATTTATTATTATTGATTATTAATTATCAATAATAATAGTAGATTTGAATATTGGCCATGAAATATATGAGTTGATTTAGTTAAATGATAAATTATTAATTCTCAAGTATATTACTTGCGGTTAAAATAGATATTAAATTACTTACTAAAATGGTTGATAACCAGGTTTTAAGTGCACTAAGATATCAACTTTTACTAAATTGCATATAGCTTCATGGGATGGAGTTGCAAATAAATTCATAAGAAGGAAAATCGTTCAAAACAATAGCATTATTAGCCCAATATTCCATGAAATGATTGTTCAAAGAATTGTAATTATGTACAATATGATTATTAACCCAATCTATATCAGTAAAACCCTTTACAATCTGCAGGGGTTTTATCAAAAATATATTAAATACCTCCGAGTTATTAGTTGCCCAGACTTTGTCAATACTCAGCAACAAAATCAGGGCACTCATGGTTACACAGTCTTCATTTCGCTTTTGATAGCTTCAGCCAATTGGGTATAGGCTTCATCCCAGGCTGTTTTCATTTCTAGAGACCACATGTCTGGAACAGCATCCTTAATAGTCTCGAGCAAGCAGAATTTAACGACCTGCAAAAGATTGAGATCAAAACAAATCATCAACATTTAGAGGCCATTTAAAGTGAGTCCAGATGCACTTCCAAAATTTTTCCATTTCATGTAGAGTTGAAGACTAAATTCATTAAAATTCACAAGATCTTGCAGATTTCAGTGTGTTCTTATCATTCTAGGGAGGTACTTTACGAAACACGTTTGTTGTTATAGATTCAAAGAAGACATCAAGGATCGGTTCTCAAGAAGACATCAAGGCTAAAATAAGGATCTAATTGATCTCTAGATCTAAGAAGATCTCCATTCATTCAAGAAGGAGTATTCTGCAAGAAGTTAGGAAAAAAAAATTCAAGCCATTGCAAGAATATCAAAGACCTTACTCAAAGGACTTATACATCAAGGTCTTCTCAAGAGGGAAAACAAGCTCAAGAAGGTGATATTTTTCTACAAGGAATCTAAAGCTATCTTGTGATTGAATCCAAGTCAACATTATTGGAGACATCATCAAATCATCATTTTTCTGAAGTCATCATAAAGCCATCCTTGATCATCATCGTCATCATCATCAAGGATCCAAGGTGATCTACCGCTTTACACCACTCTTCAAGAAGTCTATCTAAGAGGAAGCTTCCAGTACTTTCTACATCATCAACAAGGAAAGGAAGAAAACATCTATTCAAGTAGGTATATTTATGACTTCATTTGAATCTGTCAAAATACCTTTTTGCAAGGAAGGCAACAAATTGGTTGGGGTTTCAAACTTTCTTGCATGGAAGAAAAAGAAATATCTAAATCTTATTGAGAATAAAGTCATGGACTATATCAAAGGGTCAACAACTAGAACTTCAAAGGAAGATACTCAAGCACATGTCAAATACATTAAGGGAGACATAAGAGCCCATAGGATTCTCATAGAAACCATAAAGGACTCTCTCATCCCCTATGTATCAAAAATAGAATCTTCAAAAGAAGTATATGACAAATTGGTGGAGATATTCTCGATGAGTACTACAGGGGAAGTAATATCTCCGAGACAAGAACTAAACAAGTTGAATTTTTCAAGAGAAGAAAGAATCATTTCATATTTTATGAAGACTGATGAAATACAAGATCAACTACATAAATTGGGAGAAGTAATGTCTGATAGAGAAATGACTACAATGGTACTGAATGCTCTACCTGAGGGATAGGGAAACTTCACTTCAAGTATCTATGGGAAGAAAGAAGCAACACCATTCTAGGATCTATGGTCTCTGTGTAAGATAGAAGAGACTAGATTGAAAGCTAAAATTGATACAAGATCAAATGAAGAAAATAAAGCCTATGTTTCCATGTACAGAAGAAAGGGAAGATTTGGTAAGTTTGGTCCTCAAAAGAAAAGAATAAACATGGATAAGATACAATGCTATGGATGTAATGAAATTGGGCACTATAAGAAAGATTTTCCCAAATCTAAGTACAAGAGGAAGAAAGAAGAAGGAAGAAGCCCATATCACCAAAGAAATGGAAGAATTTGATTCAAAGAAACCTAAGAAAGAAGAAGTGAAAGATGTCTACTATGATTGAGATCATCTTCCTCTTTAAGAGGTATCTATCGGTTGTAAAATAGTATGTTATGAAGCATTGTATAATAGATATATAAATCACTTTAGAATTGGCATCATGATGGAAGCATTGAAGAAGGAGCACTCGTCATAGAAGGATGTTTGTAGCACATTGATGTGACTACCATGCTATGAAAAATAATGGCTCTTGGGAACCTCACTAAAAACAACATTCACAGAAGGAATTCATCAAGATCAGGGGTCATCATTCAATAATCAATATGGAAACTGGTGTTGACATTTTTATAATGAAGTCCTATTTGGACTTAATGATTAGAGAGTAAGAAAAAGGTTTCATCATGAATTCTAATAATTTTGGGATTAGGATATGATGACATATTGACGAAGCAGGTCAAGGGAATGAAACTCTTCGTTCTAAGGAAAATTGTTGCAGGATGACTCAACGGGAAAATGTGTGTGTGTATATATACATGTGTGTGTGTGTGTGTGTGTGTGTGTGTGTGTGTGTGTGTGTGTTGACATTGGATGTTGTGAAGGCATGTCATACGGTTGCAGGTAGTATACTCCTATCATTAGAAGTATGATCAAAATAGAAAGTAGAAACTTTTCTGATGCATAGGTTTCCAAAAGGAATGATATGCACTAGATGAAATCGACATAATATGTCCTCATATGGAATATGAGTTGTTTGTACATGATCAAGGAACTGCATAGTGGAAGTTCCTTGGAGTGAAATAAAACTGTGTGGAGAAACAAAAAGGAAGAGATTGTGAGAAGTACAACCATGGAAAGAAGCAATCAACATCCAAGGAAGCCAAGAAGACTTGACTAGAAAATCTCCTGGGAAGATATGTAGACTCTAATAGAAGTCTCGAAAAGATGAGGACCCTCGACAATACATATCTTTAGGATATGTTTGAATCTGTAAACAAAGGATGTTGATGTCTACAAAAAGATGTCATGATGAAATTTCATCACTAAGGTAACTTTTGATTTAAAAGTTCATATTTATAATTAATTAATATTTGATGAACTTATGCAGAGCTGCCAAAAGTAACTATATGTATTCCACAAGTTTACAACCTTATGGTAGGATGAAAGATCCTGCCAAAAGTAAGTATATGTATTCCACAAGTTTACAACCTTATGGTAGGATGAAAGATCCTACCATAAGAAGTATGGTTCAAAGCAAAGCAGCATGACATAAAGCTAGACTAGATGAGATGTGCATGACAACATGTAGAGCCCTTCGGAGACTTTTAAAATACATGAGATTAGATTAGTGGTCTTACCTTTATATTGCAAATTTCCTTTGCAGTGGAGAATGGAAAGAATGATTAGTCCCATGGATATGGTCCAAATGATGTGTGCGATCATTTATTTGATTCATTAAAATTAAAATTACAAGTTTTGTGGTCTATGACTATGTAGACGCTATATATTTCAGCTTTATTTTTCATGCAGGTTTAAGGTTGTACAAATTGTGCACTCTATTCTTGAGAGGCTATTAATATTTTTGGAATTATAGTTTTATTAATGTATTGGGTAGTATATATCAATGTCTCTCAATATTTTAGAATTATAGATGTATTAATGTACTGGGTAGTATATACTAATTTATTTGGATTTAGGTAAGTACGAAATTAATGGATTTGTATATATTGTATTAGTGTATTTTTGGAATTATAGTTTTATTAATGTACTGGGTAGTATATACCAATGTCTCTCAATATTTTTGAAATTATAAATTTATTAATGTACTAGGTAGTATATACTGATTTAGGTAAGTACAAAATTTAAGGATTAGTATATATTGTATTAGTGTGGGCATTAATAAAACTATAGTTTCAGAAATATTGGTTTTCTTTTTTAGAACAACTATGCAAACTGTCTATTTATTTCAGACACAATTTTTTTAATTTTCTTATTCTAAAAAATAAAAATTGAAAAAAAGATTGCCACACAGAAACTCTCCACAAAATCTAAAAATAAATATATTGTACCAATAGGTTAATAAAACTATACTATAAAACTATAACTCCAGAAATATTACTTTTTTGTCGATTTATATTTCAAACACAATTTTCGGTGTTCTGAATAAAAAAAATTAATTACCTCGCCTGCAGCAGAGAGAACTCCCTACAATATGTATGAAAATATCATACCAGCTGCTGAAGGCAATCTTTGATTTAATTTTTTTTGAAATTCACAATCACAAGGCAGCCACAGACGTTGCTTCTTAAAAATAACAGTCACGGGGCACATGAGAGATTGTGGCTCCAAGTTTCACGCGGACGAAACGCATTTCATTGGAAATTCTTTAGTGTACAGGTTGAACTCTGTGCTGGTCTCAATTTTCCATATTTACAGATTTTCCATGACTACAGTGAGAGGGTCTTAGCATCCATTAAAACTAGTTTTTAGTCAAGGTTTTAAGTTTATTTCCTATCTATTCTATCTAAGTAAACGCAACTTTGTTGCGGTTAAGGATACAATTTTATTAATACCAATATGATCTATATCAATTAGGGATTTCATTAATACCAATATGATCTATATAAATTAGGAATTTATATTCAGTCACTTTACCAATAGAGATTTATATCTAGTCACTTTACCAATATCCATCGGCTGTGAAATTTAAATTTTGATCTTTGTCTCACTTTACCAATATCCATTGGCTATGAAATTTAAATTTGGATGTTTGTCTCCCTTTTATACAGAAAGCTTTGTCTTTAGAAATCTCCCTTTTATATAGAAAGCTTTGTCTTTAGAAAGGCTACTCGGCCTGAAAGCGGTCTTTAGAAAGGTTACTAAGCCTATATTCTTGATTAAAACTTGAGTGCAAGTTCACTAATCCTTGTTGGAAAGATGGTTTGTTAGTTGACTTTATAAGACTCCAGAGGAATTTGTGCCTACTGTAACCTGAATACAAGTAGTCAACTATCAATAATCAAGAGTTTGAGTTTAGGCTTCCTCATTTTTAATCACAAAGTAGGAATGCACAGATGAACATGCTTTGTGGCTTCTACTAATTTACCAAATATATTGATGATATGAACCGCATAATCAATTGAATGGAGAGTTTCAAATATACCCAGCTCCATTTGCATCATCCAATGTACAACAAATTGACAAGAGCAATAGAATAGACCAACAAATTGACCCAAGCAATAGAATAGACCAAGCTGGAGGGAACTTGACTAAGCTATAAGAAAATCGACTAAGAAGAAATCCAATCGAAGAAATTCCCTTTACTAATGTCATATATATAACATTGTGAAGGAACAAGCCTACAACTCCAAAAATGAAGAATCACCTGTAATCAAAACCTATTGAATAAAGAATTTTTCTGTAAAAAAAACTTTTGAGAGGGCAGAGCCCTACACCTCCAATAATTAAGAATTACCTGTAATCAACACCTATTGAATAAAGAATATGCAAAACCTAAACCAAAAATAGCTTCGGATGCAAAAGCGGCAAACCCAACCCAGTGATATACATCCCCGTCTTAATACAATTTGCACTGAAAGGAGATTCTGGCAATGAACTCATACACTAAGAAAAGCATCCATAAAATATAAGCCATACAGAGCTTTCAAATTTATTTTAAAACTTTGCCCAGAATCAATCAATCAAGCCTGGGATATATATACCGTCGAATCTTTTATTCAAAGCTGGTCAGGCCAGAGGAAAGTCCCCATGGCGTACCTCCACTTGAAAGCCACATCTCCTCTGATCGGCAAACCGTATTCATGAAATATATTATCGAGCTTCCACTCAGGCATCGATTTGTAATCAGCCTTGGAATAACGAGGATAATGAAGGGGCATCTGAAACACGTAGGGGTTGTCTCCCCCTCCATTTCTTGAAGAAAAACCCTCATTTTCATCGCTAGTTAAGGACCCTGAAAAGGGCTTTTCCAATTCCAGGGCAGCCTTGGCCTCGCCCTCCAGGGCCGTTGGACTCCTTTCCCATCGCAGCAGCATCTCGCGTATATCTTCCAGCGAACAGACGCACCAGAGACCACCGCCATTATGCTCTTGCTTTTCATTTTCAGCGCGCTATGACAGAGGAGTCTTTCGAGAAAGACTGTCGAGCAAGAAGAAGCAAAGCAAAGAGTCTGTCTGGTAGCAAGCAAAGAGTCTGTTTGGTTGATGCCATCAATTTGAGGTTGGCCTAGCTAGTGTGTAACATTAAATTAGATTATCCTCATTATCATATTCTCTTCAAGTCAATTTGAGTATCTGTTTACCTAATACAGCACATGGTCAGTGCTTCCCTGTCGTACACTCCTCAAATGTAGAACAGCTCCAGGAAGGTTAAGAGAGATTTTTGTCATTGAGATAATGTTGTCATTACATTATTTTACAAACATAGTATTAACCAGATTATCACCAGGGTTTGGGTTTGAGGACGAAACCCTGGAAGTTCTCACAGAGCTTACACAACAAAATGCAAAGGACCAAGAATTTGAACAAATGAAGGAAAGTATATATAACCGGGAAGAAATCTGTGTGTTCGATAATAGGTGCACTCAGCTATTCAGGGGTAGCGACTCGCTGGCAGCTGCGAATAAGGACTTAACGATAGCAGTTGTGCTTCAATGACAAAAGGTTTCTTCGGAGGCGTTAATCTGTAATGCGGGATGCCACAAATGCATTCAATTTCTTTACCAACTACACCATTTGCTAGCTGCCCTCTGCAGGCAGCCTTCATTGCAAATTGCACGGTGCACCCAACTGGCAAGTTTTCAATATATGGGAATTCTGCTACATTAAATAATTTTGATCCACTGAGTCTGCTATATATAATTTTGTGAACAATAAATGACCCACGATTCAGCTCAGGAGTAAGCCTACGGAATCGACCGTCATTAGATATAACTCGTAAAATTTGATGGACATTGGAAAGAAAAAAACCCTGACCTGTACTCAATGCTGACGTTTTCCGACACAAGTTGGCAAATCAGTTATTTTAAACCTATAATATATATATATATAGGCCCTTTTTATAACGCCCAGCCAGGTTTGGTCTCATGGAGTTTGATAAAATTCTTTGTCACGAGGCATTTTCGCTATTCTAGACCGTCAGAATAATACTGGACCCGTCATAAAAATAAAGAAAATTCCAAAAACATTTCCAGAAGAATACTGTACTCGTAAAAAAAATAAAAGAAAACCGAGTTGTCTTCCCATGCAACAGAATAGCTCGGACTGCAGGTTTTTGCACGACTTTGTTCAGTAAAATTCAAAAAATGAAGTAGTTGCAGTATTTGGAATCCATTTTTGAGAGTGGAAAAGACACCCAAAATACTGAAGGTTAACAACTATAAACAAGATTCTAATAAAAACTTTGCCAGATTTTTTTAAAATCTCTACTAGATTCCGAGCTTTGATTTTTTTAAAATCTTTACTAGATTCCGAGCTTTGAGGAAGTTGTTACCAAAATCCAACCCTGCAGCCAGTACAATCAAATCTTAAATTGCGTTGCATCCAATTATAACGTTGTGGTTACAGAGTTAAATTAAATTAAAGAAGCGACTTTAGCGTTGTGCCATGAAAACTACGATTCCATATCAAACACATTAATGGTAATTTTAAGAAATGTTTGAAAGCAATTTTAGCTGTGGACCCAAGAAAGAAAGTACCATTCAAATGTCAAACGCGGTGATAAACGTAAGTGAAACAAAATTGAAATTTTTTGTCCACGTGAATTATGATTGGGCTTTCGTGTTTTAGGGCGACGCATAATTTAATTGGATTATGATTTGTTTTATATATATTCAAAATTATATAATAATTATTTTACATAAAATAATTGTAATAATATTAATATATATAATTTTATTATATTAAATATATTTACATAAATAAATATATTTTTATATTAAAAACAATTCTAATTATGATTGCCCAAAAATTATCTACCTCTCATTCTTATCTAATAACCTATATTCTTATCCAATAACCTATAGAACAAATATATATATATAATAAATATTTTTACCTATAATAACATTCTAAAAACATTGCAATCATAACAGTAATATTTAAAAGAATTCTTTTATTACAACATTGTTAACGCTTGTCTTATCCGTGCGTTAATTATTTAAAGCATGATAGTACTGCGACTTATATATATGATATCAAACCTTTCTTATGGTGGAATTTATTTGTTTTCGGATTTTGTGTTGATTATCTCCGTATTGGAATAAATGACATATTATTTAAAACATAATACTTGGTATATTAAGTCCGTATATCTCCGTGGCCTTGTTTGATGTTATCTTCTGGATTTTGTTTGACACTTGGGATGATGTACACCGTCTATGCCATGTTTTGATCTACGGTTGTGAATCATTCTTGGGTAGTTAGGTAAAACCCTTACATCGTAAACCCTAACCGCTTAATCATTTGGGCGTCACAGCTCGAGCTCTGCAACTGTTCATACAAAGCAATTTCTCCATCCCTTGTCTCGACCGAAGTTAGGTAAGGATTCTTGTTGTTTTAAATCTTATTTCCTCTCTGCTACGGAATAGTTCGCTCGGCTAACTTGCATCTTTGCATCACTTCGACAGTCTTGTTGTTTAACTCTTGTTCTCTCTCCGCTGCGGAATATGATTGTTGGGTTAACACTATAATGTGCATCTCTTCCGCAGTCTTGCGACTTTGGCACAAAGTTTGCAAATTTGGGTTCACTGCCTCATCAGGGCACCATGGGGTTTTACACCATTTTTGCTAAGGAGATCAGTTGTCCATCAATGGCGTAGCCAAGAAAGGTAAAATCGAACGAGGGTTTGCACCCTCACCTCTGGTTATTTATTTCCATCGCTTTGTTTTATCCCATAGACTTCTTTTCACACATTGATTGATGATTTTATGGCTGAGGTATTTGAAATCGAACATGGTTGCAATTGTAAGGTATATATTCTATTCTGCTTCCAAATTTACACTTAAATGTTTGGTTTATTCTTCAATCTAGAACCCTGGGTCTTCTAACCTTTTGTGTTTTTCTTTGCAGGTAACCACGATAGCCCAAATTTCATTAATGAGGTTGTTATTATTTAGCAGCCTACCATTGTTAACGGCCATTCGATCTTTTTTCTCTTTCGGGTACTTATGGAAATTACCGAGGGGTCTTCGATGTTTCATTTTCCATTTCTAGATAAGACTATTGTCTCTTCTTGATGGTTCAAAATATAATATGTGCCTAAGTACTTTCATGAAGACACTAAGGCCCTTCCACCGTGAATGATAGTTTTTGGCCCTTGGTGGGCATACTATTGGTCGTAACAGTATATATATCTTACAGTGACAGTTAAGTATTTTCTTTGATATTGTATGATCAAGGTCGTGCGACTCTATACTGTTTATCTTTATTTAAATTATGATAACAATGTTTTTCCGGGCTCTCTTCTGTTTCTCTCAGAGTTGAACAAGTTAGTAAAGTAAATGAATACTTTTATATTGATCTTTCTAGATTTTGATTTTTTGTTAAAAATGTTTCTTTATTAAGAAACTACATGCATTTGCTCGCTTCTATTGTTATTCGACATTCCATTTGGGATTCTTCCCTTCAGTTTTTCATTGTATTTATGCAGGGTTAAATTTCAATGGTTAACAAACTCATACATGGATTGGTATTTCTGCTATTTTTAATATCTTTGGTTTACTTATCTAGGCCTACTACAATCCCCCAGGTGCTTGCACTCAGACATGTTCTCTTTTTAATGTAATAGATCAGTTTATATAGATATATAATGTTGCACATATGGTTACCTCTTTTTGTAGGTTTTTCTATGTTTATATGTTTGCCATTTTATTGGTCCGGTATCTACTGTACATACTATTAACTAACTGAATTACTATAAAATCATAAGCATGCTCCTTATGTGTTTACTTATGTTTTTTTTTAATACACCTCACAATATTTATTGTTATAGAGTTCAGTTCCTCTTTTAAGAATATTATTCCTTAATTATTGGTACTACAGTTGTCCAGACCATCGTTCAAAATGGGTTTTAATTCTCCAACCCATAGTCCGTGTATGTATTTACCTATAGTTTATAAGGAAAACCTTTTAATCTTGGTTTTATCTCCCAAGATGGACTGAATGTCCCTTCCATTCTTCCACATTAGATCTTCTAGTGAATTCATAGTTTCCTACATATTCAAACCTGCAATTTTTTACTTTCATAAATTCTATCCATACCTTCTTAGAATTTCTCTACACATGTAATTATTTTTTCTTCATTATATAATCAACTTAAGGAATTCTATGAAAAGTATAACCATACTGTATTTAATTTAAAAACATTTCTCTGCCATATTCAATCTAAAATACAATTGCCATATTCAATCTAAAATACAATTGCTAATCCACTGCAATCAATATTACCGTTTACAGAGATATACTATTTTTAATAAAATCATATTAAACCTTTTATTTTCTCCATGTTCTAGGTTATAATACTTATCTCGGTTAAGAAAATCTTATGGTAGCCTCCCAACCATGAGAGAGGAATTTAGGTCCTCAGCTCCCCCTCTGCTCCTCACCAAAGTATGATTGATTAGTAGTATTACCAGAGCTATCCTCAGAGGAAAAGGTAACTCTCTATAACTCTTTTTTTCTAACTACTCTGCAATCTTGGAAATTTTTACCATCATCTTATGGAAACCACACCATAAATAATTCTTTATTCAAAAAGAAATAATTCATGTTCATTATTGGATTAACTTACTAGTTGTTTTTACTTAAAACATTAAATGTATAATTTAAAAATAGTATATGAAATTAATTTGGGTGTTACAAAAGATATATATATATATATACATATATATCACTTAATTAAAAAACAATATATATATATATATATATATATATATATATATATATATATATAGTTTAAGTAATAAATCAAATGATTTTTTTTTAGAGTTTTTGTTTAATTTTGTTCAAAATGTGATACCATTTCTTAAGGGCTTTTTAAGGATATTGAATCCATTTATGCATTTAAAATGGTATTTTAAACAACAAGAAATCTTAATCTTGCTAGCAATTGTATTGTTGGATTCATGCTTATACATATTTGAACTTAAATAGTCTTACATTTTAGGAATTTTGAATCAAAATGGTAATACATCTTGACAAGTCTTGGTTAATTTTTATTAGACATAAGTAAGGAGGTAATGGTTAATTTTTATTAGACATAAGTAAGGAGGTAATGGTTGGGGCTATGCAATTCAATTTGTTAATTTCAATTTCATTAAAATATTAAATAAGCCATTATGAATGTTGATATTCATCTTGATAGTTTCAAAGCCATTAAAATATTAAATAAATTATAATTAATAAGGTAAACATTGGATATTCTATAGGATTTAAATAATGCTTGATAGTTTCAAATTCATTAAAATATTAAATAGGTACTTATGAACAAGGTCCACATCTAGTATTCTATACAATTTATTTAAATAGTGCTAAATGGATTATTATGAATGCAATTTATTTAAATAGTGCTAAATGGATTATTATGAATGGCATGAGTAATGAAGATTATATAATTAATCTTGAGAAATATTATTTATAATATTGGAATGCAACGGTGTGGGAAAATACAAAAGGAAAATAAATTTTAAAATTGTAAAAATGTAATGAAAACTAATTTATTTTTAAAATAATGGATAATTTCAATGTTGACTTGAGCTTATACATTTTAAAATCAATGTGTTTGGTGTAATTTGAAATATTATTTTTTAAAACATGAATATTAAATTGGATGAATTTCACTAATTCAATTTTAAAATTTGAAAAAGAAAAATCGAAAGAGAAAAAGGGCATTTAGCTTAAGTAATATAAGACTTTTTTATATAAAGATTTATTTAATTAGTTTAGTGTATTTGACTAGTTTGGTATTAACAAGTATTTTTTGAGTTTCCTAGGTCCAAACTATTTGAAAATATTGTTTTTTTCCAAATATTAATTTATATAGTCTCATAACTAATTTTGGAATTTGCTTCAAGAAGAACATTAAACTTTGTATGAATTTAATCTTTTTAGACTTACTATTGTGGCAATCCAACTAGTTAGTATTTGTTAAAATTGGTGTTTTCGTTGCAAACATCATTAGCACTTTGTTGAGATTCAACAAGATGATGAGCTTAGTGAAAAGAGTCGCCTTCACTAAGTGGGCCCACAGGATTTTTTTGGCGCAAGTCTATTTTTAGACTATGTATATTTTTAGACATGGTGATCATATTTCAGAAGTTGAAGGATGCTATTTGTCGATGGTTGATCAAGTTGGAAAAATAGATGAAATTCTATTTTTAGAATATTGGGCAAAGTCTATTTATAGATTGTCGATCTAAAAATAGAAGTGTTGATTATTATTAGCTCTTAATAATACTCGGACTCTAAACAACAACTTATTCTCTTGGAGAACTTAATTTCAGTGCACAGATTTGTCAAATCAGTGGACTGAGGGAATTACGCAGTTCCCAAGGGTAACTGGTGGTTCATGCATGGAGGACTCAGTTAGAACTCAAGTGGAAAAGTTATGACAGAGTTGGAAGAGTAGTCTATGGAGTTGTATTCAGTCTAACTCAGTTAGACTCAGTTGAGCTAGTTGTATCTAGTCTAACTGAATGATACACTAGTGAGAGTGGAGTGAATTAATTAATTAATTAATTCACAAATAATAACTCATTAATCAACTGAACAATACAGCAGTTAACTACAGTGCATGGCAGTTCTAGTGGAGACCTAGTGGAGAGATAGGTGAAAGGGCAAGATGGACTATCTGTTGTGACTATAGTGATGCATTGATTGCATCACACACACATTGGAGTTGCCAACGAGGATTGCGCAGTCAAGGCAAGAGTAATTCAAATTCTTTTAGAGCTATTCTTCAGTAAGGATTGCGCAGTGGAGGCAAACTAGCAGGAGGGAAAAGATCGGTGCATGGATTTGCAGATTTTTTCCTGACTAGTGTGTGACGATTGTATTGTACTGAGAGCTTGATGTAATAAGCTTTGTATGAGGATTGTTACATGATCTCCATGATACATAATATATGATAGTTTCATTTTTCAGCTTCAGGCTTTCCCGTTAAACAACTGTGTTATGTGCGATTGTTTTTATTTATGATTCACATGTGTGTGCAATTAATTTTCCGCAAAAGATTAACAGTGGAATTATTCTGTATTTTGCAAGAAGTTGAATATTGTGAGATCAGGGGAATCTGGAGGTATGCATGCTTAGTGTATACTAATTTCTACATGGTATCAGAGCATTGTTAATTCTTGAAGATTGCAATTATGAAGAATTGGTGAGTTTATGCTGGTGGACAATTCGAATTTGCTACAGAAGATTCTTGGTGCAGAAGTTGACTATACATTGAAATGGCTTTGAATGGGTTGCGATTGGAGTATGCCCTTGATGGGATCTCGAATTACATAGCCTGCAAGGACAGGATGGAGGCGGTGCTGGAGGATAATGGAATAAAGGAGTTCATCGATAGTGATGTTCCTAAGCCGTGATCTAGCTATGTTGCATTACTTGACGCATGGAAAAAGAAGATAGCAAAGACGAGAAGAATTATGTTGGAAGGTGTGAAGGACCATATTGTGCCCAGCCTTCACGGGAAAGCCACTCCATTCTTAATGTGGAAGGCTTTGACAGATTTTTTCCAAAGCATAAGTGACTAGAGGAAGTTGGCGCTTAAAGACAAGCTCAGAAAAATAAAAATGGAGAAGGGCGACAGTATTCCAAAATACCTCACGAAGTTTGTCCAATGAAAGGATGAATTGGGAAGTGTGGGGGTTACTGTTGTTGATGAAGACTTGGTGAGCTTGGATCTCCATGGGCTTCTGAATATTTGGCATAGCTATGAAGACTTTGTCAATAGACGAGAGAAACTGCCGAGATGGGAGCGAATTTGGTCGGATCTTGTGCAGGAGGAGATAAGGCAGGGTACCAGGGATGGCTCTTCATTGAAGAATGAAGATGAAGAGAATTGCGCTTTGGCTTCCAAAGCAAGGAAAGGGAAGGGGAAGAAATTTCCTTCAAAATCCGATGCTAAAGGTAAGAAGCAGGATTTTTCCAAAGTGAAGTGTTTTCAATGTCACAAACATGGGAATTTCGCCACTAACTGCCCACAGAAGAAGAACAACAAGAAGGCTGCTGGAGCTGCAGCCGGAGAGGCCTTAGCCTCGCAATTTGAACTTGATTTCTCTTTGATCGTATGCTTGGTTTCAAGTTGTATGGGATCGGTGTGGTATCTTGATAGTGGTGTGTCTTTCCATATGACGGGAGACAAGGAGTTGTTTAGTGACTTGGAGGAGAAGGAGCTCCAGATGCATATAGATATGGGTGAAGATGGTCGGTACAATGCGACTAGCATTGGGACCATTGCCTTTGAGAGGGAGTCCAGTAATCCATTATCGTTGAAGAATGTTATACATGTTCTAGGTCTGAAGAAGAACTTGGTCTCCGTCACAATGCTGGAAGACAAAGGTTATGATGTTGTTTTCAGTGAGGGAAAATCCTTCATTCAACATAAAACAACAGGTCAAACCAATAAGATAGGGGTTCGAATTAAGAATCTCTACAAGCTGGAGGTAGATGGTTGTGCTGCAATGGTGGGCAAAGTAGAAGAAGTGGTGAGCCGAGATGAGGGCGAATTATGGCACATGATATTGGGCCATCTTCACCATGGCGCTTTGAAAATTTTGCAGCAGATTTCTAATGGACTTCCCAAGGGTACTCTTGCGCAGTCAGATTACTGCAAGGGATGTACTATGGGTAATTTTGTGAAGACCACCTTTCATGAGAAGGAGAACCGTGCTTCAGTGATCCTAGAGAGAATTCACACGGACATATCTGGACCTTTCTTGGTTGTTTCAACAGAAAAACACAGGGATTATGTTATATTTGTTGATGAATATTCTCGTAGATGCTGGATCTTCTTGATGCAGAAGAAGAGTGAAATGTTCTCAAAGTTCTGTGAGTTCAAAGAATTGGTGGAGAAGGAGTTAGGGAAGCAATTTAAAGCTCTACGGAGCAATATTGGTGGTGAATACATCTCGAGCTAATTCAAAGACTTTTGTAGCAAATAAGGAAATCGAAGATAACTCATAGCGCCTCATAACCCACAGCAAAATGGGGTCGTGGAGAGGAAGAGCAGAACGATTGTGGGTGTTGCACAAGTAATGTCGCATGACCACGTCCTATCGATGCACTTGTGGGTGGAAGTATGCAACACTACAGTTTATGTTCAAAACTGTTGTCCTCATAGAGTACTTGGCATGAGTACACCTGAAGAAGCTTTTACTGGTAAAAAGCTTGATATTTCTCATTTTAAGATCTTTGGCTCATCTGTTTACATTCATGTGACAAAGGACGCCAGGAAGAAGCTGGAGCCGACTTCATAAGTTGGGATATTTGTGGGGTACACATAAACACCCCATAATTTTTGTGTGTATTTTCCAGAAAGTCGGATGACTGTGGTGCGACGGGATATAAAATTCAATGAGGTGAAAGCCATGAAGTTGTCGCTTGAGAGGGAGCTACACTTGCATGCAGAGGAGGAACTTCTTGTTCCCAAAGATGAGCCTGTAGATGTGTATTAGCCACAAGAGAAGATTCATGGAGTGGAGGAGTCCACTCATGCAGAACCAAACATCAGACAAGGCAGAAAGTGTACCATAGAAGCTGAGAGAATGAAGCTTGATGCGACACAAAATGTAGGAGCTCCTACATGAAAACGCAGACAGAGACAGTCACCTAACCGATTTACTGGATACAAGGCTCTTATGAGCAAGTGTATTGTGACAGAACCATCTTCTTTTGAAGAAGCAATGGAAGAGCCCACATGGGTAGATTCCATGGTGGAGGAGTATGAATCCATTGTCAGAAAGAGTGCTTGGGAGATTTTTCCAAGGCCGGTGGGGAAATCAGCTTTAGGATCAAGATGGATCTACAAGTTTTGGTTTTTAAACTCATGTGGTCATCATTTTTTAAAGAGATTTTTGGATTACGCAAGTTGCTGATGGGAGCATCGAGAAGTATAAGGCAAGATTTGTTGCCCGGGGCTTCTCACAGATCGAGGGGATTGACTATGAAGAAACCTTTGCACCTGTCACACGGTATTCTTCCATACAGACCATCCTTGCTCTCTCAGCGCAGATGGGTTGGCACATTCATCAGATGGATGTGAAGACTATGTTCCTTAATGGGATCATTGAGGAAGAGGTGTACATTGAGCAGCCTAAAGGATTTGAGATCTTCAACAGCGAGTCGCATGTGTGCAGGCTCAAAAGAGCGTTGTATGGGCTGAAACAAGCATCACGTGCTTGGTACACTCGGATCGACAGCTATTTCACTAGACTTGGCTTCACCAAGAGTGAGGCGGATGCAAACCTGTACCAAATTGTGGTGGAAGGTAAGCTTTTAATCATTATTCTTTATGTTGATGATTTAATACTAACAGGTGATGATTAATTGATACATTCATGCAAGGCAGATCTTGCAAAGGAGTTTGAGATGAAGGATTTGGGCCTCCTTCATTATTTCCTTAGATTGGAAATATGGCAGCGGGAAGGTGAACTGTTTGTGTCTCAAGGAAACTATGCCCGAGAGATACTGGAGAAGTTTCACACGCAAGGATGCAAGCCTATCGACACTCCTCTTCCAGCAAATTGGAAGAAAGAGGATGCTACATCGGCAGAGGTAGTGGATGCCACTGTTTACCGATAGTTGGTGGGTTCACTCATGTATTTAGTCAATACAAGACTGGACATATGCTATGTGGTGAACCAACTTTCAGAAGTGATGGTTAAGCCTACCAAGCTCTTTTGGAAGGCAGGCAAGCATGTCCTAAGATATCTCAGGGGCACATCTGAGTATGGTTTATGGTACAGACAGATGGATGAAGTGAAGTTGCATGGCTTCAAGGATGCAGATTGGGCATGTTGAGATTCAACAAGATGATGAGCTTAGTGAAAAGAGTCGCCTTCACTAAGTGGGCCCGCGGGCTATTTTTGGCACAAAGTTTATTTTTATACATGTCGATCATATTCTATGAGTTGTAGGATGCTATTTGTGGATGGTTGGTCAAGTTGGAAAAATATATGGACTTCTATTTTTATACATATTGGGCGGAATATATTTTTAGATTGCCAGTCTAAAAATAGATATGTCGAATATTATTAGCTCTTAATAATATTTGGACTCTAAACATTATCTTATTCTCTTGGGGCACTTCAGTTAAGTGCACAGATGTGGCACAACAGTTGACAGAAGGAATTACGCTATTCCTGAGGGTTTACTGGAGCTAATGCATGAGGACTTCAGTTATAACTCATGTGACAGAGTTTGGTGGAGTTAGAGAAGTAGTTGGTGGAGTTGTATTTAGTTTAACTTAGCTAGACTCAGTTGAGCTAGTTGTATCTAGTCTAACTGATTGATACACTAGTGAGAGTGGTGTGAATTAATTAGTTAATTAATTCACTAAATAATAACTCATTAATCAACTGAAGGATACATCAATTAACTACAGTGCATGGCAGTTTCAGTGGAGACCAGTGGCGAGATAGGTGAAAGAGCAACTGTGACTATCGGTTGTGACTATAGTGATGCATTGATTGCATCCAACACTCCGTGGAGATGCCAATGAGGATTGCACATTGCAAGCTAGGTGGATTCGAGTTCATTCAGAGCCATTCTTTAGCAGGGATTGCATAGTAGAGGCAGGCTAGCAGGTGGCAGAGATCAATGCATGGATTTGCTAGATCGTACCTGATTAGTGTGTAGTGATTGTATTGTACTGAGAGCTTGACATGTTCGGCTTTGTATGAGGATTGTTACATGATTTCTATGACATATATTATATACAGATAGTTGGGGTTTTTATCTTCAGGCTTTCCCGTTAAATCACTGTGTTAATGTGTGTGAATTTTTATGGTTTCATGTGTGCATTGCAATTGATTTAATTTCCACATGTGATGATCAATGGTGGAATAGATTCTGTATTGTGCATGAAGTTAAAATAGTGTGTGATCAGGAGAATCTTGGATATATAAAACATAAGTTATATAATTTCTACATGGTATCAAAGAAGTTGATCATTGGAGCAGATTGTAATTATTGAAGCGGTTGAGTTTTGTGCTGGTGGAATTCGTATTTGCTGAAGTATTTTCTTGGTGTCGAAGTTGAGCATTAATTGAAATGTATTTCAACATATCGTGATTGGAGTATGCCCTTGATGGCAGCTCGAATTATATTGCATGGAAGGACAGGATGGAGGCGGTGCTGGATTATAATGGGTTGAAGGACTCTGTTGGAAGGTGTGAAGGATCACATAGTGTCCAGCCTTCATGGTAAAGCTAGTCCATTCTTAATGTGGAAAGCTCTGACAAAATTGTTCCAAAGCAGAAGCGACCAGAGGAAGTTTGCGCTTAAAGATAAGCTTAGAAAAATAAAAATGGAGAAAGGCGACAATATACCAAAATACCTTACGAAAGTTCGTCCACTGCAAGGATGAGCTGGGAAGTGTGGGGGTTACTATTGATGAAGAAGACTTGGTGAGCTTGGCTCTCCTTGGGCTTCCGAAGAGTTGGCATAGCTACGAGGACTTTGTTAATGGTCGGGAGAAACTACCGGGATGGGAGCGACTTTGGTCGGATCTTGTGCAGGAGGAGATAAGGCGGGGTACCAGGGATGGATCTTCATCGAAGAATGAAGATGAAGAAAATTGCGCTTTGGCTGCTAAAGTAAGGGAAGGGAAGGGAAAGAAGAATCCTTCTCAATCCGGTGTGAAAGGCAAGAACCAGGACTTGTCCAAGGTGAAGTGCTTTCACTGTCACCAACACGGACATTGCGCCACTAATTGTACACAGAAGAAGAAAAATAAGCAGGCTGCTAGATCTGCAGCGGGAGAGGCCTTAGCCTCGCAGTTTGAGCTGGATTTTTCACTGATCTCATGCTTGGTTTCAAGTGTGATGGGATCAGTGTGGTTTCTTGACAGTGGTGCGTCTTTCCATATGATCGGAGACAAATATTTGTTCAGTGATCTAGATGAAAAGGATCTTGGAGTGCACATCTAGATGGGCGATGATGGTAGATACAGTGCGACTGGTATCGAGACCATTTCCTTTGAGAGGGAGTTTAGTAAACCTTTCATATTGAAGGATGTCATGCATGTTCCAGGATTGAAGAAGAATCTGATCTCTGTGGCGATGTTGGAAGACAAGAGATATGATGTTGTTTTTAGTGAGGGAAAGGCTTTCCTGCACAGTAAAACAACTGGTGAAACCCAGAGGATAGGGGTTCGAGTTAAGAACCTTTATCAATTGCAGGTAGATGGCTGCACAGCAATGGCAGAAAAAGCATAAGTAGTGGTGAGCCGGGATGAGGGCGAATTGTGGCACAGGAGATTGGGCCATCTTCACCATGGCGCTTTGAAAATTTTGCAGTAGATTTCTATCGAGCTTCCCAAGGGCACACTTGCACAGTCAGGTCAGTGCAAGGGATTTACTTTGGGAAAATTTGTGAAGACCACTTTTTATGAGAAGAATAGTCATGCCACAACGATCCTTGAGAGAATTCACACAGACGTGTGTGGACCTTTCTCAGTAGCTTCGACAGCAAAGCACAGGTATTATGTGATATTTGTTGATGAATTTTCTCGTAAGTGCTAGATCTTCTTCATGCAGAAGAAGAGCGAGACATACTCAATGTTCTATGAGTTCAAGGCACTGGTTGAGAAAGAGTCGGGGAAGTAGGTGAAAGCTCTAAGGAGAAATAATGGTGGTGAATTCATCTCTGGCGAATTCAAAGACTTTTGCAGCGCAGAAGGAATTCGAAGAGAACTCATAGCGCCTCATAGCCCACAACAAAATGGGGTTGTGAAGAGAAAGAAAAGAACGATCGTGGGTGCTGCACAGGTGATGTTGCATGATCAGGGCCTTCCCATACACTTGTGGGATGAAGCATGCAACACTGCGGTTGATGTGAAAAACTGTTGTCCTCATAGAGTACTTGGCATGAGTACACCCGAAGAGGCATTTTCTGGTAAGAAGCCTGATATTTCTCGTTTGAAGATTTTTAGCTCACTTGTTTACATTCATGTGACGAAGGATGCCAGGAAGAAGCTGGAGCTTACAGCAAATGTTGGGATATTTGTGGGGTACACAGAAACACCCCACAACTATCGTGTGTATTTTATAGATAGTCCGAAGACTGTTGTGCGACGAGATATCAAATTTCATGAGGAGAAAGCCATGAAGTTGTCGCTTGAGAGGGAGCTACACTTGTATGTAGATGAGGAGCTACTAGTTCCTAAAGATGAGCCTCAAAATGTGGATCAGACACAAGAGGAGGTTCATGGAGTGGAAGAAACCACTCATGCAGCGCCAAACATCAGAGGGCGGAAGCACACTACAGAAGCTGAGGGACTAAATCTTGATGCAGCGCAGAATGTAGGAGCACCTACATCACAGCGCAGATAGAGATAGTCACCTGACCGATTTACTAGATACATGGCTTTGATGAGCAAGTGTATCGTGATGGAGCCATCCTCTTTCAAAGAAGCTATGGAGGATCCCGCATGGGTAGATGCCATGGTGGAAGAGTATGATTCGATTGTTAGAAATAGTGCATGGGAGATTGTCCCAAGGCCGAAAGGGAAATTATTGGTAGGTTCGAGATGGTTCTACAAAGTGAAGCAAGCTATTGATGGGAGCGTCGAGAAGTATAAGGCAAGATTTTTTGCTTGGCACTTCTCACAGATTGAGGGGATCTAATATGAAGAAACCCTTACACCTGTCGCAAGGTATTCTTCCATACTGACTGTTACACAACAATTTGTCACCATCCCTAAAATTCCCCATCCCGCACATTGGAGGGCTTATTCCATGACCTGTGAGCAGTGACATGATCTGAAAACACTTTCATGGCATTCCCCTAGACATGGACTTTCATTCCCCTGAAGAAATCTCCTTGTGAAAAACCCTAAAAATAGCCTTTTCATCATGGGCGCGACTAGCCAGTGTTATACCCACGCTAATGGGGGAAATCTTCCAAAGAGGGCGCACCAATTGGCGCTTTGTCTCAGAGTCACACTTGCGCCAGGCTTAATAAAGGGTGTTTTTTAAAAATAAATGGCGGAAGATTGACTCCAACCAACTCCTGAACTGGTCTCTAAATTGAGTTGGGACGTTTTGCTCCAGATTTCCATGTAGAGGAAGTAGTTTGCCACCTCTCATGGAAGCTTCCTTGAGGATAGGGCCAATCCCATGATTGTAGGGATCCAAACTCCTCTTCCACCATCTATATAAGCTTGCCATTTTCCTTTGCATGCTAATCTCCAAGAATCTCCAAGAGTCTCCAAGAATCTCCAAGAGCCTTCATAGCCTAAAGAATGCTGCAAGAGCTTTGATAGTCCTCATAGTGCCAAATCCATAGCAAGGAGATTGACGATCGAAGAAAGAGGCTTGTCCCCATTCCCGATAAGCTTTACTGAGACGTATTCCACTGACGACCCGCCGAAGGAAGGTTCAGCGTCAGAGCCTGGTTGTATTTTCCTTTGATGAATTAATGATAAGCGACTATTGGTTATGGCTCCACTCGTATTTTTCATTATGATCATGAGTTGTGTCTTCTCTGACTGATACATAATTGCATATATCGGGTTTTACACTTGTGTTTGTCGTGTTTCTTGTGTGTGCAGGTGTTCGATCACGGTGAGCGAGAGGATTGTGATTTGCTGGAACAAGGAAACGGGAGCGTCATCTTCTCTACGAACAACAGCGTTGGACTTGAGGTAGGCCTTATTCGCAAGTTGGTTTATTGTAATTAGGAACCTGCGCCTTAGCGTGATACGATTGTTGCTAGACCCGATCTGGGCTAGTAGGGATCACCTCTGTCCGCAGAGTGGATTTACCTCTACAACAATCTTCTATGCTGCGAGCATTCTTAGCTTCCTCCCACCACAGAGTGGCGTTCTCTCTCAACATATAGATGGTCAGTCTCGCTTTAATATTGCTGCTATACTCATAGACTTCAAAGAACTTGTTCATATTTATCAACCATGCTTCAACCACCTCCTTCACTTCTCCATCAAACATAGTGGTTTTATCATTACCGGAATCGGCCTCATTGTAGTTTCTATTTTTGTTACCTCGCTGTGAATGGATTCTTTCCATTCTGTCAGTGGTTTGGTCCCTCGCTTGTCATTCGTTTCCTTCATGCATGTCTCTATTAGGACTGAGTTATATCACCCCCTGACTCTGTTTGTTAGAAAGGCTCTTGATTATCCTTTCTTGCTCTTGCATTAAGCACTTATTGTCACTCCTAACCCGGACCATTTCTTCCTGTAGCTTCTACACAGTGCTTAGCAGAATACTGGTCTGGTGTTGTTGTTCCTCCAACAGTCTACTATTCTGCTGGTGCTAATCTACACTTAGCTGAATCCACATTTTAGGATTCATTTCCGATTGGGGTTGGGGTGTAGGTTACCCTACATTCTGGGGTGTTTTCTACGTTGACCCCCTTCTCATATCGCCTCCTACTGTGTTATTTCTCTGCTCTGCATCATTTGCACACACAATATGTCATGTTAGGTGAACACTAGGGTCCCAGCATGTGAACGCTTCCCTGATACCACTCGTAACGTACATCAACATAAAACTAACAAAAAATATAGCTTTTAACATTATCCAACATTTAACTAAACAATACTATTGCGAATATTATATGTCCATTCACTTACATGCTCATAATTTTTCTTTTTTTACACTATCATAGTAGTATCAAGATTGGGTAAATGATTACAAGTTCTGAGGTGGAAACTTAACTACATATGCGAGCATTTGATTCGACCATGATTTATTTTAATTCGTTCAGTACACAATATCCTTAGTGATAATGTGACAAGGAAATATTTATTGGAAACGTTATATTGATCTTGATTACAATTATTTCATAGCATAATGGTTTTCAATGGAGAACTGTGTACTTATTTTTGGATTAAATATCACTGTACACGCTATTACACCAACTTAACTCTGGTTGATAGCTATGAGGACTCCACACCATCGAATTACATAGGTTTGAATCTATGGTGGAGTTTTTTTTTAGTACCCAATTAGGGTATTGACTTCCCCAAACCCTAACTATTTCTTTCCAATTGTTTTCGTCCTCCGTCGTGTAGCTCTACAACTCCACCTCGGCCTACTGCTGTCGACAAGCATGCCTTGACTCTGATCGATTCCGTCTGGTTTTTCTTGGTTCAACATTGATAGGTAAACTTAACAGTCACATTTTACCCTTACCTTTTTTTGTAGTGAGTTGTTATTTGATTTACTCAGGTTGCTCAGTTATTTTCTTCCATTGGTCAGAGGATGGCTCTATAACTTATGCCTACACAGAGTTATATACGTGAGTTATGATTTTTCTCTAAAAGGAATTTCTATTTCTGCTTTGATAGTCCTGGTTTTTTACTTGCGGATAAGAAATTTCGACTCCCCCGCCGAGTCCCCTCATCGAGTTAATAGGTGAGCCAGGATTGTTTTTAAGTTGTTTGGAGTTCTTTAATTATGTTATATGCCATCCTCCAGTTGTAGGATTTGACTTTCCTCTGTGGATTTGTCCACATAATTCACCTTCGAACATGTGGAAGCATCTTACACAGGTGAAAGGTTGCATTGTCTTTAACTTTCCTTTATGCTTGTGCACTACTTGATAGCATAGTTGATACGGTCTGCTGCTAATGATTTTCTTACCCTCTTTTTCTTGTGCAGGTAACTTCCATGACTCGGCATTGAGGTTAGCCCTTTTGGGATGCTCGATTCCTGTCTTCTTTGACTCATTTAAATTTCTCCTTCAGGTATTCTTTCTTCACTGTAGGGTTTTTCAAGTTATCGGTTGTAGAGACCTTTGCTCCAGTCTCGAAGGCACTCAGAGCAACGTGAGCTCGGGATTATTTTTGTGGCTACAAGCTGCTATGTTAATTTCTGTTTGAAAGTTCGGGGCTTTGCCCTACTCATGACTACAATTGACATTTCTAACACAATCTTTGGACTATATTTTATTCATGTTTTACCCTGTATTTTTCTGGTTTGGTCTTATGGGTGATCAACCCTTGGACTTAGTAACGTTTAGTTATACTTTAATTCGTTTACTAGAAGATGTTTTACTTCTTATATATGTAACATCATTTTTTAGTATCTTCTGCCTCGCCAATACTAATGCATTCTGTTCTATGAAATGGCTTGCTTCTTTTGCATATTTCAGGAATGGAAAAAAATGTTTTTCCAATTTTCTATATACATGTATATTTTGCGTTTCTAGCTTCTTTTTCAATAGCCTTTCGTTACTGTTCGAATTAGGCCAACTTATCTCCTGGAGTACCAAAGTCTAAACTCTAGGCTACTATATTAATTTGGCATGGTTATTCACTGTCTTTGTAATACTTGTTTTTATGCTGGAGATTTTCGGTTTTGGGTGCATACTACACATGAAAACCCTGATATTTTCCTTTTCCTCATTATATACTATTTACAGACAGGTTTCATCTCTTTCTGGGTATTAGCACTGAGTTTACTTTTATTTCAGTTTTAAATGAAATGTCTGAACCATTTTTTCCGTGTATATCATAGGTACAGTTAACGACCAACTCGGGGTTCGGAGTTTTGGCTCTAAAACTCTTAGTTAATGTTTTTTTGTTTAACTTACTAACAGCAGGAGTTCTAGCTATTTTCTGTTTCTCTGTAAACACTAAACAAAACCAGAACTTGCATACATACGAATTTTCTCACATGCTCTAAATATTTAAGGGTTAATCTAGTTCCTCTGGTTACTTTAAGGAATACACATATAAAACACCTATCTAACATTCAATGTGGAGAAGTATTTATTTCATATATAAATAACAATAAATGTAACAAGAAATACAAATAACTAGACAACATATCCCGAACTTAATTTTCCAGTAACTTGTTTACTTATCTGTTTTCTAGACCTTACTAATGATTTCCTCCCTACCACGAGAGAGGAAATTACGCCCTCATCTCCCTTCGTGCTCTACACCTGAGATAATTTGGTTGATAGAGGTTCTGAAAGAGGCCTCAAGACCCCAAGCCCAGTCTTCTTTTCCAGGAATTTCAAGAATACTGAGTGTTTCCACTGGTCACCACCAGCTTAGAAAATCATCACTCTCTTTCCTTCCTCTCCTTAGCCACGAAACATAACCCATTTTCCTCACTAGGATGTTCCTTTATCCTTAGAGAAAAAGGTAACTTCCTGAATTGTTTTTTTGTTCAACCACTTCTCAGTTCTTGGAATACTTTTATCAGCAGTCTTTTTTACTTTTTTTATGGAACCACTATTCCATTATTAATTTTATTTCAACAAGAACATAATTAATTCATATTCATCATGAAATATTTCCTCAAAAGAATAAATTTCTTAGTCTCTTAAAAATAAAATAGCATAACAATTAGTTAGCACTTAAGCCAGCTCTCACACATTGGTATCATAGCTATTCGATCTTCTGGTCACTCAACTGTTGCATAGAGCCAGCCTCATTCAAATTTTGGCCATCAACCTTGTTGTCATGTAATTGAAGTCTTTTTCTATACATAGTTGTATTTTATCCATTTCACATATCATTATTTATGCCTTTCACCATAAAGGAAAAAATAAAAAATAAAAAGGAAAAAAATAAAATAAAATAAAAAAATAAAAAAGAATGAAATAAAATATATTTTTAATATATATATATATATATATATATATATATATATATATATATATATATATATATATATGGATATCTGGTAAAAAACAAATAAATATAAAAAAGGGTAAAAAACACACACACACACACACACACACACACATATATATATATATATATAGCAATTATTAGATAAATATTAAAAATAAATAAAAGAAAAAAATACAAAATATATATTTATATATTATTATTATTTTTTAATTAAAAGTAATATAAATAAAGAAATTATATATATATATATATATATATGAAAAAAACAAATAAAATAATTAAAAAAAAAATACATGGGGTCGAGTGCAGCTCGTCCTGCCAATGATTGCAGCTGCTTTATTAATGTCTTCCATAAAATGTTATCCAGCACTTCCATATGGAGTTGTCTAACGAGGCAAAGGAATTGCCCGGACGACCAAAAGTGGTTAGAATCTGAGCAAAAAAAAATAGAAATCTTGCAGTAGGAGTGTTTGAATCATGTTTTTGATGGTGGAAATGGATTCAGCACCATCAAAAGCCTCATAGGCACCCAAAATATTGAATTTTGATAGCTCTAAACTGGATTTTCAAAAATCCTTGCGAGATTTTCTTAAAATCTTACCAGAATTTCCATCATTTTCAAAGCAAAAAAATAGTCTATTTAGACGACTACCTTCCATATTCCTCTATCCCAAGTTGACCAATCCTATGCCACCAATAATCACCATGTCGTTGCCCTGGTTCTGTACATGCTGTCATTTTTTTCTTTTCACATTTCGTCCCTTAATACTATCTCGTTCTCCAACCATTGGCATACCACCACCATCGATTTAAAAATATGTGTGGGATAGTTTGATTACCATGGAAACGTTAACAAGGGACCCCACTGTCCAAAACATCACAACCCTACTAAAGCACAGATTAAAATTATCCATATACCCCATAATAAAGCGATTCTGTTTAATTCAAAAACATAAGCAACTATATTATTATTAAAATAATTGGTTTGCTGATACAAAGAAATTATTGTGACGTTGAATCATTACGACACTGAATCATTACAAATTAGTGGGAATGGTCAAAGTGGATCGTAGAGTGGGTTTATGTAAGGTTGTTCTCTTATTTAATAGGATTAAGAGGGTTATGATAATTTCAAAATTCAATTATATATATATATATAGGGTGTTGTACTTTTAAGTACATATTATTAAGGGATTATTGGAAAAAAAAACATACCTAAACATATTTATTGGACAATATTATTTATTATAATATTATTACTACCAATATATTTAATAAAATTAAAAGAGTATGCAAGGTATTTTTTAAAAAGAGATAATTGTAAAAAAAAATTATTATAAAAATTATAAAGGGTTATTGTTAACCCTAAGTTCATCTAAAAACAAATGGCTAATTCAAAAATGAACGAAGAAACTATGGGTTCGATACATAATTCTACGTTTTGGACCAGATGTCCGCTTTATCGAACATAATTCAAGTATTCACCAGTATTTAAAAATCGCACAACCTTTTTTCGATTATGTCATAAATTGTTTACTTTAGAAGAATATCAATGTAATGCAAATATGACTTAACACTTTTTATATTTCGGGAGGAGGAGTGATGAGGAGCGAAAGTATGACCCTTGCTAGGGTTTCTTTAGGCCTGGCCGCCGACACCGATCTGGTATTTTCCTCTGCCCTGTTCGGCTCTGCCACCGTCGCCGACTCCATAGCAAATCCAGGAGACTCTGTGGTCTTCACAGCCGCAGCTCTCTGCGGCCTTCCACGCTTGATTCCACTCTGGTTGCGGGCTCCTCCTCTCTAAGCAGCCACCGCCTTTGCCCAAGAGGAAAGACTCGGGGGCATTCCAGTCGACGCCTATGAAGATCTTGTAGTGATGGATGTTATAGCATCATTTTTCACCCTCATGTGATTCATGATTGTCTCTTTGGCCTTGGGCACCCATTCCCACAGACTTGAGTAAAAGTTCATAAAAAACAGTGTTTAAAATCCCATACGTGGATATGCTCAGACTTTTCCGCGTGTATACGCGATTCCAGAGATACTTTTCCGCGTATGCCATTAAAATCATTAAAAATATATATAAAAATCCCTATTTTTGAGGCTGGGTTGATGGTTATTCCTGTAATTCAACCACCCCAGCCTGTGGCCAACTTTTTCCAACAAATTGAAACTACTTTGAGGGAGTATAAAAGCCCCTCATTTGCATGGCCTAAGGGAGGGAGAAAATTATAGATATTATACTCTGTTGGAGCCCAATTCAAGTCTAATTTCCCGTGCCTCCTGCACTTCCCAGATTTTTACAGGAAACCCTTGTTTCCTAGAGATGTTCATCAGCTTATATGTCATCTCGTGTGCACAAGTCTTGAAATAATCTTAGTGAGGCAAGGGCGGGACGGATCCGGACGACGGTCTGTTCGAAGATTGGGGAAGGATTCAGGTGATCTCTCCTCCTTTCTATTATTGTACATGCTGTTCGTAATGAAGAAGAACCATCTTGTTCCCGAATTCACGTGTTAATATCTTCTTGCATATGTGAAAAGGTTGTTAATTAAGCATTTATTATTGTTTATATGATGTTTCACATGGATTACATTGACATTTAGGAAATATATATGCTGTACAACTAGATTTCCGTGCATGCCTCTTCTTGATTTTCAGGTTGAAGAGGAAGAAGGGTTGCTGGGGGTTTGGACCCCGCAGGATCTACATCAAACGTAGGATCTACGGGTGAGTTCTACGATCTGTAATATCTAGCTTTTAGCATACAAGTTTGGTTGTGTGAGTCCTTCTTGAATAGCATGCCCTGATCTGTGGAGGTTTTTGACCCAACGACCTCTAGGGAGTTATTTCCCGAAACAGAACTAGCGACTCCGCTGGGGATCGCATTTTTGTGATTCCCCTGTTGGGTGGTTTTAGCTATTTTAAAGGTTTCCGACAGTTTTAATCATTATTTCCAGTCTAGTTAGTTTTTTCTCAGTCAGACTAAAGACCTGGTTCTTTAGCTAGGCTTGACCATTTTTGCTTTCATTATTTACTTTTCCATACGCTATTTTTCCTCTACACAGACGTGTACACACGCAGGTTTTGTCAAAGGAAGTCGCGTATACGCGTTTTTCCTTTGCCACAGTCGCATATGCACGCTTGTTTCAAAATTGCTAAGTAGCCTATGCCTAGGAAAATTTTGAAATTTTTTATTTTTTGACTTTTTGGTCTTGTCTTCCTGTGGAGACCTATTCCTGCAATGTCCTTTTAGTCTCTGGATTGTGTTGAAAGTGGTTATTGGTCTTTTTCTCTCTTGTTTAGTTGAAGACTAGCTCATTTGGCAAATCTTGTTTTTGTAGTGCTTGCATTTCTAGTCTAAGTACCAAGATCTCTTCTTGGGGATTCTTGGTTGTTCTGCTTAATCATGACAGAGAGCTTCTGCTCATATGCTCTTTCCTAAATTTATGTCTTGCTTTGCACTTTAATTTTTTCCTGCTTTTTGGTTGGTTTTCTTGATTTCATTTCACTAGGTCTTGTTGCAATTTTTGAAGAGTCAGTTTTGGGTATTTGAAGTTTTGTTTGCTGCAAGATTGTGCTATTCTTCTGGGCTGAGTTACTGAGTTTCTTGTCTTCCTTTTGCTCGTATAAATCTTTCTACTAAGTGGCACTATAAGATTTGGAGCATTTTTGTTGAATTTTTGCTTGAAATTCACAGTTTGTTTGGCTTGGGAATTAGATAGTTCTTCTTGGTCTTTTTGAAATATTATTTTTATAAAATTCAAAAGCTCAAAAACATTTTGTTTTGCCATTTCCTTTTTTTTTCATTTGTGTTTGGGTTTCTTTCCATCTTTTGAAGCCTTGTTGAGATTTCTTACCTTTGGTTTCTGACTTGATTTGGGAAGGGAATTTTCATTGGTTTCTTTCTCTTATTTCAGGCATATTTTGGTGTCTTTATACTGAGAGTTTCTGATTTGGGAACTAGCTTTGTGGACAACTGGAAAAATGATAGAACTGGGGGATTCTTGAAAATTTCTCTTTGCTTTGTTAGATTTTGCATCTTAGAATTGGCATGCTCTTAGTAATTTGCATTAGGTGCACTTGAACATTTGTAGTCTTTTTCATAAATTTTGTGAGTGTGAGGTTTGATATCTGAAAAAAAAATAGTCTCGTAGAACCCGTGTAGAAATTTCTTTTCATCGAAAGGCAAGTAATGCATCTACATGTAGTTTGGTTTTCATTAATTTCTTTTCTGCATCATAAAACATCACGAGTTTCATTTTCATATTCCCTTGACTTAATATAACAACCAACTAAAATAAGCGTATTAATTTAAAAACAACTAGCAAGTTTTTTATTAAGTGTCATACATCAACTACCTAGGTTGTAGGGCCTTGGATTAGGTGAGTGGAGAGTTAACTCTCCAAGGTCGCTCAACCTAAAACATAGAAGTTTATTAAATGAGCGAAATCCAACACTGTTAGGTGGACCGGGAAAGCTCTCCTCCAGAGAGTCAAGCGCGAGGGGAAGTGAAGGTTGAGAAGAGAGATACCCCCTCCCCGATTTACTGGATCTTGCCTTAAGACCATTCCGCCCGACTGTTGACATGGATTGGTGCCCTTAGTTTCCATTCCTAGGTACCACATAGGTGACTGTGGGGGGGAATACCCGTGGTACCTGAGGCAGATGTCGTATCACTTCCAGCAGTACTTCTGCAGGGTGCCCCGACGAAGCTTGGGTACTTGCACCGGCAAAGGCTGTTGTTAGGAGGTCGGCGTAACTATTTCTGTTACCTTCGCTAGTAGGCCTGGGCCGTAATTATCCCAGAATACTTTCGGGAGGTCCTATTTTTTTCTTTCTCGTATTTTGGAGTCCGGTCCTAATCACCCGGAGCGGAAATACCTGAAGGCTTCTTGCTTGGTTGCATCTTAGGGATTTTTGTAGTAAGTGCTCTTTGCTCCTAGCTTGCTTAGCTTTATACTTTTTTGAGTCTAATTAATCTGTTAAAGTGGCTGAGCAAGCGCCTCGTCGATCAAGGAGAGTTCGGGGGTTATCTCCCGAAAGTGTTGAGACTTCTTCAAGAAGGCATAAGAGTAATATAGCAGGTGAATATCACCCAGTGGTATCTGACGCAGCGGAGAAAGATCCTCCGCTAGGGCTTGAAGGTGCTTTAGTTGGTTCTGGTGTCGGTTCCGAGAGGAGCACTCTGCTCACCTCGGGAATCTTATTTCCAAGAGAAGCAGAAGAAGAAGTAGAAGTAGAGGAAGTACCTCAATTTCCTGAGTCACTTCCATCTCCTCTTCCTTCTGATTCTCCGTTTGTTGTTGAGTACATCGGACTTGAGTCAGAAAGACCAGAAAGTCCTTATCCATCTTATTCATACCTTTCGATGGCCACGACTGGGAACGTGGCTGTGGTTGTGAGTGCTGCAAGCATTCAGACTCCTGCTTCAGTAGAAGAAGGAGGCACAATTGCTATATCTTCGATTACTTCTAGTACTGCTGTGTTTGGCTCTGGTTTCACCCAAGTACAAGCTTCTCAATCTGGTCCCTTTTGTTTTGGAATACCCATTAGTGGGATTCCTTCCTTTTCCTTTTCCGCTGCTGCAACTGCATCTACACCCATATCTTCCATAGCTAGTGGGTCAGCTTCTTTTCAAGGGTTCCCCTTCAGAAGTGGGCATATTCCTAGTTCTAATCCTTCCTTAGGGTATTTTCCTTTTACTTCTCAGACTCAAAGTTTTAACCCTGGTCTGGAGGTCAGAGTTCGACTACCTTTACAGGTTGGAACCCTGTATCACATAGGATGCTGCCTCCTTCTGCTACAAAGAACATACAAAAGTTGTTACTCCTGCACAAGTCAACAGCGCCAGCAAAAAAGAAGATGCAGGCTCAGACATCCTTGTATCCTCGACAAAAATGAGCACCAACGCTGAAGAAAAAATGGAGGAAGCTCCTCCCCTCCTACAGAACCACAGCAGCCGCGCAGATCCAGATCTTAGAAATTACTCTACCTCATTTCAGATCCAGATCTTGCAACTCTCAGGAAAAACCATACTGCAATGGGTTTATTCTTCGGACCTGATGCAGAATCTCAAGCTAAATCTGGAATGTTGGATTGGGATACCTTCGGTCCTACAGAGACTTCTTTACCAAGGTAAACAACTTGAGGACCTTCTTCCCCTCTCTGTTTACAGCATTAACAGAAATGATTCTATTGTGTTAACCCTTCGTTTGAGAGGAGGCACAACTAGACAGTCATCTTCAGCCCCTACTTTCTCATACAAAGATGTTGTACATTCTCAGAACCCCAAACCCCTTGAAGCCCCCAAGCCCCAGCCTTTTCTGGTTGAAAAATTGGAGGATGTTCCCTCTGTTGAGATCTCCCATCCAGATCTCGCAGAATATCTTCAAATATTTGCAGAAAAAGCCATGATATGCAGATTTAATGGACTTTGGCTGCGTACAAAGGAACTCTATGAATGGATCCATGCTAACTGGACACACAATTTCAAAGTCAGCTTCTGTTCAAAAGGATTCTTCATAATACTGTTTGATCACTCTAAGTATTATCAATAGGCCTTAGAGGAAGGACCTTGGTTTTTGGGAACAACAGGGCTATTCTTAACCCCATGGTTCCCAGATTTTGACCCAGCTACAACAGTAATCACCAGGACACCTGTCTGGGTCAGGCTTCCCAACTTACCAACCCATCTATGGCATCTTGTAGTCTAAAAAGGAATAGGCAACGCCTTAGGCCACTTTTTAACGACATATTATGGGAGGGAAATTCAAGGTCTATACACATATGCCATAATATGTGTGGAATTAGACATAAGCAATGGCCTACCTGAAAAAATTATCATCAAGGTAAGCGACCTTGTTTGGACTCAGATCTTAGATTACGAGAATACTGCATTCCGTTGCTGCCATTGTCACCAAACAGGGCATCTGCAGAACTCTTTCCCCACATTCCCTGCAAAAAAGAAAAAGGAAAACATTACAAAGTCCAAATCCAAAAGATGGACTCATTGTACCCTGCCGCCAGTTTTTGACTCTGAATCCTCAAGTTCAGAAGATGAAGGGAGTGATGTAGAATCAAATCATGCTCCTCAGATGAAGGACTTGTCCACCGCTGCACCTGAGCATCCTCCTAATACTACAATCACTCATAAACGCATTCATGCGTCCTCCCCTTCTGATTCAGATAAGGAGATCCCCCATTTGGATAACTCCAGTCTTCAAATCGTCCTTTCTCGTACTCACGAGGATGGATGGGTTAAAGTAAACAAAAAGAAATGGAAAAAACTTCGTGTGGAGGCTTCTACCCATGTTGGGTAGAAGTCGGTCATTTCCAGCCCTCTAGTCACATGTTGTAGCTCCTTGCTTGTTTCATTTTCTCTCTCCGGGACTGAGGTTGATAGTTTATCATTTCCGGTTGGTCGATTTCTTGTATCTCTTGATTATATTCTCATAATGTACCATATTTTTGCTTAATAAAATTAGTACAATTAAGAAAAAAAATGTAATGCACATACACAGCTTAAAAGATTAAAAGAACTCGTAGAATTAAAAAAAAAAACATTTGAGGCATCAAAAAAGAAATATAAAGATCTTGAAGGTGAATGTTACAAAGAAACAATAGATTTAAATGGAAAAAAAATTGTATCTAAGGGACCATAGTCAAAAAATTACTTACAAAGATCAAGAAGGCCAATGCTACAAAGAAAAGATTAAAACAAGAAAAGGAATGTCTTGAAAAAAATTCAATGAGAATATGTCATAGAAGGAAGAAGAAAATTTTCACTTTAAAGACCTAAAACATGGGGTATTAGAACAAATAAAATGTTTAAAAGATAAAGACACTAAGAGTAAAGTTAACAATTCATAAAATGAGGAAATTTCACATCTAAAGAGTCATAGTCAAAACCTAGTTACACAAATAAAGAATCTTAAGAATCATAGGAAGTCACTACAAGATAAGTTAAAATAACTTATTGTAAAAGAAGCATTGAACTCTTCAGAGGTAACACTCCTATTTGAAGAAAAAGGAACAAATATTGACCCAATAAATATTATAACCAAAGAAGAGGATAAACTAATTGAAGTGAAGACGTACTCAGTAGTTGTAGTTGAAACATATGAAATTTCAAGTGAAGGTCTCGTAATTAATTAACCCACTTTTGTACCTAAAGGAAATCAGATACCTCAAATAAACTAAGAAATTACCATAAAGAGATTAAGGGGAGATCAAATAACAAGAACTCCACATCGACACTCAGACCATAAAAGCATACATCTCAACTAGTTTGTAGATCTATATAATTCAGACAAAAAACAAACGAATTATGTTTAAAAAAAAATCGATGTCAACATAATTGAGTATTGTGATAAAAATCCACCTGAAGTTTCTAGTATCACAAGGTTCCATAGAATATTGATTTAGGGTTGTTAGGTTCCTTCTCAATTCAACTATTTTGTTTGTCACCCGGAGGATCTTATCATCTTATATCAACGAATATGAAAAACTGAAGAATTCCAAAATATGTGAATAGATTACAAGAAAAAGAACAAATGACACGCCTTGTTATCAATGAAGTTGTGAGGACAAATATTTTCTAAAGAGGAAGGCAATGTTATGAATACAATTTATATAAATAATATAAATAAATAGTAATGATAATAATAGTTAATTAAACATTAATTATTTATTGAAAAGGCATGTCCCTAGGGACATAATCGCTCATGAAGGGCGCCATCCTTGATAAATAAGCGGGCCCTGATTCATAACAATCATCATCTCATGTTTTTTTTACATTTCTATATAAATATTTCTCTCCTATAATGGATATTTAAATATAGAATATATTATGAGTATTCTACTAGGTATACAAACTTTTTTCATTACAAATAAGGACAAGACTTGGTTGGTGTGTATAGATTACATGGCGTTGAACAAAATCATGCTCAATATCAGATACCCCCTGCCTAGGATAGATGATATGCTCGATCATTTTTAGCAAGAAAAGTACTTTTCTAGGATAGAATTGAAGTTAGGATATCACCATATTCGAGTCAATGAAGAAGATACCTAGAAACATTTCTTTAAAACTAAAAGAGGTTTGTACGATTGGCTATTCATGCCATTTTTCCTTTGTAATAAACCAACCACATTTATGAGATTAATGAATGATGTACTGTGCCCTTTTATAGAGTCATTTGTTACTTTATATTTGGGTGATATAATGGCATACATTGATACCTGGGAGGAGCACATCTCACATTTGATGCAGGTGTACGAGACATTAAAGAAGCACCAACTGCAAGCCTAATCTTAAGAAGTGTTGGTTTTCGCAGTGGTATTTGGTGTGCCTGGGCTATGTAATAGGTGAAGGAGAGCTTATGGTATGATCTTACTAAGATGGAGGCCATCAAGAAATGATCGGTGCTTACTAATGTTTCTGAGGTGAGGAGTTTCATTGGGGAAACACAATACCTGAGGAAATTCATAACATCATTTTTAGTGGTAGCAGCACCACTCCAACCCATAACAAAAAGTAGAAATAATTTCCAGTGGGAAAAGGGTCAGAAGAGGGATTTCAAGGAGCTAAAGAAGAAAATTAGTTAAAGACCAGTTCTGGCATTACCAAAATTGCAAAAACCCTTTGAAGTGGAGATAAATGTGAGTGGGTATGTTATGGTAGTAGTCTTAAGGAAGGTAGGAAGGCCTATATGCTACCATTATGAATAATTTCATGGGGAATTTCTTAACTACCCTACCAATGAAAATGAGTTTTATGCCTTGGTGCAATTTGTTAACAAGTGGAAGCAGTATCTAATGGGAAAGGAGACATTAATCAACATATATCACCAACCACTACAGTACTTGCAGTCTCCGAGAAAGCTACAACAGAATAGGCATTACAGGTGGATGGGGTTTTTACAGCAGTTTCATTTGGTGATCAAGTACAAGAAGGGTAACACGAACAAGTTGACCGACATGCTTTCAAGGCCACCCACACCAAATATCATAGTCACTGGGGACTCCTATACACATGGAGCCATTCACCCTTGATTCATAAAAAGAGGCATATTCATAGGATGTGGACTTTAAGGAGGTGTATCAATAGTTGTAGAGTCAAAGTCATGTGCATGATGGAGAAAGCACTATTGACTACCATATTTGGGATGGGATACACTACAGGTTGGATAATTTGTGTGTTCCTGAAGGTGAGCGGTTGTAGTTGATCGGAGAGGCTCAGATCTCCATGGTTGTAGGGCACTTTGGTGTAGGGAAGATCGTGGCTAACTTGCAGAGGTATGTGTATTGGCCCAAGATGCAAGAGAAAGTAGCTAGGTCCATAAGATGATGAATTATTTGTTATAGCACTAAGCCTAGCAACATGAAGCATGATCTATATCATCGCTTACATGTACCCACTAATCCTTGGGAGATAATTTCCATGTATTTTGTTGGAGGTTTACCAAAAAACAGAAAGGGACATTACTATTTGTTCATGGTAGTTGATAGGTTCAACAATATTTGTGTTCTGATGCCCTATAAAAATACCATCAGTGGGCAAGAAGGAGCAAAATGTTTCTTTGGACAAGCCTAGGTGCACTTTGTGATACCAAGGAGCATCGTTTCAGATAGGGATACAAGATTTCTCAGTGCATTCTAGACTACACTATTAGAGATGATGGGCACAAATTTGAAGATATATACAACATTTCATCCATAGAAAGACCTATTTTGGATATTTGTTGCATTCACCTTTGTACATTGCATATGGGAAACAAGGAGGAGTAAGTGAATATATTATAGGAGATGCCTTGAGGGCTTAAATAATTATAGAGAATATCAGGTAGATCCAACTATAGGCACAAGAGGCATTGTAGAAGTCACAAAAGTAATATAAGGTCAAGCATGATTAACATAGAACAAAGAAATTGTTCAAGGTGGGAGGAAGAGTAAAAAAATCAAGGCTTTGAGGTATGGTCACTTTGAGATACTGAAAAAGGTGGGTGATAATTCATATCGACTCATAAAATTTTCAACAATCATCATAAGGTATTTGGATCAATGGCTAAAATTATTTCACTTAATCAAGATCATGACTATGTTATTCATTTGTAGCTGAGAAGTGTACTAAGGATGAATGAAGAAGGGAAAATAATACTATAAGGAGAAACAATTCTTGAAACAGGGATTAATTGGTTGAGTAACCTAGCTAGGTATTTGGATTAATGCCTTTAAGGGTCTTCCATATCATAGAGATTGTGATTATGCTATTGATTTGTATCCAATATGTGTACTAAATATAAATGAAGAAGGTAAAATCATACTAGAAGTAGAAACAATCATTTAAATAAGGTTTAAGCAACCAAGTAACTCAACCATTAAGGAGTACATCATGAAATGGCATGGTAATATGGCTTATTCTATAAGAATCACCAATAATTACGCAAGTGTTGAGGACAAGAAATATTTGAAGTGGAGGGGCATATTAGTATGTATATAAGCCCCATGTTAACTTTAAAAGCCCTTATTAATCCAGAGAAATTGAGTGATTACATTTCTATTGTTATGTTGTTATGTACAAAGCCGCTCATGTGCCATTTTATTATAATTGTACTCCTTATCTCCTATATATATACTAAGGAGACCTAGTCATAGAATCATCAAATATTTTCTTCTATATTGTACTCATTGTAAAAATATATTTTCACCATGAATAGTATTGTTTTTGGGTGTGTGTTATAGTCTATCCACGACTAATCCCATGCGTTGTACATTGCGCCGAGCATAGCGGGGGGGAGTAGTGCCCCGGGAAAAAAAAATTATGTAGACCCAATAATAGTTGGGTGGACCCAAGGAAGGGGCAGACCCAAAGATGATGGGCAGAGCTACCCAAGGTTTTCTGCATGGATTTTTCACATGGTTTTGGGCACAAAATTTTTCTACCCATGGTATTTTATATATCTGGTCAGGGGAACTATGGTTATGCTAGAATATAGGGTTAGTGGATTGGGGTTTATGAATGCTTCGGCATGTGTATATATATATATTGTAACATTGAAAGGAACATAATGAAAAATCATTCTGGTAGTCCCGATTTTGGGTTCTAGTGGAAAATATTTGTTTATATTTGTTTTATGTTCTCACCATTGTTATTTTTATGTTTTAAGAATTCATTTGCAGATCATTGTTACAGGGCTAAAAATTACAACTGTAATGATTGGTTTCTTATCATTTTTAAGGTGCAAGGATCTCACAAAGTGAGGGAAAATCATATAAGGTATGGAAGATAAAATTTGAGTTGTCAGGGATGTTAGAAAAAGATGAAGGATGAAGTTAATGTTATCCAAGTTGTTGAGTGATGAAATATTGTGGTCTTAATTCCAAATGGGGGAGAAAATATCTTATCACATTTCTTGTTCCCTCAAGACAACCTCTAGTTGCAAGAGGTTAGTGCCAATAACATCTAAAAGAATTCATAGAATATTTTAATAAATCTTCGGAGAGTGAGACCACGAGAGCTTCCATGACTTCTCTACTTCAAAAACCTATCTTTGGAAACCAGTATGTCGAGTTCAATGAGAATTGTAGAGTTTTGAATTGAAAATATAGTTAGAGGAACAAGATTTTACAACTCAGGAATTTAAGAATCTGAGTTCAAACTCTGCACAAAGAATGGTGGAAAAGATTAGGAATTCATGTATGAATCTTTTAAAGTGGAGCACCTATTAAGGGTATTAATTTAAAACCTAAGTAGCAAAGGGTAAATTAATAGTCTTGAATTTAAGAATCCTTGTTGCTACATACACTTAACGAGAAGGAGAAAAACACAAATGAAATGATAAATAAATGAAAGAGAAAACAAGACTGCAACTTACCAAATATGAAATCAAACTGGGATCCTATTGATAAAATTATTGAGAGATTTTTTCATTACATTCATTTTTGGGATCCCGCCTTGAAACCCTTGTTCAATATTTATATGGTATTTTATATTTATCTATAAATTAACTGTAAAGAATGAGTTACAAAATTGATTTATAAAAAATTATATAATATCCTCCTTTCACAAACAATGACACTCTTCTTTTTAAGATGTAGTAGGGCTTATTTGATTTAATATTATATATATATATTTTTTACAATGTTTTTTAATTCCTTCAGGCTTTTCAAACTATGTTGTCCAAAATAAGGTGAAAATTTGAATATGGGACCTAAGATGTCATCACATGCCATGTATGAGGTGAGATCCAAGCTTCTGTGGTAGCTGAATGGCGTTTGAGTCCCAATATTTGTCATGCATACACCAGAAAAAGGTGATTTTCGTAAAACCATATACTTATTTTGGTGATCCCCTTTGGTGGTTTGTGGAAAATGTTAAAGACCTCGCAGAATGAATGTTGACTCTCGATATGGAGATGAGTTTTGTCAAAATTTTGCCTTCAGGGGTGGCTTTCTCCTTATCCTCTAAGAACTTCACCTTATCGAAGAACCATTGGATCTAGAGATAAAATGATTGGGTCATTGATTTTTTCATGATTGTTGGAACCTACCATTTTTTTTCCCTTTAAAGTTTTTTTTAGTGTGAATTCTAATCGCAAGCATACAAAAAAACCTCACTTTAGTTGTGCATAACAAACAACCCTACCATCAAAGATGGCTATCAATTTCTTTATATATACAGTTAGTTGACCAAGACAAATGCTACAAAATACAGATCTATGCAGTTAAAAGACATTAAACAACAAATAAATAAGAGTTTTACCATGCATCCAATGAACAAGGCAAGAATATTTTTAAATAATTTTTGTATTATGACACCTGGGAAGGCAACATAGAAAGATGTTACCAGTCCCCCTCAATGGGTTGGGTTCGTGTATGTCCTCGGGGCTTCAGATCTAAGATCTCTCTCTCTTGATGGTGTAGAAAACCCAGACAAAAATGGATCTCAAAGGGAGCTCACAAGAAAAATGGTAGCAAAATATGACAATGATGGAGGATCAAAGTCAGACCAAAAGTATAGATCCAGAGTGATCTTTAGGCAACAAAAGGTAGTGAATGAATGGAAAAAACCTTCTATTTATAAAAAAATATCGAGTTATTCTAGATATTGGTGCATAATTAAAATATTATTAACCAAATCTAGATCCAACTTTTATGGAATATTTTATTATATTTGTTGGAGGGAAAAAGAATTTGAATTTGGTCAAATCCCTTTATTTGTAATAAATAAATAAATAAATGATTTATTTAATATTTTAAGAATGTGTTTGAGTAATGGTTAAACAAATAGTGATTTATTCAATTATTTATGAATTATTTAGTCAAATTTAACAAGGAATATTATTTAAATACCGATTTAAATAATTATTACTAGAAAACAATAAAATAAATAATTATTTATCTAATTGATTTTCATGTTTTGAGTGGAATATGACGTGGAATATTAATTAAACTGATGTTTAACTAACTATCCCTTGAGAAAAATCAAACAAATAAGGATTTATTCAATTATTCCTCATGGGGTTTCCTATTTAGACCATAAACAACATAATAAATTAAGGATCACTAAGTTATTTTTCATAGTGAAAGCAATTCTACTAGGGTAGAATTGGTCTTACATGGTGTACTTTGGTCCATCTAATAGTAACAAGCTAGATGACCAAAAAATGGTGTAATAGATTTGTTTTCAAACAAAATATTATATTTGATGTCCTCACTGAAACATGGAAGTTTATTTTTTATCTCACAGTTATTTTGCGCACTTAAGGAGTTGTGCACCATCTTCACAACTGAGCAAGTTCTAGTAAAAGAATGATACTCACCTTTTATTCCATCCAAATCCTTTATGTCTTCTTTCTATTGTTCTAAAATATTTAGTATCATTCTTACTGTTACCACTCATCCAAAAGGAGCTTATGTTAGAAGAATTTTTTAATACATATTTAATCTCTCCATACAAGGGATTTTTGTCGTACGGTGGAGCAGACTTTTGATTTTTCTCAAAAATGATTTTTCCTATAGCACTCCAAAAACATACAAAATAATGCATACCGTCTACGAATTTTTTAGGACAGTGAACATTTAGTACTAAATTTCTCAACCAACTCCTTTGTTGGTGGTATAAAGATATGATAAATTGTTATGATAGTAATGACAAACTGAAGCTCCTTCAAAGGTGAAATATGTACTTGAGATTGAACGGTAATGCATTACGCAGGTCAACATCTATGCAAAATGCTTCGAGCACCTTTCCAATAATCCTATCACATTACTGAATCATGACCACTGCAAAAATAATAATAGGTGTCAAAATTAGACTCTTTGTGAAGGATTCCAAACAATCCATACATTCCTAGATGTAATGCATCAAACCTAGTAGATTTTTTAGAAGAGAGCCTTGGCATTAATTAAGTTGCACAATATTTGGGGGTATGAGGTTGACTAGCATGTTCCAATTAGAAAAATTATTCATCAAAGTTGTATTTACATTCTTCAATACTGCATCAAATATGTACTTCATCATAACCTCCACATTTTGATGATAGACAAGTCCTTGACACGCTTGCCTATAATCAATCAAGACACCTTCATACTATTTTATATTGAACCAAATACTGTAGATGGATCTCGAGTGCATGATGTGTCATAAATGGGCTCCATTCTACCCCACCATGATGGATCATAGTAGTGCATTGTAATGTTTATGTTGAAAAATTTCACCTCATTAACATCGTCTTGGTGAAGGAAATTCCCTTTTTTCCTCCAAATTTTAGCTCTATACTTCTGGGATGTCAATGCAATACTGACATCAAGGTGCCCATACACCTTTAACCACTTTTTAATCTCATGCTTTGTTCCTACAATAAAAAAATCACAAAAAAAAATCATTCACCCACACTTGTGATATTTAAATCTCGTATCATTTAATTTCAAACCCATATACAAGATATGAAGCTCTCCTTAATTCTATATTACACAAAAAATTGGAATTATTCATTCACACATGCACACAAAGATAATTTGTGAACATAATGAAAATGCCTTTCATTAATAAAATCATGTCCACGAAATTACATAAAAATTACAGAAGTATTCATTCCTCTCTTGGTGTGAATCTACGTGAATTTGGTCATTAGTTCTCATTTCCCATAGGCATACAACACATAGAATTAAGAAATCCAATATATTTTCGAAATCCTCAAAGCACTCCAGATATCATACATAAATCACTCCATAAAGTATATTTTCCATATCCATTAATCACTCCATAAACATTATTTCTAAATTCTAAAATGACTCAATCTATCCCTATAAACTCTCACACTTTCCAAGGTAGATTTTTTTTTTCCTTATGGAAAAAATCTCACCTATCCACAAATTTTCTAAAATTGTGACTTATTAGTCCTAAAACTCATCAAATATACCAACTTGGAAAATATGATTTATTGCGTCGAGAGGCACTCTACAGCCCAGTGTAGATGTAATGTGTGTAATGTAAATGTCGGCCCAATATATAGAGATGTGTAGATGTCATGTGTGTAATGTAAACTTTTGATATGTCGGGCCCAATATATAGAGATGTGTAGATGTAATGTGTGTAATGTAAAATTTTAATATGTCGGAGTGTATATAGATGTGTAGATGTCATGTGAGTAATGTAAATTTTTGATATATTTACCACTTTAATACCAAAATACCATGGGCCAAAGACCATATTTATAAAAGAGGTATGGTAAATAAATAAAATATAAGTAAACCATATATATGGTAAATAAATAAAAAGTCTTTTTATTTTTACTCCATAATCCTATTTATATTTATGAACACCAAAAGGTGGTTTTATTTAGGTGAATCCTGAGCTAAATACCATGGGCCAAATTATTATTAATACATGCCAAAAAAACATTATTAACCCTAATATTAATATTATTATTATTATTAATTTTAATATTCACATTATTATATTATAATATTAATATTATTAAATTTAATTAATGTAAAAATGTACCACTTTAATACCATGGGCCAAATTATTATTAATACCATATTTATAAAAGAGGTATGGTAAATAAATAAAATATAAAGAAACCATATATATGGTAAATAAATAAAAAGTCTTTTTATATTTACTCCATAATCCTATTTATATTTATGAACATCAAAAGGTGGTTTTATTTAAGTGAATCGTAAACTAAATACCATGGGCCAAATTATTATTAATACATGCCAAAAAAACATTATTAACCCTAATATTAATATTAATATTATTATTAATTTTAATATTGGCATTATTATATTGTAATATTAATATTATTAAATTTAATTAATGTAAACTTTTGATATGTCTGAGTGTATAAAAATGTATCACTTTGATACTATGGGCTGAATACCATGGGCCAAATTATTATTAATACCATGCCAAAAAAACATTATTGACGCTAATATTAATATTAATATTATTATTAATTCTAATATTCACATTATTATATTATAATATTAATATTATTAAATTTAATAAATTTGGATCACCGTAGGTGGGTATTTGAATACACTATATGCATTGCCTATATCAGGTAACAATAAACATATAAACGTAAATGTAAAAATAATGTTTAATATTTAACATTTAAAATTTAATCTAATGTCGGCCCTAAAAAATCACTTTTCTCCCTACATATATAAATTTAACACAAACAAAGTCTCAAATTTTATTTTTGAGGAAGCATCTCTGTGATTTTGTGAATAATGAAATAATATTTGTCAGAAAGGATTTCGGGACTTGTTCGAAAGTGGTAGTAATAATATTTGTGGGAAAGGATTTCACCATCAACGAACTTATTTCGATTGATTTGGAAAATAATATTTGCGGGAAGAGGAGCTATTGCTCTTGCATTTTATTTTTTTTTCAATGCACATGTAGATGTAATGTGAGAAATTTAATGTAAGTAAATATTTGAAATGTATTGTGGTATATTTTTATTTAATTACCGGGAGTATGATAAATAAATAAAATATTTTTATAATTAAAGAGAAGGAGAGAGGGAGGGATATAGTAACATAGTTGGAGGGTGAAGAGAGAGGAAGATATATATGTGGGAAAGAAATGAAGCGAGAAGAAGGAAGAGGGAGGATGTGAGGGAGTGGAGAGATGGAGGGAAAGAGAGATGTAGTTCAAGGGGGGAGATAGGGAAGTAGATGGTAATTTATAATCCTATTTGATTTCTTGCACTAGATGCATTGATTTCAGTGTAGATGTTGATTTCAGTGTATAGGAGGAGAGATGGAGGGAAAGAGAGATGTAGTTGGAGGGGGGAGATAGAGAAGATGATTTCTTGCACTCGATGATTTGATTTCAGTGTGGATGGTGATTTATAATCCTATTTTTCTTGCACTATATGCATTGATTTTAGTGTCGATGTTGAGAGAGAGAGAGAAAGAGAGTAACATAGTTGAAGGGTGAAGAGAGAGGGAGATATATATGTGGGAAAGAAATGGAGAGAGAGGAAGGAAGAGGGAGGATGTGAGAGAGTGGAGAGATGGAGGGAAAGAGAGTTGTAGTTTGAGGGGGGAGATAAGGAAGTATATGGTGATTTATAATCCTATTTGATTGCTTGCACTAGATGCATTAATATCAGTGTAGATGTTGGCTTCTAATATTATTTTATTACTTGCACTAGATCCATTGATTTCAATATAGATGTTGATTTATAATCTTATTTGATTACCTGCATTAGATGCATTGATCTCAGTGTAGATGTTGTTTTGTAATCTTATTTGATTGTTTGCATTAGGTGCATTGATTTCAGCGTTGACGTTGATTTCTGATTTGATGTAATTGGATGTACATTGATGGTACATTAATTTTAAAGTGACTGGATTAATATTGTGCATTGATTTCAGTGTAAGCACACAAAATTATTAAAAATGTACATTAATATGATGATTTCTAATCATATTTGATTGCTTACACTAGATGCATTGATATCAGTGTAGATGTTGGTTTCTAATCTTATTTTCTTACTTGCACTAGATGCATTGATTTCAATGTAAATACAGATAATATCAAACTCTAGATCCAGAGTAATGTATTTACATAGGGAGCAAGAAGTGGAGAGAGAGAGGGAGTGAAAAGGGAGAAATAGAGGAGTATGTGTATGTTTGGGGGTGAGATAAAGAGAAAAATAAGGAGATATGGAGGTAATGGGGGAGAATGAGAGAGGGAGGGATATAGTAACATAGTTGGAGGGTGAAGAGAGGGAGAGAGAGGGAGATATAGAGAGAGATAGATGTGGGAGAGAAAGGGATAGAGGAGAAGGAAGAGAGAGAGTGGAGAGAGGGAGGGAAAGAGAGATGGATTTGGAGGGGGGAGAGAGGGAAGATATTTCTTGCACTCGATGCATTGATTTCAATGTGGATGGTGATTTCTAATCCTATTTTTCTTACACTATATGCATTGATTTTAGTGTAGATGTTGAGAGAGAGAGAGAGAGAGAGAGAGAGAGAGAGAGAGAGAGAGAGTGTGTGTGTGTGTGTTGGGGCAGGAAATAGGATTGGAAGGCAAAGAGAGAGAGAGAGAGAGAGAGAGAGAGAGAGAGAGAGAGAGAGGAAAATATAGAGGAAGGTAGGAGAGGAAGGAAAAGAGAGATGACATGAGAGAGAGGAAGAGAGTTATGGGGGAAGAGAGAAAATTGGAGGGAAAAGAAAGAGAGAGAGAGAGAGAGAGAGGTGAGAGAGATGAAGGACGAGAGAGAGGAGGAGAGAGGGAGGGATATGGAAGGATGGAGAGATGGAGTTGGAGGGGGAGAGAGGGAGGGAAGAAGGATTACATAGAGAGTGAGAAGTGGAGAGAGAGATGAAGTGACAAGGGAGATATGGAGAGAGTGTGTATATGTTTTGGGGTGAGATAAAGAGATAAAGAAGGATATATGGAGAGAAGGAGAGAGGGAGAGATATAGTAACATAGTTGTAGAGTGAAGAGAAAGGGAGATATATATGTGGGAAATAAATGGAGAGAGAGGAAGGAATAGGGAGGATGTGAGAGAGTCGAGAGATGGAGGGAAAGAGAGATGTAGTTCAATGGGGGAGATAGGGAAGTAGATGGTGATTTATAATCCTATTTGATTGCTTGCACTAGATGCATTAATTTCAGTGTAGATATTTATTTCAGTGTAGAGGAGGAGAGATGGAGGGAAAGAGAGATGTAGTTGGAGGGGGGAGAGAGGGAAGATGATTTCTTGCACTCAATGCATTGATTTCAGTGTGGATGGTGATTTCTAATCCCATTTTTCTTGTACTATATGCATTGATTTTAGTGTAGATGTTGAGAGAGAGAGAGAGAGAGAGTAACATAGTTGGAGGGTGAAGAGAGAGGGAGATATATATGTGGGAAAGAAATGGAGAGAGAGGAAGGAAGAGGGAGGATGTGAGAGAGTGGAGAGATGGAGGGAAAGAGAGATGTAGTTCAAGGGGGGAGATAGGGAAGTAGATGGTGATTTATAATCCTATTTGATTGTTTGCACTAGATGCATTGATATCAGTGTAGATGTTGGTTTCTAATCCTATTTTATTACTTGCACTAGATCCATTGATTTCAATATAGATGTTGATTTCTAATATTATTTGATTACCTACATTAGATGCATTGATCTCAATGTAGATATTGTTTTGTAATCTTATTTGATTTTTTGCATTAGGTGCATTGATTTCAGTATAGACGTTGATTTATGATTTGATGTACATTGATGGTACATTAATTTTAAAGTGATTGGATTAAGATTGTGCATTGATTTCAGTGTAAGCACACAAAATTATTAACAATGTACATTAATATTTGTGTTATAGTAAATCAACCTATTAATATTGAAGAGCAAGAGAGACAATGTATGATGTTTAGTACAATAGTTCAAGCTAAATATTTAAATGGTTTATTATTTCAATTGTCTTTTTCATATAATCGATATGAAAAGATGACAAAAATAACAAGGGTGACAATAAGAATAGAAAAAGAAAATAATTTGAGATTGATCACAATGAAGACTATTTGTAATTGACTACATTCTTATTATTTTCATTTTCTATCATTCAACACTATTACATTATCACTTTGCATTCAAAAAAATTATTTCGTCATTAAATTTATTAGCAATATTTATCATCTCAAAAAACTGAGGTAACTAAGAAAATTTTAAAATTAAAATGACCAGATAAATGTCAAACATATTTAGTATATATAAAATTATTATATTTATATTATCTGTATTTACATATTATTGATAAAATTAATCATATTTTCGATAGATTTTCCTTGGCCGCACACGACTGAAACCAGCCTAGATCCATCTTAACTCTGGATCTATTAAGTGCCGAGAGGGATCAAATCTCTTGAGGTGCAAACCTTTCCTCAAGTTTTGCACTCAAAAAAAGAGGTTTTCACCTCGAGAGATTTGATCCCTCTCAGCACTTAATAGATCCAGAGTTAAGATGGATCTAGGTCGTGTGCATTTACAAAAAAGAATATAAATTCTTCCTAAAAATCAAGGCCCCTTTTGAATATTTTCTCATTGATGAATTAATGACTTGGAAGCTCTAATTCTCCTCCATAAGACTCCCAAGGTAGAAAAAATAGCGACCGCCCAGTCATGTTTCATTAATTTCTAAATCCTCGAGGATCCCAAACTTTGCACTGTTTGTTGATCATCCATCTCATAATGTTACATGTCACTCCATTGACATCATGACATATTTGCAGCTCAAGTCATCTATATTTATTGATTTCAATTTGATTTCATTTGCAATTTATTTTTACGAACATGGAACAAAATGAAAGGAGATCAGGAAGAACAATACTAGACTTTGAATGTTTTCATGAATTTGGCAGACATTCCTTTGTTATTTCATCATACTTTTCTGTGCATAAGTTATTTGAAACATTTTTCTCTAATGGAAATTCCATAAGGGCATAAGATAATGTCTTTATCAGAAATGTTAGGTATGTATCTCATCTAGTTTCCAAATGCCCCACTCATCAGTTATATTGCCACAGTAAAAATATTCATATGTTTTATACAGATCCTAAGATAGAATATGGGCCTTATCTCATTGATTTTTCCCATTGCATTTTCCAAGACAATAAGCATTCCATTCGTGAAACTATGGTACATAGTGAGGATAACCAACTATGCAAGAAAATTTGATTTTAAGATTTTATAAACCCGGGGAAGATTTTTCAACTTTGTCCTTGGCAACAATGCCAATTGATATTCTTTCTCGGAGACAACCTGTGGTTGCAAGATTTCAGTGACTAGGATCTCTACAAGAATTGATAGAATTTTTTAATAAATGGTCAGAGAGTGAGACATGATATCTTCCTTGAATGCTCTAATTAAAAAACCAATCTTTTGAAATGAACATGGCGAGTTCAATGAGAATTGCAGAGTTTTGAAATGAAAATATGGTTAGAGGAAAATGAAGAGGAACATGGTTTTACAACTTAGGAATTTAATACAATGATTTCATGCTCTACACAAAGAATGGTAAGAAATATTAGGAAAACGTATATGAATTTCTGGAAGTGGAGTGCCTATTAAGGGTTTTAAATTAAAACCTGAGTACCAAGGGATAAATTCATAGTGTTGAATTTCAAAATCCTTACTACGACGTACACCTTACCAGAAGAATAAAAACACAAATTAAATGATAAATACATGAAAGAGAAAACATCACTGCAATTTACCAAAGTTGGAATCAAAATGGGATCTCATTAATAAAACTCTTCAGATATTTTTTCATCACATTCAATTTTGGACTCCCACCTCCTAACCCTTATTTAATATTTTTCTGGTCTTATATATTTCTCAAAAAAATAGCTTTCAAGAACTAGTTACAAAACTAATTTCTAAACAGTTATATAACTGTCTCTTTTCAGAAATGACAACCCTTTTCTTTTTAAAATGTACGAGGCTCCAAGTTGTCATCACATATGGGCGCTAGGCTATCGTCACATGCCATTCCAGGCCACATATATTGCGCACAAATTTTACACACCATATATATGTGTGTGTGTGTGTGTGGTTGCCTTCAACTTTTGTTCGGAAATGGAAGTTCTATTTGGTGGTATTATATCTTGACTTGAGTCTTCGTATGACATATACATATGCTTGCACCTATGGATGTGTACAAAAATTAAAAAATGCTTAAAAAATTTTGATAGCAAGAATATGATGATGAGACAAATAATGTACTTAAAAACCCAAGGGTGAACTTTAACTTTCACATTTTAGGATAGAAATAATATGATGATGATGAGATAAATAATGTACTTAACAACATAAGGATCCATGAAAGATGACACATGCCCAAAAAAATAGATTTCCTACAAAAAGGATCTTATTCCTAGACTCATCATCGATTCCATATAATCTACTACAAGATCATAAAATGCATGAGAAAAGAAATCAACTTTGTCCACAACTTCATTTTCTTTGAATTTTTTAGCAGCTAGATGGTGTATAGTGTGAAAAATTTTCATCAATAATTCTTTAGGACAAGAAGAGATATCTTCTTTTATAAGAAAATCATCATTATTTTCTTATCTTGAACTTCAATGTCACTCCATTAACATCATATTGGTGCAGTAAAATCCATCTTTCTTGCAAATTTTAACTCTATACTCCTAGGATGTCAATGCAATACTGACATCAAGGTTCCCATACACCTTTAACCACTTTTTGTTCTCTTGCTTTGTTCCTACAATTAAAAAAACACAAAAAAACATATGTGCCTGCACTTGTGATATTTAAATCTCGTATCATTTAATTTCACACCCATATTCAAGATATGAAGCTCTCCTTAATTCTGTATTACACATAAAATTGGAATTATTCATTCACACATGCACACAGAGACACTTTTTGAACATAATGAAAATTCATTTCATTAATAAAATCATGTCCATGCGATTACATAACAATTACAAAAGTATTAGTTCGCATTTCGCGTAGGCATACAATAAATAGAATTAAGAAATGCAATATACTTTATAAATCCTCAAAGCACTCCATATATCATCCATAAATCCCTCCATAAAGTAGATTTTCCCAAGTCTTCAAATCACTCCATATCCATTAATCACTCCATAAACATGTTTTTTTTTTTTTTTTTTAAATTCTAAAATTACTCAATCTATCCCTATAATCTCTTGCACTTTCCAAGGTAGATTTGTTTTTTCCTTATGGAAAAAATTTCACCTATCCATAAATTTTCTAAATTTGTGACTTATTAGTCCTAAAACTCATAAAATATACCAATTTGGAAATACAATCTATTTTTCAACTTTGTCCTTGGCAACAGTGCCAATTCATGTTCTTTCCTAGAGACAACCTCTGCCTACAAGAGTTTAGTGCCTAGGATATCTACAAGAATTGATATATTTTTTTAATAAATTGTCAGACACTGATACCATGAGATCTTCCATGATAGTTCTAATTAAAAACCCAATATTTCAAAACCAACATCGCCAGTTCAATGAGAATTTTAGAGTTTTGAATTGAAAATATGGTTAGAGGAAAATGAAGAGGAACATGGCTTTACAACTTAGGAATTTAATACAATGAGTTCATGCTCTGCACAAAGAATGGTAAAAAATATTAGGAAATCGTATATGAATTTCTGGAAGTGGAGCGCCTATTAAACGTTTTAAATTAAAACTTGAGTACCAAGAGATAAATTCATAGTGTTGAACTTAAAAATCCCTACTATGACATACACCTTACCAGAAGAATAAAAACAAAAATTAAATGATAAATGCATGAAAGAGAAAACATCACTGCAATTTACCAAAGTTGGAATCAAACTGGGATCTCATTAGTAAAATTATTTAGAGATTTTGTCATCACATTCATTTTTGGACTCCTGCCTCTAAAACTTTATTTCATCTTTTTCTCGTCTTATATATTTCTCCAAAAATTAACTTTCAAGAATTAGTTACAAAACTAATTTCTAAATAGTTATATAACTGTCTCTTTTCACAAATGACAACTCTCTTCTTTTTAAAATGTACGAGGATCCAGGTTGTCATCACATATGGGTGCTACGCTGTCGTCACGTGCCATTCAATGCCACATATATTGCACACAAATTTTACACACCGTATATATATATATATATATATATATATATATATAAGCATATGCATATGCCATATGAAGACTCGAGTCAAGATATAAGACCACCAAATAGAACTTCCACTTCCGAAAACAAGTTGAAGGCAACCATATATATATATATATATATGGTTGCCTTCGAATTTTTTTCGGAAGTGGAAGTTCTATTTGGTGGTCTTATATCTTGACTCGAGTCTTCATATGGCATATGCATATGCTTGCACCTGTGGATGTGTACAAAAATTAGAAAATTCTTAAAAAAATTTGATAGCAAGAATTTGATGATGAGATAAAAAATTTACTTAACAACCCAAGGATGAACTTTAATTTTCACATGTTATGATATGGAAAGGGAAGGAGCCCCTGTTCTCTTTTTTTCAAATGGGGACATAACATTCGTGCGAAAAGTCAAGTTATATCTATAGGACTAGCGAGGGAAAGTGTGCATGAAAGTATTTGTCAGTTGCAAGATTATCTATTCCTGGCCAAGAATTACACTCTGCACAATCCTGCTACAATATATGATCCAAATAGGGACAATGTCTCAGCTTGTGGGGCACTAAGACCATGTTCCTTGTTGGGCATGAAGTCAATGATTTCAAATTTTCCTACAATTATTACTCAAAATTACGACTTTGAAATCCCTATGAAATATTTATTTTTTGGAAGTATAACCTCTTACTCACAAAATGAGATACTGAAACAAAAAAATACTGGAAAATTGTAAACTAAATTATCATTATTGATCTTATCTATGTACAAATTTATACTATAAACAATGTTTAACTTAATCAAGTAAAATCATCCTTCCAGTGCCACCATGTTAATTTCTAGGTAATTGATATTACTCCACTCTGCCCTTGAGCTTTAAAAATAATAAATAGGCCTAATCATGAGAAGAAGAAATTTATCCATGAAAGATGATAGATGCCCAAAAAATTAGATTTCCTACAAAAATGATCTTATCCCATACTCATCATAGATTCCATATAATCTACTACAAGATCATAAAATACATGAGAAAAGAAATCAACTTGGTCCGCAACTTCATTTTCTATGAATTTGTAGCAGCTAGATGGTGTATAGTATGAAAAATTTTCGTCAATAATTGTTTAGGACAAGAAGAGATATCTTCTTTTATAGGAAAATCATCATTTTTTTCTCATCTTGAACTTCAAGTTCTATGCAACAACATTAATATTTTTAAAAAATAGAGTATAGGTATTCATTTTGGAAGTTTCTTACCTTTGAAGGAGGAGCATTAGTCTTTTCTTGTGGTTGTGTTTGACATGAGTTCTTAGTTTGTTTGTGGTCTTAATCATATACCTCATAAACAGGGTCTCCGAAATGAACAAGATACGACCTATGAGGATTTACTTGTAGCTCAATAGTTTATGATTATTTACTATTGAATAGTAGTTCTTGTTGTAGTTATATGTTTTCTTGGAGATTAGCTTTATAAATGTCTTCAACATCATCATCAATCTTGGAAATATTTTCAAGATTGAAATGTTCACAATAAACTTCAAAGAGAAAATCTTGTGAATATAACGTCCTTTAAATGAATTAATTTTTTCATCTAAAATATTCAAGGAAGAAATGTTGCAATGTGGTAGGGTTCTATACCAAATCTGAGCTTCTTCATAAAAAAAAAAAGACAAAAAGTTTCATTTTCAAATCCTCATAAACAATACCTAGTTGCTCCATGCATTCATGAAAGTATTTAAGGCATCGAATCAGAGTTTCATATGCATTGCCACTAAATCTTGGAAAATAAGCATTACATTCATGAAATGATGGTACATAGTGAGGATAACCAACGCCCCTTATCACAATCGTAGGCTAGCCTCTTACAAATCCTATTATCAACTTTTTCTAACACACTTCATCCTTGGCACACTTGAATTCACCGAGACTCCCTGGAACACACTCTTATTTTTTCATTTCCATGCATTTTGACCTAGTTCTCCCTTGTGATACCTTGACACTCCTTAACACTCCTAAACATTCATTGACATTATCCAGCATGTGTTAGCACACCTTTTCATTCCTTGGCATTCCCTACCCTTTCCTAGTTATCATGCCCTCACAACTTCCCTTACTTAATTTTCAACTTGGGAACCCAACCAAGTCCTCGCTTGATAGGAGCTTGACCAAGTTACGATTACTACAACTAGACTGTGTTGTTAAATTGTGTAGCTTGGGAGGTACACCAAAAGCCTAGTGAGATGGCTTTGTGTGATTTTGACCACAAAATGTTTTGCAGGAAAATAAACCAAGCGAAGGGGCTTTGGACCCGAGATGAGGTTTAAAATCTAAAGAAAATTAAACAGAAAAAATAATATTTCCTAAGATCTAGGTAGATAAATTCATAATTTCTAGTGCATTCTTAAGAGGCCTAGCTAGGAAAAGATATTTAAGGATGCCTTAGTATCAAGGAAAGAACATCAAGTGAGAATGAGCTCATTTTATCAAGGAGGCTAGGAGAGATATAGTCCTAAAGTAGGTCTAGTTAGAGGTTTGAGTAAGCATTGCTAAAGGGAGGCCATGACCATCCACGAAGAGTAAGATCATCATGTGAGGGTTCACAAGAATTTCACATACCTTAATGGGTTCGAGATAGGAATTAGGATGGAATATTTTTGGTTATCTTAGGGTAGATAAAGCTCAAGAGAGGCGACTCATGAGAATTTGGGCATGTGATTTCAATGGTGTTTCTGTGTGAAGTCCGCATCAAATTTTGAAATGGTAGAGAGGGTTGAAACCCTACCTTGTGCAAGTTACTACGTTGCGAGGTCTGTGATAAATACCAACACAAATGGAGGATGATCTGCACTAGAATTTAGGGCGAAAACAGAAGTAGTCACATGTGTAATATTGACTAAAGTAACCGTAGTTTGAGGGTCATAGAGATCTAAATTTCAGGTCAAGATTCGGTCAAAGAAACGACCAAAATCTATGGATCCATATGAGCTAGGCCGAGTCTCTTATGGAGGAAAGAGTTCTACTTTTTGATATGGGTGGATATGGTTTGTTCCAAAGAAATTAGAATAGAAATATAATTCCCTATTTAGGGAGGTTTCCTAACATGTTCAATCCATAAGGTATGTCATTAATACTATGATAAATCTGCATAGAAGAAGAGGGGTTGTGACCCTCAAAGAGAGGTTTATCTATGCAATATATACCATAAATTTGGAACATGGTTTGCATAAGTATGTGTGGAGATATAAAATCCAAAGGAAGGTGGAACCTGAGTAGAATAAATGTGCCATATGATGAATGGATTGACATGAAGAGGATTTGATTTTGTTGGACTATCCATAGTGTTTTGGACAGAGATCTGAAGCAGGCTATAAATAGTTAGTGAATGGATTGTTATTGGATGATTTGTGACCCTAGTTCATTCATCTACAAATTTTTAGAAGGATGGTAAGATGAATAGTTCAGATTTGTTCATAGTTTGGACAACAAAAAATTGGTACACAAGAATAGTGATTTTAAGAGGACTCGAATCACTATTAGGTGGCGTATTTGAAGAGCCCTAGATGAAGGCAGTGTTGTAGGCACTAGATTAGTAAAACAAATTACTGTGGTTGGGAAAATTGATGGCAGTCCAAGTACAATTGGAGGGTTGTTAGGTGACTGTCAAAGAATATCTCTAAGTCCTGTACTTGTGAAGGAAAACAAGACTGGTATAAGGGTAGGTGTATTGGGCCTAAGGACATGTAGAATTTGAAGGACTAAAGTAGCATTCAAGTGGGCTAGCCAACTAGCCCTAGTTCACTGTATTGTAGAGTATTGCATCATTGAGAAGAAGGGAAACCTCCGTATCCATAGCCTTGTCATCTTGGAGCAGTAGTATGGTAAAAGTGGGCAGACCAAAGGGCTGTTCAGAACAGAGTTGTGAACAGCTAGTTGAAAACTCTAAGTGTTGCAGACCTTCAAGGAAAAAAGAGGTAGATAGAGGGAATTTTTTTTAAAAGAGATCAGTAACATAAAGGAGTTTAGTTCATTGATAGAGGCAGACTCAGGAGTTGCATAATGGGAGGAAAGAGGACCTGCCAGATGTGTTCAAGACATGTGGATTGAAAGGGCTATGTGCGTCCACCACCATCAAAAATTGGGTCAAGTGTTTTCTTGTTCAAGGTATATTGGTTGTCAAAGGACTAACACCAAGTGCTAGTTGTATTCCTTGTATCAGTGTGACTTTAAAGGGCCATCATCCCTAGTACGAGAGCTCTAGCCTATTCTATCAGAGTTTGTAATTTAACGAAGAAAGGTTTGAAAAAGTTAAAAATTTTCATGTGCACTAATTTATTCCTTGATGTGTGTAGATTTAATTGTGAAAATTTGATGTGTTGTGTCACTTGAGTGTGTTTGCATCAAATATTCTAAGACCAAACCCAAATTCTCATGTGTCATGGAAATTCAACATATGCCTTGTTCACCTAGGAACTAAATGTAACTCATATTAGACTACTCATGTCCAATATCATTTGGTCCCACTTAACAAGTTATCGAGACAAGGCTCATCACATAGTTTACATCCTAGCATGCCATAACACCTGATATGTATTAAATGCCATGGAATTGTTTGGCATGTGTTAGCATCCCCTACATTCCTTGACATGATTTTACACTCCCTAACACACCGTAGCACTTCCTGACACACCTTGGTAGTTTAACATGCCTTGCATTTCCTAGCATATAACCTTGTCACTCCCTCCTTAACACACCTATAACTCATTGACACTCCATATCACGCACTCTTATTCATTCATTTCCATGCATTTTGATCTAGTGCTTCCTTGTGTTTACCTAACACCCCCTAACACTCCCTAGCATGCATTGGCACACCCTAACACTTGACACATCTTGGCATGCCACCCTAGCACTCTAGCATTCATTGGAACTACCTAGCATGCCTTTTCACTCTCTCCTTAGCACACCTAGAGGTCGTTGAAAATCCTAGTCACAAACTCGTATTCATTATTTTTCATGCATTTTTGCTAAGTGCTCCCTTGTGTTTCCATATCATTCCTTAACACTCCTTGGCATGTGTTGGTACACCCTAACACCTAGGACATCTTGGCATGTCACCCTGGCATCTAGCATGCGTTAAGACTTCCTAGCATACGTTGTCAATCCCTCCTTAGCACACCTGGAAGTCACTGACACTTCCAATCCCAAACTCTTATTTGTTCATTTCCATACATTTTGACGTAGTGTTCCCTTGTGTTTCCCAGGAAATCTTAGTTAAAACTTCCCTGCACGCATTGGCACATCTTGGTTGCATCCCACCCTAGCACTCCATAATTCCTTATCACTTCTAAGCATGCCTTGTCACTCCTCATTATCACACATGGAACTCGTTGAAACTCCTTGTCACACACTATTATTCATTCATTTCCATGCATTGTGACATAGTGCTACCTTTTGTTTCTCTAGCACTCCCTAACACTCCTTGGCACACATTGGCACACCCTGGAACTTGGCACAACTTCGCATGCTTTCCTAGCACTCTTATATCATGCCTTGGAATTGCCTAACATACATTGTCACTCCCTCCTTAGCACACCTAGAACTTGCTAACACTCCCTCCTTAACATAGACATGCCTTGGAAATATCTGGAACATATTAGCACACCCTGGCACTTCTTGAAATGCCATAGCATTCCCTAGTATGCTTTGTCACTCCCCCTTGCCATGCCTGACACTCGCTAACACCCCCAACACACCCTCTTATTCATTCATTTCCATTATTTTTGACTCGATGATTTATGTTTGATTGGGTGGTGCATGTCTAGAAAGAGTTCCTTTAATAGAATTAAAAAATGATCTCACCATTACTGACATAAGTAATTGAGAGATTCTACTTGAATGACATTAAGAAACTACACAATAGATTTTAAGAATGGAATTTTTATGGTTTTTTGTTATGGTGTGAGAATGGTAAGAATTGAGTGGTCAATAAGGTGTGTGATTGCTTAGAATACCTTCTCACTCCCTCCTTGGCATGACAACTATCACTCATTGCCACTCCCTACATACCCTCATATTCATTCACTTCCATGTATTTTTACCTATTATTCCCTTGTGTTGTCCTAGTACTCCTTAACATTCCTCAACATGCATTGGCACTCTCAACTTATCACTTTTCGACATGCCCTGCCACTTCATAACATGCATAACACTCCCTGACACACATTGGCACTTGGCTTCTAAGTAATTCAAAACTTAGGAGAAGTTTTGAAGGGTCCAACCTCCTCATCAACAACAACTTCTCTATTGAAGCTTACCCTATCAGTGTCAATATCAATCAACCTATAAACCTTATACTGTTGTTGTACCATATAATCACTAGCTTTGCTCTTTGGATCTAATTTGGTTATCTTCTTAGCTAGAATCCAAGTGTAGGAAGTAAAACCAAAACTTTAAGATGACTTACTTGGAATTTCTTCCAAACCATGGTTCTATATGACCTTCTACTTCATCACCATCGTAGGAGATCTATTCAATAGGTATACTATTCTAAACATTGCCTTAGCTCAAAACCTATTTGGAATAGACTTCCTCTGCAACTTAAACCTAGCCATCTTTGTGATAGTACAATTTTGCCTCTCAACCAATAAATTTTGTTGTGGAGTTTTGAAGCCTCGAAAATCACTGCAACAACATTGGGGGATAACCACCCGGTCCGGACCTTAATACAATTCATTTTTTGTTTATGATAGTGGCTCCGACTGGTTTAAACATGGATATCAGATCAATTATTCTTGCTGATCAGGCAAGAGAATGACCCTTAAGCTAATTTGGGTTCAGCCAAACCACAACTAAGATTTTGCCTCTTCGACAAGAGGACTTGAAAGAATGCAGAACTTAATCTAAATGCAAAATTATTCTATAATGCAAGCAAAAGAAACTAATCTAAATCCTATCTTAATTAGGTAGATATAGATCTAACCCAATTAAGAGAAAGATAATTGATTGATGAGAATTTAAATATGTTTGGCTTTTAGTTAATGTCAAGCTAACGGAGAAATTCAATTAGCTCACATTTGTGAATACCAAAACACATTCTATTGAGACCATTTGACTGAGATAATAAATAAAAAACACTCTGGAAGAAATTCACAAAAATTATATCAATTATCAAATCAGTCAAGCCAATAATTAAACAATAATATGTGGAAGAAATTCTCAACAGATTATTATTTAACAAATCATTTTTATAAGACAGATTTCTGAGTAATGGTTACTCAAAAATTAGAGTTTAATTCATAAGAGCATAAAAATTTGAGACAAATTATCCATATCAACAGAAATGCATAAACATGAATAAAATGAAACAAAAATTTTATTAACATAAAAATTGAAAATGGTATTTGATACAGAAATTCTAGAAATACCATTTAATTGAATCTGCTTCTTTGATCCCGGTCTCTAACAGTACTTTACATTATTTGAATTTATTCTTTCAAAACTAGAGCTACAGAAATGTAAACTCTGCCCATCATGCATAATTCAAGATATAAAGAAAAAACCCTCATTAATTTTCAGATCTGAAATTTCTTCTCCTGTCTCCTACAATTCTAAATTCCTATTACATAAATGCTTTTAGAAGTCTGGAATTGTAGAGGAGAGCAGCCCCTTTTTACATTTTGCAATCTACAATTTATAATCCTTTCAAAAGTATTTTGAGAAGAGAGTTTGTTGAAGAAAAATCTACCCAATCCAATTTTATTTGCTCAAAAATTCCAATCTTTAATTTCTGGAGCTTTCTCATTGATTGAGATCTTTTCTCCATATCTCTTCTATTGTTTTTACTGCAAAAAGAAATTAAAATGAATTAAGATGCAACAATAAAATCAAAATATTATCTCTAACATTAAAACAAATCCAATCAAATTCTATTTAAATAAATAAAAAAGAAATTTGAGCTTCTTGTTGATGCTCATAATGATTTTAATTAACCAAGGATATTATTGATGCATGAATCTGCAATTAGAAGAGGTTGGGCAAATGAAAATGAAGAAAACAAAACTCGGAAAATTGATTTTTTTTAGAAATTCAGAGTTTGATCCTTTGCCTAATTTTTGACCTAATAAATGACAAAATTTGTTAGTGAAACCTCCTCAGAAATGTTCTCCTTGATTTTCTCTTTCTAATGAGCCATCCTGGCCCTCATTTGGCCAAGTAAAACTCAATCTATGAGCCTCCAAAGTTGATAAGTCAAATCTGATATAAATCTGGAAATTCAATTGCTGGCCTAAAAATCAGAATTTTAATTAAAAATCTAATGCTAAATTAGATTCTAATTATCTAATAATAAATCCTAATTTAATTGTTAATTATAAACTAAACTAATTATTAATATTAATCTAACTAACTAATATAATTAATAATTATTTATAATTGAATTAATTAGATTTTACATATTAAGTAATTTAATCTAAACTTAACACTGAACTAAACAAGCTTAAAACTATGTTAATATTAAATTAAAACACAACACTATATTAAATTAAAATCAATTTTAACATATCACTAACATAATACTAACACTAACTTACAGTTAACACTACACTATCTTTAAAACTAACACTAACACTAACATAACCTTAATAATATATTAAAATAAATTTATTAATTTATCATTCCACTAAAATTAAAATTATCCTAATTAATACTCCACTAATCTACTACCAATCCACTATACTAATATTAAATTAAATTAATATTATACTAACACTTCACTAATATAAAACTAGACTAACATTACACCTATGATAAGACTAACTTAATACTAACAAATATTAACTTAAAAATAACATTATCTTCCACTAACATTAATATTTATAAATATTAAACCAACACTAAACTTAACGCATATTATTTAACACTATCGTTAATAGTAATAACAACTCATCGCATTAGGGTTAACAACTCATCGCATTGGAATGTTACAAATGTGATTCATAACTCATCGCATCGGAATGTTACAAATGTGATTTATCGCATCGACATAAACTCAATCACATCGCATGAGTTGAATGCGACTCATCGCATCTGGGTTATTCATTGCATTGGGGTTTCTAAAAGGATGTGGCGATTGAAATTTTCCAATGCGATGTTCCGATTTTATTTCTAGTTTTTATATTTTTTTTTTTATATTTTTACATATATTTTTCTATTAAATTTTAATTTAATTAATTATATAATAATTAATTTAAAATTTAACATTAAAAATTAGTTTTTTGTGTTGGTTTCATGATGTTTAAATTAGATTATGAATTTATCTAAAATGATGATTTGCCTAAATAAACTACAACCACTTTGACATTTTGGATTTTTCGGATTTTTCGAGTTCAGTAATTTATTTGAAAATTGGAGTAAATTATTGAAATCCCGATGCTTCGTTATTTGGCTGTATAAGTAAAAAAAAATGAAAAACATTAGTCATAACTAAATATGTGGGTTAATATTTTAAACTAAATGCATTATTGAACTAATGAAAAAATGTATATTTTATGCATTTTCTAACCCAAACGACATTATTGATTAGACTTCAAAGGAGTGACATTTAAAAACCAGTTGACCAAATGAGATGAAACAAGCGTCAACATGAAGCTTATAAAAAATCGATTTCAACCAAGCAATCAAAACAAGAATATAAAGAAAATGAAAAATTAACAAAATCGTAAGATAATTGACTCAATAAAAATCCTAAAAGGTGTTTAGCCAAAATTTTTATAGAAAGGGTCCCCATTATTTGATGTGAACAAGTTAAAAATGGGGGGGGGGGGGGGTTGTTGTAACATACAACACAGGGTTGCAGCAGTGGAGGGTTTGTAGGGCCATTTTCCAAGATTGTTTTTAGTGGAGGAAGCATTCTTTCCATTGGAAGGCCAACAAGGAAGGTCCTTGGGCTTTATTTCATATCTTGGCACTAGGAAAACCTTTTTCCATCACCTACAGTGGAAATTACCTCATAGACTATGTTATTCTAGTGAGCATTTTCAGTGGAGGATTCAGTGATTGATTTGGAGGGTGAGATCTTCAAGGAAGGGACCAGCCTTTCACTTGGAGGATCTATTGGAGGAGATACATGCACTTTAATATCAGTTCCAGCCACTTTCTTCCCAGTATTTAGTTGCAGTTGCAATTCAACCCTAGGGATGCATTTCGACATTTTGTACTTTTGGGTATTTCCGGAAACCATTTCTGGGTTGTCTTGGAAATGTGTTTGGGAGCCTAGATCTCTACTCTTATAACTTTGTGAGCCATATATTAGCAGAGCTACATTATTTTACATTTCCAGTAGTAGTTTACTGATTAAGACTGCACTATACTTGTTCTTCGACATTCTTCTATGTGGCAGCATTTCATGTTTTGGCACATGTATTCATGGGAGGCTTGTTTGCCTTGATTATTTGAGTTGTGCCTATTTTTATTGTACTTGTTTGCTGCTAATTTACATAATAAATTGGCTACATGTTTGTCACACATGTTGGTGTAATTTTATTCAATGCTATTTCCAGTATTTTGTTCTATATTCCCGTCTTTTCCATTTTGGAATATTATATTTTAACTAAATTTGGAGTGTTTTGATGACTCACACTTAACACGAGTTTCCTCTTTGAGACTGTTGGTCCCCACTTCAATTAATCATTGCTGACCTTGTGATCACTTTCCTTTGTACCCATCCAATCTTACTTGACTCAATTTGACTTGCCCATGTGTCATGCACTTCAACTTTTCATCCAGTTTCAATTTACGAAGGTGGCCAAGTTAACTGGCCACCATTTTTCCTTTTAAATTTCTAAAAATCGACATTCAACTATTTTTTCCATTATGGATGCACAACAAGAGGTGAGAGGCCATACTTGAGCTTACCTAGTGTTGGTGAGGTATTGAAGGAGCTCGTGAAAGGAGCTGGAGCTGGTGGTGGCAGCCTTAGTATTTTATTTGTTGTGTCTTCATTTTTTAAATTTTTTGCTGAGAGAGCAGCTTTTTCTGAGTGAGTTTCTTATCTTTTTTCAGTGAGTTTCTTACCCTTTTAATGTTTTTATTTTTATTTTTCAAGTAATACATGGAGGGATTCAGGTTCCATGGTTGGTGTGCTTGTCCTTCTGGAGTCTCTTGGTGGTCTCCTGGAGTCAACTACATCAAATTTACTTCATCTTTTGGCGTTGTTATGCCACACAAAGATTTGATACAGAAAAATTTATGATACCTGTAACAGTCGGTTTCTTTCCTCTTCTTGCTCAGTTTGATGAGAAATGGAGGGACATGGTTCATGGAGTCTATGGAGGAAGTCATGGAATTAATGGAGTGAAGGATAGGCAAGTGAAAGGGATCTCATGCCAAGTTTCCAATGATTTAGCTGCTAATGGTGCAACATAGGGTTTACATAGGGAAACCTTGTACATGGTGTGAAATAAGGGTTTTGGAATGGTAGGTATGGGAAAAACATGAATTATCATACCCTTCTTAAAGTTCAAAAATTCCTAGGCAACCTTTTCCTTCATGTATGATTTTCTTGTGGCATTTATAGGAGTTTCCTGTAGTGCGACAGGAATCATGTAGTTGCCTTACTTTCCGATAGCAATTACAATTTACGGGAAAACATGAAATTGTTGTATATATGATGGGTAAAATGGATGAAGGGATGTATGATGGAGTGGATTATGGAGTGTGGAAGCAGAGAAGAAGATAGAATGAAGAGAAATTTATCCTTTGGAACCCCAAAACCATATTTAATCACTAACCTGCAAAACAAAAAAAAACACATAAAATGCATAGGTATTTCTTCTTTTTCCTTTTCATTTTTCTCTTTTTTCCTCTTTTTTTTTTCTTTTTTTTTTGAAGGCAAGTGGGCTACCTCCACAGAGGTTGTCAGCCCATAGGCCTACCTTGGGAACCTTAGAGAGGTTTTCACCCAATGATCTTTTATTCTTTGTTTTTTCCTTTTTTTCTTTTTTTCTTACGCTAGGACTGCCTCATGGAGGTTTTCAACCCTAGAGTTGGCTTAGGGTGCATCAAGGGGTTTTCACCCATGCCTCTTTTTTATTTTATTTTTATTTTTATCCTTTTTATCTAGGTGGCACTAGAAACTAAGGAGTTTCCCATGAAATACACCTCCCTGTTTGTGGAGTTTATAAATTATTCCCTAGACAGGGCCTTCTTATAAACCTTAAGCCTACAACCATTGACAAGTAGGGGAATTCCTTCCTCGTCTATGGTTCTGATTTGAACTGCACTATTATCATAAAATTTGTCCACTTTGTGGGGTCCCAACCATATTTTCATCAGTTTACCTTTGATGTCCTAAAACCTTGAGTCATACAAAAATGCCCAATATACTTCTTGAAAGGTCTTTTCCTTAATTTTTCTCATTAGGAGAATTTTGAGGTCTAAAATGGGCCTCCTAAGAAAAATTTACAACCAAAATAAACTTTATAAGAGCCAATATAATTCAATATGATGATGTCAACCATGGTGGATGATTCACCATTTTTTAAGTAAAAGGGTAAAAAGATTAAAAAATAATAAAACTACTTTTTCAACTTATCTCCCAAAGTGTTTACTCAAATTTCGAGCAGGAGTACTATTTGGATGTAATATTTAATTCATCATCCAAGGAGTACCGATGTTGCATACTTTCGATGGACCCTGCAATGCGAAAAATGAGAAATACATGAAAAAACGTGATTACAATCATGTTTTTTATGTATTTCTCATTTTTTGTGTAGCAGGGTCCATTGAAAGTATGCAACATGGGTACTCCTTGGATGAAGAATTAAATTTTGCATCCAAAGAGTACTCCCACTTGAAATTTGAGAAAAAAATTGGGAGATAAGTTGAAAATACGAGTTGAAAAAGAAGTTTTTTTCCTTTTTCCCTCTAAAATTTGATGATGTCATCAAATCTTATTTTATTATTTCCACTATTATTTTATAATTTCCTTAGGAGGCCCATTTTAGACCTCAAAATTCCCCTAATGTTTCATACTAGACCTTCCTTTGCAATTGAATTACCTCTGTTGGGAAAAATACTGAGAGGGGGGGGGGGGTGAATCAGTATTTACTGCATATTCAAACTTTTTACTTTTTCATTCCTTTAAAACCCATACGCTACTTTTCTGAAGGAAACTAGCGTATACACGCGAATGTCCTTCATAAAACTCGCGTATACACAGAGATCTAATTATGCCATTATTTCTTCACTTACATCATTCCATCATTCATTCAATAAATGTTCTATAAACAGTAAACATGTGCAGTAAGAACAGAATAAACCATCACACAAAGCATCACACATGAACACCAGGATTTTTAGGTGGAAACCCAAGTCGGGAGAAAACCACCGCTGCAGTTGCTCAGCCTTCAATATTTTATTATAGAGAAAACATCTTACAACATATGTGTCAAGCAGAGCCTCTGACCAAAGACGCAGCACCCACCGCGCCGCCACTGTGCCCCTCTCCCGGAAGGGAGCTCTAACCCCCGACTCGCTTACCGGCCTCCTCTCCCCGGAAGGGAGCTACGACCCCCTGCTCTCATTTACCAGCCTCACCTGGAAGGGAGCTACCACCCCCTGACTGAAGGCTACAACCCTCAGCACCTCTTTGGACCATGTTTCATCAATTTTCACACTGGATCCAACAAATTCAATAGAACACAACTTGTAGGCCACGTTTCATCATATTTTCAGACTGGACCCACTCCACATATTTAAGCTCAAACATACATCACTACCGTATACTTATCAACACGTATCGATAGCGTTTAAACACAGCAGAACAGATCAGATATTTCATACCCTTTGCTTCAGCAAACCCTAGTTTGCATACGCGCTTTCCTTTCTCTGATGTCGCGTATATACGCACTTCCTTCCATATAAACCCGCGTATACTTCAGTACAAATTACAAAGCTAATTTTATTGCGCATACGCGCTTTCTCTTTAGCGAAGCCGCGTATATACACGCTTCCTCTTCGGCGAAGTAGCGTATAGATCTTCAACCATCATAGAGCAGCATACTTCTTCAGATCAGACATTCAGTTCAGATTTACTCTTTTACTTCAGACATATGTTCTCCTCATTTCAGATCTAATCACTCCATAAACAAATCTAGCAAATACAGATACATTTCAGATCTAGATATCCCGCTTCATCATTTCTTCATAAGAGTATCATAGATTCAGATCTATCATCAAACGTTTACCCTTTCCATTCAGATATACTTCAGAGAGAAGTATTCATTCAAGTTCAGACATCTAGCTCCCACACTCATTTTTTTTTGCATAATGAATTTCATCTCTTTATATAGGATTATCCTTTTTCAATACCATGAGCCCCTTTTTCAATACCATGAGCCAAAACAATATTACGAGCCCAAAACTACATTAGACGGGGTCATTTAGACGAATCATTACCCAATACAATGGGTCAATACCATGGTGGTTACCCCTGGTTTTTCATTTTAAGAGCGCTTTTGCCCATACGCGACTTGGAACGTTGTTTCCCGCGTGCATACGCGACTTCCCCTAGGCAAATCCGCGTATGCCTAGAGACATACTCTTTTTCATCATAGAATTAGCACATGCTGAATTCCTTTCTTCATTGTCTTCTGTACTTACTGTAGATACATCAGATTTCCTTCATTAAGAACATATTCTATCAAGCACAACTTAAGTAAGTTGCCATCATCTTCATCAAGTGGGTTGCCTTTCAAGGACAACACTCAGCATCATATTGTCAACAAACATCATATCACATCAGATTTACATCATTTACCAAGTCCATCAAGTCAAGCATAACTTTATCAGGTGTATTGCCATCAAGGACAACACATGACAACAGTCGCATGTCTTCATCTTCATTCAGTGGGTTGCCATCAAGGACAACACTCTGCACCATATTGCCAACAACCTCTGTGTGAAGGAGTGCTTGCATCCTAAGCTCATCCAATCCATTTAATTGCAATAACCTCTCTTTTTTGAAATTTAATATATCTAGGTCTAACTCAGCTGCCATACTTATGGTGTTAAATTCAAATTGAACTGAAAGTAGAGCTTTCTTGCCATAGACCAGGTCATAAGGAGTGAATCTTATTGTTGTTTTGTAAGTAGTGTTGTAGACCCAAGTAGGTTCTACCAATATGTCCTTCCAATATTTCCTATTGCTTCTCATAACCTTGGTGAGGATACTCTCCAAGGCTCTGTTAGTCAATTCCACTTGGCCATTCTCTTGGGGGTGGTAGGAAGTATAAGTCTTATGCTTTATCTTTGGCATCCTCAGAATATTCTCAATGAGATGAGAAGTGAATTGTGCCCCCTAATCAGTGACTAATTATCTGGGGCATCCAAATTTGTAAAATACATTTCCCTCAGAAAATCTACTACTTTCTCCTCGGTTGCTACCTTCACAGCTTTTATTTCAGCCCACTTTTTCAGGTAGTTAGTGTAGACTATGATAAACTTTTTCTGTCCAGATGGTGGATCAATGGATCCAATGAAATCCATGCCCAGTTTTTCAAATGGCTCAAGATACACCTGAGGGTGAAAAGGCATCTCGTCCCTTTGTGTAGGTTTCCCCATCCATTGGCACTGGTCACACCTCCTAGTGTATCTTCTGGAATCCTAGTGAGGGGTAGGCCAATAGTAGCTTGTAGAAAAAACTTTGAATGCAGTCCTTTTTGCAGAAAATTTCCCTCCAAAATGGCTATCGTGACATGCAGATAGGATATCAAAAACTTATTCCTCCCACATACATCTTCTGAGAATTTGGCCAAGGCCTAGCTTGAAGATATTTCCCCCCTGTAATATCCCAAAATAGGGAATTTATACAACAATAAGAACATATTAAGATGTTCCAAAGTTGGAGATAGTTCATATGATGTGTTAAAAACACATAGACATCAATTAAAGTTACAACAACAACTTATACTTCATTTTATGATCCAAAAGTTGGGGAAAGCAGCAAAATAAGCCTCAAAAATGTTATTCCCAGCTATTTGCATAATAATAGAGGAAAATAATGGTGGGATACTTCAACCTATGCTATATGGGACTCACACCTGGAAAATAATCAGAAAAAAATATGTTTTTCTAAGTTAAACAGATCTCTCGGTCCCGATATGGCTCAAAAAGGCCCAAATCCCATGACTTTACTTATGCAGAATTTTCTAAAGCATAGACAACATGGTTTTCTGAGGGTTTCAGATGTAATATGATTCAATAAAATATCTAGAGTTTATTATATCAAAACATGGAGGAAAATGGAGATATAGATCCTTTTATACATCAAAGAGATAACCTAGCAAGGGTTTCATGAGAGAACAAGTACATAATAGAAGATCTGCAGATCCAGATCTGGAAAACGAAGTTACAATGTAGCTATGAATACATACAGCTAAGACATACAAGGAATAGAATAATAATTCTTTAAAAATCCTTCCAAGAGAAGGTTTGGCTCTTCCTCCAAGGAACAAGCTCACAAACAAGGTCTTAACCCCTGCTACTGCAACACTGAGTAAAATGACGCAGTTGTTGTCAGTGAATATGCTGTAGAAGGTGGATAATTCTTTGGCCACATGCCAATATGTACAATATGCTTAGAAACCTTCTTTACAGATCTTGAAAAGAAAGGGAAGCTCCCTCCTCTGAAAGATAAGCTCAGAAAGTGGTGTTGGGGACTTTCCACTACAACACCCTACAACACAACACTACACTCTGCAGAAATAATGATGTGGCTGAAGGAGGATGCTTGGATTCAAGCCTGAAGGTGGAAAACTAAGGTAAAATACTCCTCCAAGAGGCTTCTCAAGGAAGGAGAAGGATTCCTAAACATGAGATCCTTGTGATAAACAACATTGCCGCTCTGCTAAATAGCAAGAGGATGCCAAACAATCTAAGTAGACGAAAATGAATAATATCCAAGCTAACCCCAAATGGCTATCATCCTCTTCCTTATGAACTTTGTGAGCCTCCTCACCTTGGGTCCCACCCATTAGGGTTTCCAACTCAACATGAGAAATCTCCCTCCAAAATTATGACGTACCTTCATCAAGGCCACTCCTCCATACTGAACTGTTTGATTTGGTCAAGGTTTACCTCTTCAATCTGCCTCATCCATTTTCAAACTCAAGTGCCTTCAATCCAGCTCACAAATGTTTTTCTATGCTGATCCTTGTTCACACTGAACTGGTTATATTGATGATCTCCTCTTCTTCATGCATGCATGTTGACTTAGTCAAAATTGACTTTTTCCACAAGAAAAAACCTCTTTTCACACATGAGGGTGTCAAATCTAGCTACTATAATGATCCCCTTTCACACCAAGAGGGTTTTTGTGCTGATTCTAGTCAAGTATGGGTCTCCTCCCCCATTTTTTCATCTACTAAGTGGAAAAATAAAAAAATAATATTCCTCTTAGCTGCTTGCTCAAGTAGGAATATTACAGTCCTCCCCTCCCAAATGTTGCTTGTCCTCAAGCAACTACAAGGATAGAACTGAAAAAATTCCTCCCAAGGCATGGAGTCTAAAATGTGTTTGGGAACTAAAATTCCCATGTAAAACCTCCACCCCCAAGCTATCATCCATACAATATGAGTCACCCTCCAACATGGAAACTCATGAAAGATCTCCTCCACCTTAGGCTCCTGCAAATAAGGTGGGATGAATAGTTGAACATGATAGGAAAGATGGCCTACCCCATGTTGTCTTCCTCTCCACTCATGGAAAGTGTAGAGTACATACTGATCTTGGGCTACAAATAGGTTGCCCTCAAGTGGCAAGAAGAATAATAGATCTCCAAAGATCCTATCTCCCATGACATTAATCATGTTGGCCCAATTCATTCCATCCAAAATGAATGGCACCTCATCACCATTTGGCATCCAAATCAGAAAAATGCTGATGGGTTCATGATACCAATGGTATATCCAGTGGATACAACACAATTTTCCCAACTGCTACTTGAGAATATCATGTGGCAAGTTGTCTTCCAATAAAGTACTAGCTGTGCATGAGTTTTCATCTACTATGTGGTAGTAAACAACAATATATATCAGTTGTACATGATCAAAATAACAAGACAATGTGCCATACATTTCTTCTAAAATATTATGATGAGTATGGAGAGATTTCAGCCCATACTCTCTCAATAATAGCCATAGCAACAAGGACTCTTGCTGCCTTCTTGCATTATCAAAATGTTGATCATGGAGCAATAATACAATGATGGACATGAGAGTTGTCTCATCGAAAAATTACAAACCAACTCCCTCACACATCATGGGGAAGTTATCCTCCTTCCCAAAACAATGTAAATACGTGAAATACATCTCAAACATAAATACATGTGAGCACATGAGACATATCTCAAACAAAGGAGAATACATGGACATAAGGTTTGACATATGATGTCCAAACTCTCTCCTTATTAGCCACAACAACCATGCATCCTTCTTATGCATCCTATCATTGAGACATAAGGCATGAGATAAGGAAACATGAACCTTTGGGTAGTGGCCATACTCACCCAAAAGCAACCAGTGCAGCCATACTTCTTGCTGGCCTGTATCAGAGATCTACAAGGGGTTTGGAAACCTCTTGCTCCATACTATCATCCACTCATCCCAATGTGGGTGATGGATCTCATGCTGAAAATACTTGGTATCCTCCCATGGTAGGACACCAACCTCCTCAAATATTTGAAGAAAATTTCACTTCATGAAATGTTGAAGTGCACCTCCAATGGGATCTCCCGATGAGACCTCCTCCTCATGCATGGCCTTCCAAAACCAAAGAGGCCTTGGATCTGCTGTAAGTAGAGGTCTCTCTTTGAGTTGTCTCTTTGAGTTGTGGCATGCTCATTGAGAGAGTGTCATCTAGAGAGGAGAAAAAGTTTCTCATCTCAATATTTCTACCCGTTTACATCTCTTCCTCCATGGCTTCATGAATGAAGCCGTTATATGAATGCTCCCATGAGGAATGGGTCCTCCTTTCTCCACTGCTGCTCTTGGATAACGCAGTGCAATCTTGCTCTCTAAATTAGTAGTAAGTGATGATCCTGGGTCATACAACAGCATATTTCCACAATCTTCTGAAATATTTTCTACAATAATAGAAAGTGGAAATGCAATCATACCTTGCTAGCCTTTGGGAACACCTTGCATGGCTGCAAGTGTCTTTCTCCCACTGTGTTGGCTCCCTCAACTACTAATGTTGAAGGTTTCCCCTTCAAGGTTGTGACAATGCTGATATAGGTCTCCTCAAGAGGTGGTGAGGGCTCTTCCCTCTCTGATTTTTCTCAATAAAATCTCTTGATCAAACTCTGAGTGAAATCTACAAGAGTAGACACTATTTCATGACTTATGTGACTGAACCACCAAGTGCTTGCTTTTCCCTTCATGCGCAACGCTGTAATCTCTACTACTTATCTTTCTACCACTGGATGTAGTAGGAAGAATGCTGCAACTATTCTTGTCCAAGTCCTTGCTGAAGATGATCCATCAAAAGTAGACAATTGAAACCTATTAACCTTCATTCTTCTTGTGCTGCAAGGCCTCCTTTCTTCCTCCGGTTGAATGAACTGTGGGAAGGCTAGAGTCTCCTTGAAGGCTCTAGGTTGAGTCTTGTACTCAACAAGGTATTCACTTAGAATATGATTTTCCAAGTGTCTTCCATGCTAATGTTATACTTCTTTGTGAGAATAGGAAGTGCATGGTCCTTCCTCTTCTTGAAACCCTCTAGGAGTTTCTTGGCATCTCTTCTCCTTCATCAACTTAACCTCATGGGAGAGGTTCTTTCTGGATCTAAGAAGTGATGAGAGTAAACTAATCCTCTCCAATCCATCATGATGAGATTAAACTAATCCATCATTCTCATCTTGCTCCCTCTGATGGCTAGAACTCATAGGCTGAGCCAAGACTATGCTTCGATACCACTGTAATATCCCAAAATAGGTATTTTCTACAAAAATAAGAACATATTAAGATGTTCCAAAGTTGGATATAGTGTGTATGATGTGTTAAAAAAACATAGCCATCAATTAAAGTTACAACAACAACTTATACTTCATTTTATGATCCAAAAGTTGGGGACAACCAGCAAAATAAGCCCCAAAAATTTTATTCCCAGCTATTTCTATAATAATAGAGGAAAATAATGGTGGGATCCTTTATTTTATGCTATATAGGACTCACACCTAGAAAAAAATCAGAAACAACTCCGTTTTTCTAAGTTAAACAGATCTTCTGGTCCCGATATGGCTCAAAAAGGCCCAAATCCCATGACTTTACTTATGCATAATTTTATGAAGTATAGACAGCATGATTTTCTGAGGGTTTCAGATGTAATATGATGAAATAATAGATCTGGAGTTTATTATATCAAAACATGGAGTAAAATGGAGATCTAGCTCCTTTTATACATCAAAGAGATAACCCGGCAAGGGTTTCATGAGAGCACAAGTACATAATAGCAAATCTGCAGATATAGATCTAGAAAACATAGTTAAAATGTAGCTATGAATACATAGATTTAAACTGTAGCTATGAAAACATAGTTAAACTATAGCTAGGAATAGAAGAATAATGCTTTACAAATCCTTCCAGGAGAAGGGTTGGCCCTTCCTCCAAAGAACAAGCTCACAAACAAGGTCTTAACCCCTGCTACTGCAACATTGAGTAAAATGATGCAGTTTCTGTCAGTGACTGTGCTGTAGAAGGTGGATAATTCTTTGGCCACATGCCAAGATGTACAAGATGCTCAGAAACCTTCTTTACAGATCTTGCAAAGAAAGGGAAGCTCCCTCCTCTGAAAGATAAGCTCAGAAAGTGGTGTTGGGGACTTTCCACTACAACACCATGAAACACAGCACTACACTCTATAGAAATAAGCCTGTGGCTGAAGGAGGATGCTTTGCCTCAAGCCTAAATTTGGAAAACTGAAGTACAATACTCCTCCAAGAGGCTTCTCAAGGAAGGAGAAGGATTCCTAAATAGGAGATCCTTGTGCTAAACATCACTGCAGCTCTGCTAAATAGCAAGAGGATGCCAAATAGTCTAAGTAGACCAAAATGAATAATATCCAAGCTAACCCCAAATGGCTGTCATCCTCTTCGTTATAAACTTTGTGAGCCTCCTCACCTTGGGTCCCACCCATTATGGTTTCCAACTCCACATGAGCAATCTCCCTCCAAAATTACGTTGTACATTCATCAAGGCCACTCCTCCATACTGTGCTGTTTGATTTGGTCAAGGTTGACCTCTTCAATTTGCCTCATCCCTTTTAACACTCAAGAGCCTTCAATCCAGCTCACAAATTTTTGTCTATTCTGATCCTTGTTCACACTGAACTGGTTATATTGATTATTTCCTCTTCTTCATGCATGCATGTTGACTTAGTCAAACTTAACTTTTTCCACAAGAAAAAGCCTTTTTTCACACATGAGGGTGTAAAATCTAGCTACTATAATGATCCCCTTTCACACCAAGAGGGGGTTTATGCTGATTCTTGTCAAGTATGGGTCTCCTCCCCCATTTGTTCATCTACTAAGTGAAAAAAATAAAAAATTGATATTCCTCTTAGCTGCTTGCTAAAGTAGGAATATTACACCCGCAATCCATGTGAAAGGGAGGTTTTTCCTGATGATATTTCTTTTCTCCTTGAATAAGAGGTGAGGAGGGAACTTTCAAGCAACCAAGTAGTTAGCTATTGCAAAAAATAGTGGTGAGAGTGATGATATAGCAAAGAGATGTTCATTTGGCAGCTGATTATCCACCATTCTTTCTTCATCTTCAGATAGAACTAACCTGGATAAAAAAATATGTAACAACATTCTCCTTTCTAGGTTTATCAACAATGGTTCGGTCAAACTGATCTAAGAGTAACAACTCCTAGAATTAAAATATGGCTTTTTCATTAAATATTTGATGGCTTCATGGTCAGTGTGCACAAAGGTCTAATATCGACTGACATAATGTATAAATTTGTTTAACATCTCCTTCTTTGTGACAGTATAGTTGAGTTTGGCCTTAGACAAGTTCTTATTGATGAAATATATTTCATAAGGTAATTTTTCTTCTAACTACCCTAATGTCTCCCCCACAACTTTGTCGGATGCATCTGTGTGAATGTGGAAAGGCAGAGTCCAATTTGGACCTCAGAGAATGGGGGAAGTAGTTAAATTTTCCTTAATGAGATCAAAATCTTCTTGAGAAATACTAGACCAAGTAAACACAAAATCTTTACCCAATAAACCAAATAGTGGCGAAGCCATCTTATTGAATTTTTTTTTGAATATTATATAATATCCAGGTAACCCTAAGAAGCTCTTGACGTCTCTCTATTTTTGAGGAGTAGGTACCATTTTGATAATAGTGATTTTTCTCGGGTCTACGTGTATTATTGCTTGGGAGATTGAGTGTCCCAATAAAACTCATGCTCTTTTCAACAATTCACAATTTTCTGGGCTTGGGGAGATATGAATCTTAATGAAAATTCTTGGCACTTTTCCCAAATTGGATAGATCTTCCTAAATATCGTCCCCATAGGTTGTGAAATCATCCCTGTAGATTTCAACAAATTCAATGACAATCTTAGAGAAAATGCTCAAGAAAACTCTTTGGAAGGTAGTTGGGGCATTCCACAACCCAAAGGGTAGGACTCTGTAAGCAAAGGTACCCCAAAGGTAGGTGAGGGTAGTCTTATCCTAGTCTTTAGGGCTGATTTGGATATGGTTATACCCACTAAACCCATCTAAGAAGGAAAATAAATTCTTTCCTACAAGGCCATCCAAGACTTGTTCTATAAAGGGAAATGGTAAATGGTCCTTCTTGGTGGCTTTGTTAAGTTCCCGATAATCAACACAAATTCTCCATTTTCCATTATTCTTCGAGACTAGGAAAAGAGGAGATACCCACTCACTGTCTGATATAGGAGAAATGTAGCCTGAATCCAAAAGTTTTTGTAGCTCTTCCTTGACTATGTCCTTAAAGCTAGGATCATCCTTCTTTGGGGTTTTCACACAGGCTTGCATCCTTCCTTAATGTAAATATGATGTCTGCATACTCAGGGATGCATCCCTTTCACGTCCTTGTAATCCTAAGAAAATCCATCTAGATTTTCTCTTAAAAGACAGCATAGTTCCTTTTCTTGTTCATCTGAGAGGTTTGAGTTGATTTTTAGAGATTTGGATGGACCAAACTCTATAGACTTAGTGATTTCAGAGGTTGAACTGACTGAGTACAATTCCATCCAAGGTTGGATTTCACATTTGTTAACACTGGAAAATCACACAGTAGAATATGACATTGATTAATGTTAAGCCAAAGGATTTATAGGGCTGGAGGACATTACAGAATGTGGAAAGTATTTAAAAGTATCTAAGGTCTGAGAAAAATCAAATTTGAACTAGTCCTAAATGCTATTTACGTGCATAATCCTTCGAGAAGAGCACCTTCTGTGTGCCTTTTTGCCCGATATGCGTGCATTCCTAAGAGTGTTGAAATGTTACTATTTGGGACCACACAAAGCAAAGGACAAGTCACTCCTTACTTGAAGCCACCTAAGGACAAGCACCAATGCCTCCTTAGACACTATGTGAGCACACAATGGAATATTTGGATCAGAAAATGGAATCATACCCCTCTCTTGGTTCACCATCCTCCATGTACCAAGAGAGGGAAGGGAGGATTTGAAATATACTATATAAAGCCACCATTAGATGAAGAATTGGTGATCACATTGTTATGCTCGCGAGAATTTCCCAAGAAATACTTCCAGTGTGTGACCTAGAGCTGAAGATAGAGGGGAATTGTTTGTTGGCCATCCAACAAATTCAGTCCAACACAGTAGAGAGAGAGGGAGACTGCACTGAGGCAAGGTTGGGATTAAAACAACCTTGCATCAGGACCTAGAACCATTGTCTAGGGGTCCTTTGGCAAGAGGGTAAAGTTTCACTCTTCTTACTACCAGCACTCAATAAGAGGGGCCTAGAGCCACCGTTTGCATTATTGTTGTTATTTGACTCTTTTGAGAGCTTATGTTTATTTATGTTTAGTTTTATTTTAGTTTTTAGTTTACATTTTCATGCTTTTGCTTCTGTATAGTATGCTTATTTACTCCACTTCTTTCTTCCTGTCACCAATAGTTTAATGGGGTAAACCACACCCCTTAAGCTGGTGTAATTTCGTATATACATGCAGCAAACACACTACAAGAGGGTTTGGTGGCTCCACTAATGTTTTATTACCAATTTTATGTGGTTGTTCCTTATTTTTGCAAGAAACCTCTATCTATGCTATGGAGTGGAGCTAAATTTCCCCTGATTTCTCTTACAGTCCCTAGTTCATCCCAAGAGACAGACTAAAGAAGAGAAACTCCCGGAATTTTTACTTGTAGGAATTTGCGCGCATTTTTTCCTCACAAATGCATAGGGCATGCGTTCAGAGCTTCCTTGTGCGTAGAAAGCGCACCTGTTTCAGCCTTTTGCGTGCAAATTAAAGAATGATAAATTTCTCCCTCACTTCTATCTTTTCTTTTTCTGCTTGTAAGGTGGTTGGAAACCCCTAATACACCTGCCAGCACTGGTTGTGGTACCCTGTAGCTTGTTAAAACTCACTCTTAGCTACTTTTTGTAGGCTTAGTGTCAGTTTTACTTCAAGTTTATTTTTGCAAAGTTGACACATAGTTTAAGTAGGAGGGAAAATAATTTTCAGTCCGAAATAAAATTATATTTTGCAAATTTTGGTACTTACACAACTAGATAACTAGCCAAAGTAAGTGGCCCAAGAACACGCATGCATAGCTAGTTTTATTTTTTCTAGTGTAGAAGTTTTTAATTTAGTTCAATTTTTGCACTAGGAATTTTTGGATTAGGATTGAATTGTTTATAAAAGAGAAAGTAATACCTGCTACCTTTGCACCCATGTTGAAGCCCCTCAGGGTTGAAGCCCCTCAGTGTCAAGGAGACCCCACCCGTCTGAGAAACAGTTGACACTGCCCATGCAAAGGAAGTTCCCATTGCAAAATCAGTGATCACAGCTAGGAAAACCAAAAAGAGAGGAAAGAAGACAGTGACCCCTGCCATACGGTGGGAATCACCAGTCTACACCATATGTGATGTAATAGGTCACCCTACCCATATCTCTTCGGAGCTAGATGAATTAAAACCACTCCTTGGCTCTGAAACATACATCGCGATGTCGTGTTCCCATAAAAAGGAACCTACCACAAAAGGTAAAGGCAAAGCGCTATGTACCAATAAAGCATGCACCCTCTATAGAAACTATGGGCATTATACCCACCATTGATCAGATATCCCGCCATATAGGGATGCCTTACATGCCATCGAGCGATCCTATCAAGAGGACCCCTTGACCCAGGCATCTAGAACTGAACCTCGTACCATCCTATACCTGGAGAAAGAACAAAGGGTTGCAGAAAGACCCCCAGTCATGCCCATTATATGCTGCAGGTTATGCGATGAACATGGTCACTTCCTTGAAGAATGCGCAACCCTCGAACTCATCCACAAATGGTATCCAATAGAAATTGTTTACTATGTGGGATTACATGCGGCCCAATTCAAATGTCCATTATGCGCTGACAATCACGTTTTGGAGAATTTTCACTATATCCCCTGATTCTGAGTAGCCCTCACTAGTTTATGTTCACCCATAGTTCGCCTCTCCCAAGAGGATGACATGGGAACAGAGTCCACGGGCAGCTCCACAACCCAAGAGGATGTGATGAGCAGATCCATCATGTTCTTGACAGCTGAAGAGCAGCCCACTAGGGAACCCCTAGTAACCCCCAACTGCTCTCCACAGAGTAGACCAACATGTACGTTATGAAAAATGCCCGATCATGCGGTCGTCCATTGTCCTGATTTAGCTGCGTTACGACGCTGGTTCTCCGTTATACCTCAAACTGAGATCAACGAAACCTTCATATCAAGGATATTTTTCCTTATATTTCAAGGCAACCATTATGAGTGACACTATACTTATGCCTCGTAACTTCATCCCACCATTGACATGATTCATACCATAGAGACGAGACAAGATGACCTCCTAGAATGGCATAAAGGTACATTTCTAGGTCAACATCTCTGCCCCCTTAGTGGCGTGACCGCAAAATTAATCCCACACACCAATGAAGCATGACCCTGACCAAGCCTAGGATAACATGCAGACTATGTGGCCTGAACGACCACCGAGTTAACCAATGCAGAGAACTGAAGCCCCTTGAAAACAGTCTCTGCATAGTCTCTTCTCTCCCTCAAAAACTTCTCTCAAATCAATAGAAGATCACATGCACCTATTACCGGATTTGGTCACAATTTCACCATACAATTAAATGTGTACACCTCCCCAAGCTGAGAGTGGCAAGAGCATCGTTATTTCGACACTCCCCCAAGGAAGAGGACACACCCAATCCAACAATATAGAAATGGAAACAGAAGACAACCTCTTCTACGACAGACCCTTTCCAAGCATCCACATCAAGAACAACAAGTAGTGTAGAATCTCACACTATCTACTTCATTGACTAAATGATACCATGCACCAACTGCACTAGCCAAAATCTCACACCATAGTTATGGCCGTTAATGGAAACATTTAGGCACCTCTATGGCAGGCACAATTTCCACCTACTAGAAATCGACCATCCTAGTGGGGAACCCAGCGTTGCACCCATATAGAATCCTATTACAGAGATTCTTCCCTGAACGTCGATGAAAAAATCCACCATATAAGATTTGTATCATCACAAGTTGGCGATAGGATTGCTATTGTCCCTTCATCCCAGGATTTCCATCTCATTCCTATCGCAAAAGACCAAGGTACCTTGCACTTTTGTATTCATTTCTGCAATTTGCATACTGCCATCGAACTGCTCGATGGCACCGAGCATATTATTTTTAAGATGTAATTTACAGAAAAACATTATCAAATTTTGCTATGGTGACTCATTATTTATACAATACTTCCTCTTTTTACAAGTCTAACTGCAAGTCTAACATATTAGTTCCTCATGTCAAGCTTTCAAAATTAGAGAAAAGTTCCTAAAAATCCCCTAAACATTGGTATCGCACTTTCTCTATTCATTGCCTGCGGTCCCACACCTAAAGTTCAGCTCTCCTGCGGAACCATACTGCACGTTCTTTGTGTTATGGGTGTGGACCTCTGTAAAACTCAAAAAGGCAAGAAAGTAAAGATAAAAAGTTGATTTCAGATGAATTCAAGAAGATTCTAGATGGGAATTTTCAGGAATGGATACGCTTTGATAAGGTTCATGCATCCCTCACTTGATGGAGCTAACCCCTTGATGTAAGGATCTAATCCCTTTGACAGAGGATTCTATCCCTTCATATTTGAAACAGAAAACCTCCTCTTTTCCACTATAAAAAGAGGCCTTGGGTAGCCTCAAAGGGAGTTCAAGCTTTAAGATATTTGAAGTTAAATGCTGTTGAGATTCAGACTTAGTTAACTAAGACTTTCTGTGAGGTTAAATCACTCACCTCTATCCGTCTTGGTTCAAAGAGTGCAATGCTTTTCAAAGTAGAAGAGATTCCTGCTTCGGACCCCAAGAGGACCTGCACGACATCAAGGCACAGGTTGTAAAGGTTTTCTTTTATTTGAAGTTAATACAAATATACTCATTTCTCTCATTAAATTGTCTATTCATGGTTTATTTCATAAATTCCTTGATCATTATGATGAGTATGATTTATAATAATGTCTATACAGGTGCTATGTAATATTTTTTCTTGTTTGTGACTGCAGATTCACGAGGAACGTTCTTTCAAGTGCACAGGAAGGACTTCAACGAGATCAAGCAAGCGCTGGACATAAGGTAGGCCTTACACCTATATAGCATTTGTATGAATCTTGTATGCTTAGAGAGAGATTAGTATAATTGGTTGTTTGTTGCTAGTTACTTTTAGTACTAGAGAGATCGGTCTTGTCCGCAAGACGGATTAATCTACACAACAAAATGGCGACTCCACTGGGGAAAGAACTTGTTGTTTTTGGTTCTCTTTTATTTTTGATTTGAGGAAACATTTTTTCCTGGTTTTTGATTGATACATATCTGTCTGGGTATATTAGATTTTCCCTGTTTTTGAAAATTTAGAAATATTTTAAGTTTTTCTATAATTTTTCCTAGGACCGCACTCTGGCTCATTTTGACAGTGCGGGCAGGTTCGCACTTTCTGTTAAGAATACAGTGCGGGACCGCACCTGTCAATACTGGTTACCTGCGGACCCTGTAAAAATTTTAGAAAACCTCTAGATTGCTTTCTCTAGTTTATTTTTAGATAGGTTTCAGCCCAGATTGATTATTGTTTCTGTCAAGAATTTTTTGTGAATGAACTCCAACAGTATTGATGTTTTGATGATTTTCTAGAAGATTTTGCATTTTGGATTGTTTTTCCACTTGGTCTTTGTAGCGATTCGAAGCTTTGACAGTTTGAAGTATCTAAGATTACATTGATCTCTTTTTGTCTTTTTGAATCCGACCTGATTGTGAAAACATCCTTTATTGAGAAATAGAGCTTTTTGTTTCTTTGCGAATCTTCGAAAAACTTGGTTGAAAGTTTTGAATTTCATTTTTATAAAAAAACATATTTTGAGTGTTTTTGATCTGTTTGTTATTCTAAACAAATAGACTCTTAGTTTGCTGAACAACTAAGGAAAACATTCTTCAAAAAAAAATCTTAAAGCTTTTACTCAATTTAGATTGTTTAAAATCATAGTTCTCAAGATTAGATTTTGTAGTTTTGAGTAGTTTTTTAATTTTTATAGCTTTCTTTCGGAGGAAAATTGTTTTGTAGCTTCAAGTTTCGAAAGAAAAAGGATTTTGTTATGAGCTTGATATATATCATCATTGAAAAGACAAAATATTTTCTTTCAATCATTCTTCATGTTTAAAGAAGGAATTTTTTATTAAAAGAATTGCATTCTCCAACTCTTTCTTAGATAGAAGTTCATTGAAAGAAAAAGAATTGATTATCATTCTAGGTGCATTTTATTGTTTTTTTTGGAAATCGAGTCTTCACATCATCCAAAGTTTCATTTCCGCACCCATTGACTTAAGAAACAACTCATAAAAGTAACGCTTAATTAAAATTCATTTAGTAATCTTTTATTTCTAAGGCTCTTATCACCAACATAGCTTAGGCTAGTATCTTGGAGTAGGGAGTAATTAACTCTCCAAGATAACTAAAACAAACAAGTAGACAAATCTTGCGGTAGGAAGAAATTCCAATTGTTGCATCTATGCTTTAGGAAGCTCCTCCTAAAGGAGTCAAGCATGAGATCATATCTGAACCAGTGGGGTAATCAATCCTTCCTCATTGGGAACGATAGAAGATATGCACGTATTAACAACGGTAAACCTCGGATAGACCATTGTCGAGGAGCCAGGGGTCACTTGTCAGTAAACCTTGGATTATTTCAAGGAGCCTTCAAGGGGATTGAGCTTTGATACTCTGCCCTTGCGTGTGTGTCGGATCGTAGACTATTCCCCCAGGTATATTTGTTTCAGTTGGTAACCTTAGTGGCCATAATCTTTAGGATTCTTTCCTAAGGTGACGGTGGAGGGAAGATCCCACTGTACCTGGAACATACGTCGGCTAGACTCACTTGGACTCTCCAAAGGGTTATCTTCACTCGAGATGGTATAGTGGAGAAACTTGCGCCGGTCTGTTTCATTAAGTAGGTTGTCGGGGTAACTGTTCCAACCGCTCTTTTCGTGTTAAAATTCTACTAAGTTGGATTTCATCACCAACTAGTGTTTTTAGTACGGAAAGTTACCTGTTTGTGTGTGGTTTGAACTCTTAGATTTTTAAGCGAATGATTCAATTGTTTGTTTCTTAGAGACTTTAGGTGTTTTCATTGAAATTTTTCTTTGTTTGCGTGTGATTAGATAATTTTTAATCGTGGCAGAATTGCCAAGACAATCCCGGAGAATACAAGGGAAACCCCCTGAATATTCACCAAGTCAACTTGAAGGGCTTCGTGCTCTGGTAGCATCTAGTAGTAGTAGAATTAGATCAACAGAAATTGGAATTTCATCTATAGTTATACATCCTGATCATCAAATACCTACAACAGAATACATTCAAGAACCGATTTCAGTTTCTGAAGTTATTGAAAGTATTTCTCCTTCTGGTGAATTATCTGACGAACCTGAAATCTCTGAACCTAAAACTGAATCTTCTGTGTTAGAAACATCCTCAGGATTTGTTACACCAACTTCTAGCGATCCAGGTTCACCTAGGGTAAGAAATATCATTACAGACAATCTTCCCTCTCGACTTATTTCTATTGAAGAACTTACTAATCCAGACGAAGACATATCTCTTCCCAACTCCCCTCAATCGTTAAATCTTAGGGAGCGTGAATCTATTTTCTACAGCCCCATTCGAACTAATCCTTGGTATCTCTCTTTAACGAACTTTTTAGAGAATCCGGGTCTTGCTTTTTATCCACCTCGAATTCCATTTCATCCTACACCCAGAGGTTATTATCCGTCATCTTTTATGGCCGGAGAGTCATCCATGTTTTCTCAAACGCCAGAATCATTTTTACATGGTGGTCCTTCCGTTCCTTCGGGATATCAGTCTTTGTCTGGTACTTTCTCGGGAGCAACTCCTCAACCCATCGAAAACGTGTTATCATTTGGTCTTGATGGACTTAAAATTGAAACGTTGAACGCAGATCAAATATTTATGATGTCTGGTAATATTCCAAATCCTCAAACTCAAGGCAGTCAGTTTCCTTTTGGGGGACAGCCTCAGGGAAATCCATTACAGCCTGGGGGGCAACCTCAAGGTAGTCAGTTACCGCCTGGGGGAAAACCTCAAGGTAGTCAGTTACCACCCGGGGCACAACCTCAAGGTAGCTTTTTCCCAGGACAAACTGTGGAATCATATTATTTTGGGGGACAACCCCAAGGACAGTACATACCTCAGGGTTATCAACCTCAAGGATAGTACATTCCTCAAGGTCAACCCCAAGCACAATATGCTCCTCAGGGTCCTTATGAACCCCAGCCTCAGGGTTATCAACCTCAAGGTCAGTACCCAATTCAAGGTTACCAACAGCCTTCTGGTCAACCATCTTTTCAAGGAGCCGGAAATTTACCACTTACTAATCAACCCTACGTTCAACCAGGTTTTGGTCCTTACGTTCAACCTTCTATGGGACAATAGCCCAGAACTATGGTGTTGGATCCATCCCAATATCAACAGCCTTTGCAGCCTAAAGTGCAGTTGCCTTATCAACCTGGCCAGCCTTTGGTTTCTGGTTCAACCCAGCAACCTATTCAACCAGCTATCCAAACTCCTGCACCTAGTTCAGTTCAGCAGGCTGGGCCTAGTACACCTCAGACTCCACCTCAAACTGCTGTAACTGCTGCAACGTCTGTTCAACCTGTCACACCCGTTTCTGGAGTATCTGTAGCACCGACTTCTTCTATCCCTGTATCCGTGCAAATCCCTCAAGTCTCTGTACCTCAGTCAGGACCTTCCATTCAGAATACAGTTCAGATGCCTGCAGGATAAGCTGGTACGAGTACAGTTGTTACAAGTCAACCTCAATTTACGTATCAACCGTACCAGGGACAGCCGCAATTCGGTCCCTATGTACAGAATCCAAGCTATCAGTATCAACCGTACCCTGGTTATACTTATCAACAACCTCAGTATGGTCCGGTTCATCCTGGTTTTCCGGGAGGTTACACAATACCTAATGCAAATCCGATTCCTAGTTATCCTGGGTATCCGCCTCCTGGATCTGCTTTGGCTTCTCAAGGATTTCGTGACCCTAACCGTCAATTACCGTTTATCGCAACTTTGGACTTACCTGATTTGACGTGCCTTACGAATGATCCCATTTTTTATTATCAAAACTAGCCGCCAATGCCTCATAAGTTTCCCAGTGATATACCAAAATTCGAAGGTAAGTCAGGAGAGGATCCATCGAATCATGTTATGACTTATCACCTTTGGTGTGCATCTAATTCAATCATTGATGATTCGATTCGTTTACATCTTTTTCAGAGAACTCTCATAGGTTTTGCAGCCAAATGGTACATTGAGTTGCCACGAGGCTCGTCTCATAACTTTAGTCAGTTAGCAACTGCTTTCTTGACTCATTTTCAGTTGCCTGTCAGATACGACAATGGCACGGAATTATTAACTTTGCTAAAACAATCTACGTCAACGTATATTTCTGATCATATTCATGAATGGCGACGTAGGAGGCGTTTGGTGAAAGTTTATATTCCAGATCAAATTTTGGTAGAATGGTTTGTTAAATCATTGTTACCCAAGATCACTGAAGATGTATCTAAGGCTGGTGTTGTTACTGAAGAGCAAGTAATTTCCCAAGCTCAGTACCTTGACCTCGTATATACACAGTCAGGTACTTTACATGAGAAAATTCTCGATCTTCCAAAGCAAGGTCAAATAGCTGCAGCTCCTTCAGGGTCTCATGCCGCTGACGGTATGATTGGTACAGTAAATTCTAAAAGTAAGAAGAAATATTCAAAGAATTCTTCTCCTATTATAACTTTACCTGATTCCCCGAAAGGAGAATCTTCCCCCGAAGTTTCTGCCGATATTCACGTCGTAGAGACATCTACGACCAAATCTAAATCCGGTGGTAAAAAGAAAGGGAAGAATAAAAACAAAAAGAATTCGAAAGAGAAAACTGATAAAGATGAATCCAATGACGAAAAATGTAAACCTCGCTATCCTTGTTTCATTTGTGAACAAGATCATTTCATGAAAGAATGTCCATATCGAGCCGAAGTTACGAAATTCGTTAAAGGATCACAACAACCTGCTGTCTTGAAGGATCCTTTTCCAATTCAAGATAGTAAGATGATTGGTTCTTCCTCGACTACTTTAGAAGAGCCTATTATGATGATTTCTCATGTAAGGGTTGCGACGCGATCGCAAGATTACGGTTCTAAGAATCCTGTTGATGGTAAAGAAGCAGAATCTTCTAATGCAAACACATCAACTACACCTCCTCCTGTTTCTGGTCCGCTACAGATCGAGAAACAAAATCCAGACTTAATAATCAAACCGCCTGCTAAAGGTGTTCTTCATAAATCAGCTTTCAATCCACATGCGAGAGCTGCTCAGAATTACAACATTGTTGAAGACTTAGCTATTTCTCCTTCAGCAATGTCGGCTTTGGAAGTGCTGCAATCGTGTCCAGCACAGCGTAAATTATTATTGTCTGCCATAGGAGCTGTCAATCTTCAGGATTCTAACCTTATAATCTTCGATTTAGAAAATAGTACACCTCGCCTACCTCATCAAATGGCTTTCCAGATTCCAGTGTTAGTCAAAAACAGACCAATCTTTCGGACTGTGATTGATGAGGGAGCTTCAATGTGTGTTATGTCGATTCAGTGTTGGAAATCTCTTGGTTCTCATACACTTAACCAATCTCCGACAATTCTAAAGGCTTTTTATGGTCGAGGTTTTCAACCTTTTGGTATTTTGCAGGATTTACCCATAGGGGTCGAAGGTAAAATCGTTAATCTAGATGTGGAAGTGGTTGATGCCCCTCTAGATTACAACCTTCTTTTGGGTCGTAGTTGGTCCTACACTATGACTGTTGTTGTCTCTTCGGTCTTTCGACTCATAAAATTTCCATATCAAGGAAATATCGTGACAATAGATCAGTTAACTTATTTCTCGTCCGACCCAGCCTCTACAGAAACAATCCAGCATGTTGGTAAAACGGCTATCCCTTATAAGGATGTTGGGGTGGGTTTGATTAAAGATTCTGGTTTACTAGGAACTTTTTCCTTTCCTCCTCCTAACGTATCGCCTTCTACTGCAAATATTCACATGATTTCATCAGACACTGTTATGTTTGATGATCCTTGGATCGTACCTTCCGAATCCGAGATTGATTCATTTGATGGCATGATGCCTTTGAGTCCATTTGAAATTGCGTATCAGGTTGTACAGTCACTTTCCAACCCCTCTTCAACCGAAACTGATCCAATGAATGGGATCCATGAGGAATCACTTTCTATATCTAGTTCAGTTACAACGACATTTCCTGAACTTGTTCATATAGATGAGAAAATTCGTGAGTTTTTGTCTGTTGATGATTTACCATGGGAAGATCTACATCATCGATATTCATTTTTACCTGAGCTAGATCATTTTGAAGATGATTTCGCTTCAATTTTTACTGCTGAATATGTTAAAGAACCGCAGAATCCTTTGCAAAATCCTGATTCTGAGTTAAATTTGGAAAATATATCTCGAACGGTTCCCATTGACATTTCAGTAAAACCAGGAATAATTGAAAACATTCATATAGGTGCTTGCTGTACTGAAGATGAAATTAAAGCTTATAAATCCCTATTTCAAGAATTCCGTGATGTGTTTGCCTGGTCCTATGAAGAAATGCCAGGAATTGATCCGTCAATCGTTGTACATGAAATTAAGACTTACCCGGATGTTAAACCTGTTCGTCAACGTTTACGTCAAATTCATCCTAGAAAAGCTGCTGCTATCAAAGCAGAAGTTGAAAAATTACTTCATGCAGGATTCATTTATCCAATTCCCTTAACGGATTGGGTATCGAATATTGTTCCTGTGACTAAAAAACAAGGAACGATAAGAGTATGTATCGATTATAGGGATATTAATCGAGCGTGTCCAAAAGATAATTATCCAACTCCCTATATCGATCAAATAATCGATGATTGCGCTGGCAGTGAATTGTTTTCCTTCATGGATGGCTTTTCTAGCTACAATCAAATAAACATACTCCCTGCTGATCAACCAAAAGCAGCTTTTATTTGTCCATGGGGAACATTTGCTTATTGTAAACTACCATTTGGATTAAAAAACGCTGGAGCAACTTTTCAACGGGCTATGTCTTATGCATTTCATGACATTAAGCACATTGTCCAGCCATATCTCGATGATTTACCTGCTCATTCATTACGTAGGGCCGACCATCTCACTCATTTATGAGCAATTTTTATGAGATGTAGGCATTATCGGATAAGGCTGAATCCGCATAAATGTGTTTTCTGCGTAGAATCAAGTCGGTTACTGGGATTTGTTGTTTCAAAAGCAGGCATTCGCGTCGATCCATCGAAGGTCGAAGCCATTGTTAAATTGCCTCCTCCTTCGACTTTACGCCAACTCCAAAGTTTGCAGGGGAAAGCAAAATTTTTATGTAGATTTATTCCTAACTATGCCGAGCTTACAAAGGGTTTTACCCGGTTGTTGAAACAGGACATTCCGTTCTTTTGGGACGAGATCGCTGATCGATCTTTTGATGCACTTAAACACGCGTTGACCCATGCACCGTTATTGCATCCTCCCAACTACAACCAAGATTACATTTTGTACCTCGCTACTTCTCATTCCACCATTGGGATGGTACTAGTTCAGGAAGATGAATCTCACAATGAACATGTGATTTATTATCTTAGTCGGAATCTGCATCTGACTGAAATCAAATACACACATGTGGAGAAATTGGCCTTGGCAGCTGTTCAAGCTGTCCAACGATTTAGACATTACATCTTGTTACGTAAAACCACGGTAATTTCTAATTGCAACCCTATGATGTATATTTTGACCAAACAATTGCTAAGGGGAAAATATTCCAAATGGATAGTTATCCTGCAGGAATTTGACTTGGAATTTGAAAAATCCAAGGCAAAGAAATCTTTGGTATTTGCGGAACTGATGTGCGATTTCCCCTCTACTGATACTGAAACAGTGGCAGAAGAGTCCATTGCGGACGAATCTTTGTTTCTCATCAGTACACTTGATCCTTGGTATGGAGATATTATCGTTTATCTCCAAACCCAATCTTTTCGGCCTGACATCTCACGAACTCAACGACGGAAAATACGCTTCCAATCCCAACAATATAATATCATTGGTGATACACTTTATCGTCGTGGAGCGGATTCTGTTTTCCGACGTTGTCTAACTCATGAAGAAGCTGAAAAGGTCTTAAATGACTGTCATTCTGGAGCATGTGGTGGTCATATGTCTGGGTATGCCACAGCCCAAAATATATTGCGTGCAGGTTATTTCTGGCCAACGTTGTTCAAAGATTGCATTTATGCAGTTCGGAAATGCCACAACTGTCAAATTTTTGATCGGAAAATGCGCGCGCCACCCGCTCCTCTTCACCCTATAATTGTTGTTGGTCCTTTCGCAAAATGGGGTATCGATTTTATTACATGTAACCCTCACTCGGCCGGGGGGCATGCCTATATTATCTTAGCAGTAGATTATTTTACAAAATGGGCCGAGGCGATGCCTACATTTTCAGCTGATGGCAAGACTGCTGCAACTTTCATATTTAATCACATAATTGCTAGGTTCAGTGTTCCTCAAGCTATTATTACGGATCATGGAAGTCATTTTCGGAATGTCATGATGACTGAACTGACAGACCAGCTTGGCTTGCGCCACGATAGTTCCACTCCGTATTATCCGCAAGCCAATGGTCTGGTTGAAGCCATTAACAAATTTTTAGTCACCATGATTAAACGAATCATTGGTATTCACAAGACGAATTGGCATTCCATGTTATTTTAAGCACTTTGGGCATATCGAACCTCAGTCAAAACATCAACGGGTTTCACTCCTTTTCAACTGGTTTACGGTTTGGAAGCTGTGTTGCCGATTGAATGCGAAATACCGTCACTAAAATTAGCCGTAGAATTACTTCCAGCCACGTCTGAAGAGGAGAAACGTTTCTTGTAATTAGCTCAATTAGATGAGAATCAACGAAATGCTGCAATAGCAAACGAGGCTCATGTTAAAAGGATAAAAGCTCAGTATGATAGAAGTGTGACCCCTCGAAATTTTTCAGAAGGAGACCTAGTTTTACTTTATGATCAAGCTAACGACAAGCTAGGAGCTGGGAAATTCGTGCCTATGTGGCATGGTCCTTACATTGTTAAACGAAAGTTAGCAAAAGGGGCCTATGAGTTGATAGATTTTGATGGTGTCCCTTTGGATAAACCCAGAAATGGGCTCTATCTAAAGCGATATTATGCTTAAATGTGGTGTGGAGATTTTGTTAGTTTAGATTTCTTTACTGCTGGTGTGTTTTAGATTAGAAAAGTGTGCCTAGTTTAGAGAGTGTTTTTATCACTATCCCTGCTTATCTGAGTTTTACTCTTGATATTGCAGATGTCGACGTCTCTTCAAACCTACATTGGTTTTGCTGATGGTGCTTGTCGTAGTACACAAAACATTTCTTTTGCAGCTTGGGTTATCTATTCACCCTCTGACGAGTTAGTATCCATGCATGGGGTAAGCCTTGGTCAAACAACAAATAACATTGCCGAGTATAGTGCAGTGATTGAGTTATTATCTGAGTCCATATCTTTTGGAATTCGGAGTTTGATTGTAAGGTTGGACTCTGAACTTGTTGTATTACAGCTTAACAGGGTTTATACCATTAGAAATCCGGTGTTATTACGGTTATTTTTGAGAGTTCGTCTCTTGGAACGTGAGTTTGATTACATTGAATATCAGCATATTCCAAGACATTTGAATACATTAGCAGATTCAATTGCTTCTAGTATGATAAATAGACATTTTCAATAATCAAAACAGTAAATCAAACGCATTCATATATGTACACAGATAGCCGGAAAATAGTGATATATCATAGTATAGGAGTGTTTTCAAAAAATATACATCGTCTTCGATCATAGGTTGGAAACACCTTATGATCGGCAAAAATGATAACTCAAAAGTCAAAATATGAGTCTACACGATCATCCCATCACTAATGATGATCACGATAAGAAACCACTGCTCGGGCTACCCTACATATGTACCTCCTAAAAGGTCCTGGAACTCCAATCACATATCTCTGCAACCTGAGAGGAATGTCATCTATGCTCGTCTCTGGAATATCTAGAGTCAAACGCTCTAGATGATGCTCTAAATCAGTCAAAATCTCTGCTGATTGGCCTGCTGGGGCTGGTGCGGCTGCAACTGGTTGTCTTCTCTCGTAAGGTTGGAGATGGGCTGGTATTTGTGGACCCACATCTGTATTCAAAAAAATTTTGGTTATTAGTTTTCCAAGACGATAAAAAATTTAAAAAAAAAAAATTAGAATTTAGCAAACGTTGAAAAATGATTGTACCTGACTCATCCCACTGTTCCCCTGCTGGGAGAGCCATCTCTCGGTCGCCGCGGAAATCTATCCCTGCGTATGGAAAGTCCTCTATCACAAAAAGTTGGCGATCTAGCCAATGAAAATATGAAGGAGGAAATCGAACAATCTCAGTACCCTCGATAGCATGACGAGCCATCAATGCGGACCAACGAACCATCCTCGGTTCTCGAAGTCGACCGGCATCAACAACAATACTCTGTGGAGCTAACATGGGGATCCTCTCTAGAGCAAAAGAAACAACAATGGATCCGTATCCAAAGTTATTCAGTTTCCCATTTTTTGCTCTGGTTAGTTGGCCTTTTACATTAGCCAACACAGCTTCACACCAGTGAAAGATGGTGCCGCGAAAACAGTCCACGGTAATACGCATTTGGGAACCAGTAGCTACATGAAGCGCAACACTCCCACACAGTTTGGTAACAGTAAAAGCAATAACTTTCAATTCAGGACGGATGATGTGTTTTATGTCAATCCGATTGTCCCGAGGATTTGCCTGGTCATTGCAGAATTCTAGTTGGAGACTAGCGACAGACTGGCCACCTGGCCTAGTCCCAAACAAAGAAACTTGTTCGCCCCTCTTGGACAAACCAGTCAAGAAATATATATCCTCCAGCTCAATTTCGAGCTGGTGGCCACCAATAAAGAAGCACTGGTCCTCCACATTCCATCTGTTCACCAACCATGTCAAGAGTTCTACTTGTGCCCTCATGCCTAAGATGGCCCAAAATTTGTATAAGCCACATGCTTTTAATGCCTGTTGTGTGGGAAAATGAAGTATTACGGCTTCATCCACTTCCTCGTGCTCACGTTCTCGCCAGATCAGCATCTTGTCAATCCTACAATACATAAAAAGGCAAGTTAGAATAGTCTTATTTGAAATTTTTTGGCAAACAAATGAGAAATGAATGTTTTAAAATCAACCGCGCGGGTACCGCACCTACGCTTTATACACAGTGCGTAGATCCGCACGCGTAATGTGTGTCGGGTGAGGAACCCACGAATTTTTCCTTATAGGAAAAAGTCGGGGTCCGCAGGTAACGTGTGTCCCACCTGCGGACCCCGCGGGCGAACTTTTAAACCATTTTTTGCCCCAAAAATGCAAACTAAAGCCTAAAAACAAATTTGAAATGGATGAAAAACAAGATTGAGAGGTTGTGGATTACCTGGGACTGACGGTTCTCGATTCCAACGGACGAATTTTCCAGAATCTTCACAGGAACTTTCTTACCCAAAAGCTTTTTACTTTTCACTCTGGAACTGAATGGTAAAAATGAAATTGAAAAAGTCCTTTTTATAAGTTTTTTCGAATGGATAAATTTTTAATTTATTTATTTTTCACTTTAAAAAGGGTATTTTTGAAAGCATTTTTACTTATCTTAAACAGGTATGTGTAATGTTTCAAGTTTTTGTGCAGAAACTGGATTTTTCAGGAGAATTGATCGTTTTTCAACAAAGAGCATACTTTTATCACTTTTTCGGACTCTTTCAAAAATTTTACGAAAAAGTGAAACATTGGAGTCAATTTTGGTTATTTTCAAGACTCGTTAAACTCATGAAAATCCCGAGATCATTTTTCTATTTTTCATTCTCGTAAAACATATAAAAATGCCGAGTTCTTTCCGTCTTTTCCTGCTCGTAAATTAAATTGAAAGTCGGCCATATGAGTACATTTTTATCCCTTTTTCGAACTCGTTCAAACTTACAGAAAAAGCGAAACCATGGAGTTCTCTTTTAAGCCCTTTTCAGACTCTCTAAACATGAAAAGATTGCCGAGTACTTGACTATTCGAACTCGTTAAAGTAAATGAACAGTCGTCCCTTCAGTATAAGTTTACCCCTTTTACGGACTGAAATGGACTATTTACGAAAAAGGTATACGTTGAATAATTACGGTCAATAGAGTTCTCTCCCGCATTATTTTATCCTTTTTCGGGCTCGAGGGACTAAATTTACGAAAAAGTACACCCACGGAGTTTTCTTAAGTTTTTCTTCTGACTCCCTAAAACTGAAAAACACCGAGTTTCTCCTATACTGGACTTGTTAAAACTTAACAGTAAAGGACCTGTTTAATTTTCAACGGGAACGAACCACTCCTTCTTAGGGTTTGAATTTTAAACTAAGTTGGACTCATCCGAAGGATGAGCTTATAACCAAGCAAATGTTATCCTCCTCAAGCTTGTCAAAAATAAAGAGGTACTTGCCAGAAATGGTGGGGGAAAAAGAGAGAAAAATGGGCGTGTTTGTTGTATTTTAAATTTTTTGAAAACTCAGTCAACCACTCTTGGACACGACACTTATATTCACCTGGGTTGGGAAATCCTTTGCCTAACAGTTAATCAAACCACATTGAAAGTCTTCAGCCGGTTTCTGGGTATTAGCTTTGGGTCAATTGTTACCAAGCCATCTGCAGTGTCATTATGTGTCCAAGAGAACAGTTCAAATAAAACCATTCATCTGCAAAATATCTGTCATCCATCTTTTGACCATCCCTGAGTCAGTCCTTGCCAATATATTTTCAAAACTTGATCTATGATTTCTTGTTGTGGGCTTGCCTACGACAGATCACTTTCTATCGACATCAACACATTATCTAGGAAGTTGATCTAGAAATCATCAGTACCTTGAAATCTGCATGCCTCAATGGCAGGTTTCTCGCCTTCGACGACAGGTTGCATCATTGACCTTCGATCGAATGATTCCGTGACATGTTCGACTTCAGCTCATTCATTCACATTTCATGGATTATACTGAGTACTTTGAGAGCCATTGACATTACTGGTGGTTACTCTCACACTTGTTAACAGTTTACATCATTGACTGGTAATCAAGTGGTTTCTACCATGTTCGACTTCGACACATTTATTCACATGGATAGAATCGTACTGGTTCGAGAAGCGGAAATCAAGACCCTGGATCTAGTTTCTACCATCCAGGCTGCGAGGAGTTTTATTATTATACAGTAGACTATTCATTACAGATGGTTGTGCCCATGCTGTGTCTACACTATTGATGTAATATTAAAATCATTCCTGTATCAGAACGATTTGAGTTAGTTTCTAGTTAGTTTTAATCTGAGTATGGGAATGCCTACCTCGGTGATGACATATATATGTATATATTTTTCATTGAATCTTTTTACAGGTTCCGACTGGGGTGTCCACAGGATGATCTTTGAAATGCTAAAGTACTGCACTCTTCATATATGACAGACTTCAGCTTCATCTATTCCAGACTTTGCACTTTAGGGGGAAATTTGTTACACTAAAAATTGTCATCCTGACATTTTGCTATGAGTATGAGCTCATTATTACTCATACTTCCTCCTTTTGCAAGTCTAACATATTAGCTCCTCATGTCAAGCTTTCAAAATCAGAGAAAAGTTCCTAAAAATCCCCTAAACATTGGTATCGCACTTTCTCTATTCATTTCCTGTGGTCCCGCACCTAAATTTCAGCTCTCCTGCGGAACCATACCGCACGTTCTTTGTGTTATGGGTGCGGACCTCTGTAAAACTCAAAAAGGCAAGAAAGTAAAGATAAAAATTTGATTTCAGATGAATTCTAGAAGATTCTAGATGGGAATTTTCGGGAATGGATACGCTTTGAGAAGGTTCATGCATCCCTCGCTTGATGGAGCTAACCCCTTGATGTAAGGAGCTAACTCCTTTGAAGGAGGATTCTATCCCTTCATATTTGGAACAGAAAACCTCCTCTTTTCCACTATAAAAAGAGGCCTTGGGTAGCCTCAAAGGGAGTTCAAGCTTTAAGATATTTGAAGTTAAATGTTGTTGAGATTCAGACTTAGTTAACTAAGACTTTCTGTGAGGTTAAATCACTCACCTCTATTCGTCTTGGTTCAAAGAGTGCAATGCTTGTCAAAGTAGAAGAGATTCCTGCTTCGGACCCCAAGAGGACCTGCACGACATCAAGGCACAGGTTGTAAAGGTTTTCTTTTATTTGAAGTTAATACAAATATACTCATTTCTCTCATTAAACTTTCTATTCATGGTTTATTTCATAAATTCCTTGATCATTATGATGAGTATGATTTATAATAATGTCTATACAGGTGCTATGTAATCTTTTTGCTTGTTTGTGACTGCAGATTCACGAGGAACGTTCTTTCAAGTGCACGGGAAGGACTTCAACGAGATCAAGCAAGTGTTGGACATAAGGTAGGCCTTACACCTATATAGCATTTTTATGAATCTTGTATGCTTAGAGAGAGATTAGTATAATTGGCTGTTTTTTGCTAGTTACTTTTAGTACTAGAGAGATCGGTCTTGTCCGCAAGACGGATTAATCTACACAACACGATGACACCCCGGCCTTTAGAACAATGCCTAGTACAATTATAGCTCATCGACGAGAGTCGACGACAATTGCTACAACAAAATGAGGCCCACAAGAAAAGGGTAAAAGCATCGTTCGACTACCACATCACCCCTCACTCATTCACCGAGGGAGAATTAGTCCTCTGCTATGATGTCGGAAAAGAAGCCTTAGGGATAGGAATGTTCAAAACCTTGTGGAAAGGACCCTACATCATCAAACATTTTCTCCAACTGGGGGCATACATATTGACGGAACCTTATGGGACATGTCTCAGCAACCCTGTCAACGACCTGTACCTTTAGAAGTTTAACCCATAAGGGCCAGAATGGCCCTTCCCTAGAGTGAAAGTGAATACAAACCTAACCACTCAAATTTTTTGACCAAAGACGTTAAACACGCTCAAAGTGCCACTATGGATCACCAACCTGAACCCTATTTTTGATTTGTTGATGGAGCATCGTGATGGTCTCAAAATTTAGCTACAATAGCCTAGGTCATCTATCACCCTCATCGATCACCACTCTGTTCAAATGGTGTGTGCATCGGTTCAGCATTAAACAATCAGGAAGAATATGACACCGTTATTGGACTTATGAATGATGCCCTCCATCAGGGTATGCACCATATGCATATCTACCTAGATTCCCAGTTAGTAGTGTCACAGTTAAACCAAACATTTGAGACAAGCGATACACATCTATTTAGAAAATATTTGTGTGCCAAAATATTAAGTAGACAATTTGACTATATTACATTTACACATGTACCAAGGATTCAAAACGAAGTAGCTGATCGCATAGCTAACAATATCCTAAACTGGAATGCATCTCGAATAAACCATCATACATAAAATCCAAAAATATAGATATCCATTAGCATAACCTCATAGGTGACACACCATATAGAGCCACACAAAATGTTTCTTATATATATATCACAAATGTGTATGTCTGAGTACAAAAAATAGTATCGCTAGCCCATCCGCCAACCCAAAGATACAAAAGTCGTCAAAAATAAGGGAAACATCTTCATAATGGGTGCTTTCCCTGTGTACAGGTAAACTCTAGGGAAATGTCCCCTCATGCAGGGCACTTGAACCCACCACTGCTCCTGGTGCCACCACCAGAGCTGTCGTCGCTACTGCGATCGCCACCTGACGTAGAACGGGCTGATAGTCCCTCTCGTGGGCCATCAAAGTCTCCAACCAAACCTCCTTGAAGTCATCCATGAAACCTCAAGCAGGCATCCACTGGGTCAAGTGGTCCACTCGATCCCAGAAGTCCTCAAGAATTAACACCTAAGATGTCAATTCTGCAATATGTGCCTCTGCTAGGCCGCAATCTCTCTAGCAGCCAAGCTACTTCCCTCCCCTAAAGGGACCACACCACCACCACCATGTTCGCCAGCATCCCCACCTGGTCAACCTGCAACACCTCCTCCCTGATCACCCCTCGGTCATTGTAGAGGATTTTGGCCCACCAACCAAGCCACGAGGCGACCCACCTCGCCAACATCTGCATGAATAACCAAAATGATGTCACTGTCACTAGAAAAACACATAAGTACATATATACTCAAAAATATGTAGAAAACATATAAAACATACTTGTTGGCCCCCAAACATAACCAAATGAGAGACCCATGTCTGGATCGCCCTGGAATTCCATTCCCGCATACTGGTATGGCAAGAACATATGTGGATTGGCCTCAAACCATGCCTCAATCATGGCATTCCAATAACACCCCACCATGCCACCACCGCCTCGTGGCATCATCGGAGGGCCACCTCCTCATACGTGGTTCTCGTGCCACCCCAACAGGTACCATCACTACTGGCCTTAGCAACACTACCCTCTCGTACATGATGCTACACTAGATACTGGCATACGCAAATGACTTAGATCCATGTTGGAACTTGTTTAGTTGCGACACCATCCCATCAAAATAAGAGTGGGCAAAATCGAAAAAATGCTCGGACCTCAGTCAACGCAAAAATCCAACCTGTGGGCTAGATGCCCAATGTAGAGAAAATGACCCCGCCAGTCACAAAATCACTGCCAGATCACACCACTCTGCCACTTCTGTAACTAATGTAATGCTGATGAATCCCTCTATAAGAGGCGTCGCACCACAATGCTGCTTCTGGAGTATATCCAAGTCCACTCTCCCTGTAGGGAGTGGATATCTCAGCACCTGACCCTGAGGCAGTAACTCGGTCACAAAATATATATCTGTCTCAAGATCGATCACCAGGTTCATCGCCCACAACACGAACATGTTGGGCCTCCTACGCCAGTGCTGAATAACGTACCATAGTAATCGGTCCTGCGACCGAAGAAAATCATTCTCAACAAACTTTTGAAGGCCCCATAGCGCCAGCTGATGGTGTGCCTCAGCATCAGAAGCTAAAGCAGTTTGGATCTCACGTCAGTCCTGCTCCCTCCGTACTAACCTATCATTAACACAGGTACCCAACAGTACAGAGAAAAAATCCAAAAAATAGGCAAAAAAAAAATATATATTTTGTCACCTCAGCTTTTGCGTGCATGTATTTTACACAGGCACATCTAAAGAATGCTAAAATTTGGGAACAGAGTGCCCTCGCGTGCTTGTACCCCAAAATTATGATCAAATAAGGTGCACTTTTTCCCATATCCCCCATGCAATCTAGGGAAAAATTCACCCAGAATCCATACAAACCCAGTCTGTACGAACCCTTGCACCATCAAACTGTAAAAATTAAAGTGCAGGACATCATGGAGGTTACCTGGGCATAGTATCGCAAGTCCCTGGTGCTCTGCTGACCGCAATGACAAGAACTACCATGCAGAAGCCTATGACCTCTAAAAAACTCAGAAAGTACAAATGAATTGAATCAGGGCCATATTCACCAATTTATCACCATGTTCAAAAAATTCAAAGGACCATAAAGAGAGATTAGAAGGTGCATTCTATGAACCGTAAGTTGCACAGAAATTAGCACTCCATGATGAATAGAGGCGATGCCATGCAATCACACTCCCAAACAATTAATTTTTTAGCGCCGAAAAGTATGCCCTCTCTCATCTTCTTTTTTAAAGCTCATGAATTTCAATAATATTTGATAAAGAAGATGCTTTCACTTGGGGTAGTTATTTTTGTAGGAAAATCTCGCAAAACCATTCACAACACCATCTATTGAAAGTTCCAGAGCAGGTATCATTCCACCCCCAGCATGATAGAGTCCCAGTCAACTTTGCATATCCTAACATCATTTCTCCATTAGAAATCAACCATAGGGTCCTCATATCTGACCATGTTTATCATCACCCCATCTTGCACATGATAAACCTCCTTGTTGATCGATAGAGCCTCCCCTCCATGGCGCTCATCACCCATAGTAGACCGTATCACAACAAAAGTGATGCCATGGCCATACCACTTTAGTTCGGGAAGCACCTCATGCCCATCCATTCACCATGCATAAGGTCAAGTTTACCATATAAGATGAAGCCCCTTCCTGGATGACTATGTTGTAAAAGAAAATCAAAATCTCCCCACCGCACTTCGCATTGGGCCCACCATGCCTCCACTATCATAATCCCATGTGTGACATTTTCTCATCCGCTTCATAAACCTTGCACATGAGACCAACCAATGGGACCCAAACCCTCAACAAAACACCTTCCTCACAACAATACTGAGTGAACACTTTTATGTTTTGGGACACCCATCTCTATGTTTTTTACAAACCAAACCCCATTATTTTATTCTTTTGGTAAGTGTACAAAGACTGCAAATGGTGCACTTCATCCCTTCACCCTCTCATTTCATATTTTCTCCCATGGCACCAGTCCCTAATCACCCTTGGTCAGATTATTTCACTCCCAGGCACAAACCATCATGACATTCATACTTCAACACCTATATTCCAAAAAGGAAGTGGTACCTTGGATCACCACTCCGCATACAAGGGGCATCCTCGAGTGGCACTGTGGGAGACATCATTGTCCACATATGTCATCGATCCTCCTAATGTTCGACTTCAACAAAAGCTTTCATGTCACGATGGTATCATGCCTTACAACCATTGCACTTTGATCAAATCCATCAAAGACCCGTGCCTCCATAAGCTTGCATATGTGCCATACGTTGTTATCATTGATGAATTTCTACAAAGAAAGAACTCACCGAGGTAATCACAAACCTAGTTTTAAACTCTAGGATCTAGCCTTCCTAGGGTTAAGAGAGGGCTCTCTCTGTAAGACATAACTTTGTTTAGATTATAAGATATTAGGCTAGTTATGATTGTGAAAATTTGTTTTGATTTGGCTTGGTTTGGTGGGAAAAATCACTTAATAAGATGGATAGTGAGAAATCTGATTGTCCATTGGGCTAAGGAGTCAAAAGTCAAGCAGACAGAACTAGGATCAACGTCAAAAAGTCAAATTTTTTCAGGGGAGTATAGACAAGTCATCAAGATCTTGGAAGGCTGATTTGGAGAATGGTTTGATAGGGGATAGTCAGAAATCAAGTATTCTTTGATCCTATAAGGAAGGAGTAGATAGATATTACTTGAAAGAGGTGGAGCAATTAAGGGTTCCTTACCTAGAAATGCAAAACATAGAAATGATAAAATGGGCTTAAAATGGGCTTAAAGACGAAATTATCTTTTAAGAATCTAAATAATAACATTTCATGATTTATCATTAAAATTTGGAACACATATATAGATGTATTTAGAAATACAAGTGTATAAACAAAGACAATGGAAAGTACTTACCAATAGTTCAGAATGGTATAAACCCAGTAAATATGATGCTAGATGATTTGATCGAGTCTGCTACTCGAACTTGCAACAAAAAGCCTTCAAGTACAAAAATATTGACTATAGAAATCTTCAGCAATTTATTCCACAATAATACTTCAAAAGATGAAGTATATATACAAATTCTAAACTAGAATATCTTGAAAAAATATCAAGATTGATTTACAAATTACACAAAACTGCTTTACACAAAACGAACTTAATAAAATGACATCAACCAATAGAATCTATTTGGCACTATTTTTATGGATTGATGTTGAAAAAACAAGAGAAATTTGAATTTGATATCAACTGTTAGTTGATGATGAGGCTTCCAAGTCACTAACTTCCTCTTTCCTTTGTGCATTTTGCTCCATAAATTCTGCAAAATTGGGGTCCAATGATACCTTTTTATATCTCAATCCAAGATAGATATGTAAAAATTGAAAGAGGTTATTGTAGATACGTATGTTATTAAGATAAAAATCTCTCCATATCCTAAAATTCCATTCGAATTGTTCACAATAGGCTCTGCAAAAAGATGTGTAAATTTTGCACAATCTAAAAAATAGGCTGTGAAGATGTGCATGTATCTCTCATTCTTTAATACCTGTGTAAAACGTGAGATAGGTTTTTGTAGATTGGTATCTTAGGAACACAAAAATCCTCAGTTTTTTCAAAATTCATGTTGTATTGGCCAAATAGTTTCTGAAAAACTATGACTTAAACAAGAAATTTCTGGACAATGTCCCTTCCTGCTATATTTTCATCTTTTAACCTCATCATTTTTTGAATTTTTTTAATTTCTACTGGACAAATTGTTATTTGGTCGGTGAAAATGTTTTCATATTTTTTTAACCATTACTGGCTCCAAGTTTACTTTTAGTGTTTTTTATCTTGAATCCTTTGTTTTTTGTGATTTGACTTTCACTCTGACTTTCATTTGATACACTTTAACTCTGATGCTCTTTGACTGTTTTGTTTTCACTGTTTGATGTTTTATTGAAAGAAAACATGTTGTAGGTGGCAAAATATATTTCTGAAGAAGTAAATGACTTTTTTTTTAGTCATTCAAATGTGCCTTTGTGTCTTATCTGCCTTCGTTTTATCTTTAATCTCCGATTTAGGATTCTTAACTATTGGCCTCACTGTATTTTTCTTTAGCTCTGCCTTTATCTCTGTTTTTATGACTGATTCTCCTTTATTTTTCCTTTAATATTTGACTTTTTCATTTAAACCTTTGATCTCCTGTCTTTATGGGTAATATTTTGTATTTATCTTTTGATATGTGTTTAGCCTTTTAACCTTCACTGCTTTGTTACAGTATTTTGACTCTCTTTTCTTCTCACTATACTTTCTTTCTGTGTTTATGGTGTAGGGGTGTGTTCTTCTGATATGGGAGGGTTTTAATAATCCAATGAGGATCATGATTCATTAGTGATTAAGCTTGATCTTTTCCTCTGTGTTCTTCATAATGGAAAAAATTCTCTGGATCGTCACCCAGAGCACTCATTTAATCGATTTCGGACCTTCGGAATGCATTTTATACATTTCTGCCATTAAACCTGCACATGAAACGAATAATTAAATCTTTAAATCCTGCGTAGAGGAATTTTCTGCATTTATCGGTGTTTTTCGGGTGTTTGGAGCATTGCAAAGGCGTTAATGGGGGAGGGGAGGCTTCATCATGCATGCAAAAACCTTTGGGAATTTTTAATGAGGGTAGCAGTATTTAGGTTTCGAGGCAGAGGGGAAAGCGGTTTTTCGGGGGCAAGAAGGCGATTTTTGTATGTTCAAGGAGGTGGTCAGTGGTTTATTTGGATCGGATGCGATCCAGTAGTTTTCTGCCACGTGGAGGAGAGAGAAGGGCACAAAGCAACCCATTTCACAAAGTTTGAAATGGTTAATGTTCGTGCAAGTCAAAATGCGATACAATGTTGTGATCGTCAGATCGGAGGATAGGGAAGTGAAAAACTGGGATTAACTTATAAAGTTACTATACGGTGGGGCATGGGGCCCAAGTTTTCTTGTGTTATGCGATGGATTTAGTTAACGTTTAGAACATAGTTTTAACGTAAACCAATGTATTTATTTTGATTGGTGAGGAGATATTTATATATCGTATAAAACATTTACAAATATTTTATGATCTTTGGGGGCAGGTTTAATGTTTTTAACCTATGGGGAAAGGGTGGGGTTTATTTCAGCACATGGGATAATTAAAACCATAGGTTAAAATAAAATAATGGGTTTTTAGGGATATTTAACTAAAATGAATTAATAAAATATATGGGAAGGGGTATTAAAAAGGGATTTAATACTTCATGTTAAAAATTAATATGAAATGAAATGTAAATGAATGAAAATACATAGAATTAAACTAAGTAATGTGTAAAATAGACATTTTAGCATAAAAATTATCCCATTTTGATATTTACACATAAACTTAGGATAAGATGTATTTTGTGGGTTTTTTAGTGTTTTTGGATGAAATGAAATTAATTAAGTATGGATTTTACTTTTACTAAGAAAAAAGGTGTTTTACTTAGGAAAATGGATTATAGTTTTGGAAAAGGGTGAATATGCTGAGGAAAATGGATTTTATAAAGGGAATCCAATATTTTTAACCAATCAGTTATTAAGCCTCGGGTCTTCTCCCAATAGAAGTTAGAGAAATTCTCTAAGCCTCTTTAATTGAAGGTTTAGAATACTGGATCATTATGGGGGAGGGGAAATCAGTAATTTTTCCTGATGATGCTTTATTACATGCTTTGCACAACTAATTTCTACCTACCCATTATTATTCTAACATTTTTTACTTCGTTTTCATGGGTGCATTTAATCTTGCAACCCTAAATCCATTTTTATTTTAAAGCATAACAACTATCTAAGTCTAACCTTATCTTATCTGAGGGCTCAGATTAAACTTTTGAGCTCCTCATTTTTTCTCTAACTATCTAATGATTTGTCGAGTTTAAACTGTTTTGACATATCTTTATTATCTATCTAAAACATGAAATCGCTTACGAAAAGCAGATAGTGCTTATTTAATCTAGATTTCATGATTGTGTATTTAATAATCATATAATTGTTATTCTTACAAATAGTAAGCAACAGAGGGTGATTTTGACTTGCTCATTTTCATGTCTTATTTTTTATCTCTTTTTTATTTTGGGGTCCATTTTTTATTCTTTTCTATCTTTTCTTTTCAAAGTCCTTTAATCTTTCTTTTAGGAATTTACCCACTTTTCATTTTTATTATTATTTTCAAATATGGGAAAACAACTTGTAGAAAGCAAGGTATGTACATATTACAAGACTTAATCAAAGTCAATTCAAAAATTATGAATCCTATTATTATAGGACCCTGGCAGTGGCTCCACATGGGGATGGCATCTCCTTTTGAAATTTCAAGAACAGCGATCGACAAGTAGCCTGATGCATTGGGAAAATCCCAAACATGCGTATGTTGTGATTGAAAAGATCTTGAACTGAATTTACACCTTTTTTTGCAAAATGAAATCTGATCTGAGACTAAAAGGTGCTGCAACCTTCAAACCAAACTACTAAATCATCAATATCTTACGGCCTTTTCCTTGGCTTCAAATCTTAATGAATTATTTCAAAACTAGTTGAAAACTGAAACCTGAAAAGATGCTCAGAATTCTGATCTTATTTGCACTAACCTACCTACTCTAATCCACTGATAATCTTGTTGAATCAGGTAATACAAAAATTCCAATGAAGCCATTCAAGCAGTTGTAGAAATGAATGGATAATTTGACTACTTGTCATCAAACTTGGAAGAATAACTTGATCATGTGTCTTCATAATCAAAGATATGATGTGTAATGGAAACTACTGATGTATTTGATCCTCATAGAGAAAACATGTTTGCATACTTGAGCTAAAAATAATCTCCATATAATTTTCTATAGGATCATCGAAAGCATGATGCATGATTTGTGCTTCTAGGCCTTCAATGATTAATTGATTAGTTGTATCCTTAATATTAAGCCCTGAAACTATTTCTTCAGTCTTGTACTTGAAAGCACAATCATCCTCAATCTGCAAGTCAAAACGTCATACAATTTCCTCTTGCTTTGGAGAAGGAAGATTTTCCGGAATTCCGTAGGACCTCAGAAATTATGAGACTGAATTTGAGAATGCAAAAGTTTAATGCAATTTTCATAATTTTCAGAAATTATCTCAAGAACACATATTTTAAGTTGAGGATAATATCTTCTTGATTTCAAAAGAAGAAAGACAACTTTTAGAAAATCCTCATCAAGCTAAAATTCTAATAACCCATCCCTGAATTCATTAAAAATCTCATGAGATGAAAGTTTTGCTAGAAACTATGTCATCTTGTATCACCATTAATGATTTGGAATATGGATTATTTGGTTATGGAGTTTCTTCTGAACTTTGAAGTTCTGGATCTTGGACAATGGAGTCACCAGGTGGATGATTTTAACCTTTGTATGTTTGATCACTATACACCATCATAGATCAGATCTGAATCTGTAAAATATTTCTGAAGAAAATGTTAGTCTTCCCGAGTGGAGTTGCCAATATGTTATCACTTAGTAATTTCTCAAGGTTAAAGAAATAAATAGCCTGAGGTAACCATAGACCAAATTTTAAACTCTAGGATCTAGCCTTCCTAGGGTTCAGAGAGGGCTCTCTCTTTAAGATTTAACTTTGTTTTGATTATGAGATATTATGCTAGTTATGATTGTGAGAATTGCTTTTGATTTGGTTTGGTGAGAAAAAATCACTTAATAAGATGGATAGAGATAGATATGTTTGTCCATTGGGCTAAGGAGTCAAAATTCAAGCAGACAGAACTAGGATCAAGGAAAAAAGTGAAATGTTTTCAGGGAAATATAGAAAATTCATTGAAGATCTTGGAAGGCTGATTTGGTGAAATGGTTTGATCGGGATAAAAATAAATGAAGGATTCTTTGATTTGGATAAGGAAGGAATAGACAGAGGTCATTCGAAAGAGGGAGAAATTAAGGGTTCCCTACTCTGGAAATTAGTAGAAAACATAGAAATGATAAACAGTTAAAGACAGGATGCTTTTAAAAAATCCTATAATAATACTCCTGATTTATCATTCAAATTTGGAACACATATATGGATGCATGAAAACATAATAAGATATACAAAGACAATAGAAAGTAATTCACTTCAATAGCTCATCACATGAATCCTGAAATATGATGCTAGATCATTTGATCCAGTCTGCTACTCGAACTTGCAACAAAAAGCCTTTAAGTACAGAAATATTGACTATAGAAATCTTCAGCAATTTATAATAATACTTCAAATGATGAAGTATTTATACAAATTCTAAACTAGAATATCTTGAAAAAATATCAAGATTGGTTTACAAATATTTCAAACTTTTTTACATAAATACAACTTAATAAAAGGTCACTCAAAACTAATGAATCTATTTGGCACTATTTTTATGGATTTATGGTGACAAAATAAGATAAATTTGAATTTTATATGAACTATTAGTTGATGATGAGGCTTCCAAATCACTAATTGTCTCCTTCCTTTGTTCATTTTGCTCCAGAAATTTTGCAAACTTGGTGTCAAATGATACCTTTTTATATCTCAATCTCAGATAGATATGTAAAATGTAAAAGAGGTTATTGTAGATAAATGTGTTTTTGAGATAAACCTCTCTGATTTTCCTAAAATTCCACTCCATTTGTTCACAATAAGCTCTGAAAAATGATGTGTAAAGCATATTTTTTCACAATCTGAAAATTAGGTTGTGAAGATATGCATGTATCTCTCATTCTGTAATTCCTGTGTAGAAAGTAACATAGGTTTTTGTAAATTGGCCTCCTAGAAACACCAACCTCCTCTAGTTTTGAAAAATTCATCTCGGATTGGTCACAATAGTTTCTGCAAAACAATGAATTAAACAGGAAATTTCTGGAAAATGTCCCTTCCTGCTCTTTTTTCATCTTTTAACCTTATTGTTCTTTTAACTATTTTTACTTTCAGTTTGAATAAAATTCATTGTTTCTAGTGAAAAAATTTTCATCATTTTTTAAACATTACAACCTCTGTTTAATCAATTTTAGTGTTCCTAAACTGATAACATAAATTGTCAACCAGGGCTAGTAAACTGTTGAAGTGAAGTGCACCATATGTGCCTAGGTATCTTCTTCCTACTTCGTTGTGCTTAGTGTTTTTATAGTGTTTTTTGTTTTGTGTTTTTATGCTAAAGGGAAAAGAGCTAAATTACTAGTAAAAAGAAGTTACTGGTGACACTAAAACAGAATAAAATCTACTCTAAAATATGAATGGTACCAAAAACAGAGAATGCTAATCCACAGATTGTAAAGCTGCTAAGAAAAATAACTCATAACATTAAACTTAGTCCAATTCATTTCATTAGAGGTGTATTGGAACAAACTAAGAAAAGGATTAGTTTTGATGTAATGAGGTTCTCTTTAAAACATCACAGAGAAATCTTGTTCATTGTTAGAAATCTGTTGGAACATTTTGAAAAAAAAGATCATCTGTAACATAGTAAAGAATCCTATGCTAAAATAATTTATGACACTAAAATTAACTCCTTCTGCAACTCACAATGTTACTATTAAGCCTTATTCAAGGATTAGAGATTTCTTGGAACAACTTGGGAAAAAGACTTGTTTGTAAAATCATGAGAATCTCTTACAGAACAGTCAAGAACTCAAAATAATATAACTAATTCTTGTTCTTATAATAGTGATGTGTTAGAAGAAGTTGAGAACAAGAGAAACTTATAAAATAATGAGGGTCTTTTGAATCTAATTAACAGGACTGAAATGCAATTAACTAACAGGACTGAAATGTAGTGAACAGAACTAGACTAAAATGCAATTAACTCAAAGTACTACAGCTAGATCTCATTCACGTATTAGTGATATATTGGAAAAACTCATGAGAACAAGATTGACTATAATATTCGATGTAAGTAAATGACATAAAACATGATGCAAGAGGACAAACTCAAAAAATTTCCTAAGTTAAAAACAAAACAGAGTTAAAAGGTCACTTATCTAGAAAATATGCAAAAGCCTTTTCGGACAGTAGGGGCCCTCTACCATCAGATTGGCACACGAATCCTTAAATCCTTAAAGTTGCTTCAGATCATGCATCAAAGTTATACTTCTTTCATTAAAATAAAATGCTTCAGAAACAGAGTATCACAGTCTTTGAAACTAATAACAAAACATGAACTAACTGTCTCTCGGTTCACCGAGTTATTTTTATAAGGAAACACATAACTGACATTGAGTAGAAATAGGTATAGGTGTTTTTATAATAAAAATCAAACTAGAACTCCTATTGAGGACTCGTATTCTACTGAATACACCTCAAGATTCCTTTTCCTTGTAGAATTCTGCTTCTTGGTTTTGGCTTTATCCACATGCATAACCACTGCCAGATTTGTGCTCAACCCTCGTGGAGGACAAGGAATGATGCAGGAGAGTTTTGGAGTCTAACCATATGCGTCTTTCCCTCAGATGACACCTGTAACCTATTTAAACACTAAAATAGCTGCGGAACACCTGATCGGCTATGAAACGTCTGTATTCTGTAGCTATTTTGCACAAAATTATTAAAACAGCAAAAACCATGAAAATACAATATGTTAATCAATTGCATGTAACCTTTAAGCAATCCTAATCATTCTTCATTGATTTTAGGCTTATGAAGTGATAAAAGAGTGATGAAATGAAGTGAAGGTTTGTAAAAGTGAAGGCAATTCTAGGGCTCAACAACCTCCATGTTTAATTTTACTGTTTTTATCTTGAATGCTTTGTTTTTTCTGATTGAACTTTCACTCTGACTTTCATTTGATACACTTTAACTCTGATGCTCTTTGACTGTTTTGTTTTCACTGTTTGATGTTTTATTGAAATAAAACATGTTGTAGGTGGCAAAATATATTTCTGAAGAAGTAAATGACTTTTTTTTTAGTCATTCAAATGTGCCTTTGTGTCTTATCTGCCTTCGTTTTATCTTTAATCTCCGATTTAGGATTCTTAACTATTGGCCTCACTGTATTTTTCTTTAGCTCTGCCTTTATCTCTGTTTTTATGACTGATTCTCCTTTATTTTTCCTTTAATATTTGACTTTTTCATTTAAACCTTTGATCTCCTGTCTTTATGGGTAATATTTTGTATTTATCTTTTGATATGTGTTTAGCCTTTTAACCTTCACTGCTTTGTTACAGTATTTTGACTCTCTTTTCTTCTCACTATACTTTCTTTCTGTGTTTATGGTGTAGGGGTGTGTTCTTCTGATATGGGAGGGTTTTAATAATCCAATGAGGATCATGATTCATTAGTGATTAAGCTTGATCTTTTCCTCTGTGTTCTTCATAATGGAAAAAATTCTCTGGATCGTCACCCAGAGCACTCATTTAATCGATTTCGGACCTTCGGAATGCATTTTATACATTTCTGCCATTAAACCTGCACATGAAACGAATAATTAAATCTTTAAATCCTGCGTAGAGGAATTTTCTGCATTTATCGGTGTTTTTCGGGTGTTTGGAGCATTGCAAAGGCGTTAATGGGGGAGGGGAGGCTTCATCATGCATGCAAAAACCTTTGGGAATTTTTAATGAGGGTAGCAGTATTTAGGTTTCGAGGCAGAGGGGAAAGCGGTTTTTCGGGGGCAAGAAGGCGATTTTTGTATGTTCAAGGAGGTGGTCAGTGGTTTATTTGGATCGGATGCGATCCAGTAGTTTTCTGCCACGTGGAGGAGAGAGAAGGGCACAAAGCAACCCATTTCACAAAGTTTGAAATGGTTAATGTTCGTGCAAGTCAAAATGCGATACAATGTTGTGATCGTCAGATCGGAGGATAGGGAAGTGAAAAACTGGGATTAACTTATAAAGTTACTATACGGTGGGGCATGGGGCCCAAGTTTTCTTGTGTTATGCGATGGATTTAGTTAACGTTTAGAACATAGTTTTAACGTAAACCAATGTATTTATTTTGATTGGTGAGGAGATATTTATATATCGTATAAAACATTTACAAATATTTTATGATCTTTGGGGGCAGGTTTAATGTTTTTAACCTATGGGGAAAGGGTGGGGTTTATTTCAGCACATGGGATAATTAAAACCATAGGTTAAAATAAAATAATGGGTTTTTAGGGATATTTAACTAAAATGAATTAATAAAATATATGGGAAGGGGTATTAAAAAGGGATTTAATACTTCATGTTAAAAATTAATATGAAATGAAATGTAAATGAATGAAAATACATAGAATTAAACTAAGTAATGTGTAAAATAGACATTTTAGCATAAAAATTATCCCATTTTGATATTTACACATAAACTTAGGATAAGATGTATTTTGTGGGTTTTTTAGTGTTTTTGGATGAAATGAAATTAATTAAGTATGGATTTTACTTTTACTAAGAAAAAAGGTGTTTTACTTAGGAAAATGGATTATAGTTTTGGAAAAGGGTGAATATGCTGAGGAAAATGGATTTTATAAAGGGAATCCAATATTTTTAACCAATCAGTTATTAAGCCTCGGGTCTTCTCCCAATAGAAGTTAGAGAAATTCTCTAAGCCTCTTTAATTGAAGGTTTAGAATACTGGATCATTATGGGGGAGGGGAAATCAGTAATTTTTCCTGATGATGCTTTATTACATGCTTTGCACAACTAATTTCTACCTACCCATTATTATTCTAACATTTTTTACTTCGTTTTCATGGGTGCATTTAATCTTGCAACCCTAAATCCATTTTTATTTTAAAGCATAACAACTATCTAAGTCTAACCTTATCTTATCTGAGGGCTCAGATTAAACTTTTGAGCTCCTCATTTTTTCTCTAACTATCTAATGATTTGTCGAGTTTAAACTGTTTTGACATATCTTTATTATCTATCTAAAACATGAAATTCAAAGCATTAAAAGTTAAGATAAAGCTATTTAACTGATCATGGATTATGGCATTTTGGACAATCTGCACATAATCATTATTCTTGCAGTAAAATTAAATAGTAGTGGAATTTTGACTTGCTCACTTTCATGTCTTATTTTTTATCTCCATTTTCTTTTGGGGTCCATTTTTTATTCCTTTTTATCTTTTCTTTTCAAAGTCCTTTGATATTTCTTTTAGGACATTACCCTCTTTTCATTTTTTATTATTATTTTAAAATATGGGAAAACAACTTGCAGAAAGAAAAGTATGTACATATTACAAGACTTAATCAAATTCAATTAAAAAATCATGAATCCTATTATTATAGGAACCTAACAGTGGCTCCACATGGGGATGGCATCTCCTTGTGAGATGTCAAGAACACTGTCGACTAGTAGCCTGATCCATTCGTCCAATCCCAAACATGCATATGTTGTGATTGAAAAACTCTTGAACTGAATTTCAACTTTTTTATGGAAAATGAAATCTAATCTGAGACTAAAAGGTGCTGCAACCTTCAAACCAAACTACTAAATCATCAATATCTTAGGGCATTTTCCTTGGCTTCAAATCTTAATGAATTATTTCAAAACTAGCGGAAAACTGAAAACTGAAAAGATGCTTAAAATTTTGAGCTTATTTGCACTCATATACCTACTCTAATCTACTAAAAATCTTGTTGAATCAGGTAATATAAAAATGAAAATGAAGCCAATTAAGTAGTTGTACAAATGAATGGATAATTTCACTTCTTGTCATCAAACTTGGAAGCATAACTTGATCATGTGTCTTCATAATCAAATATATGATGTGTAACGGAAACTGGTGATGTATTTGATCCTCATAGAGAAAACATGTTTGTAGACTTGAGCTAAAAATAATCTCCATATCCTTAATATTAAGCCCTAAAACTATTTATTCAGTCTTGTACTTGAAAGCATAATCATCCTCAATCTGCAAGTGAAAAGGTAGTATGATTTCCTCTTGCTTTGAAGAAGGAAGATTTTATAAGAATTCTTTAGGATCTCGAAGATTATAATATTGAATTTGAGAATGCAGAACTTTAATGCCATTTTCATATTTTTCAGAAATTATCTCAAGGACACATATTTTAAGTTGAGGAGAATACTTTCTTGATTTCAAAAGAAGAAATACAGCGTTTAGAAAATCCTCATCAAGCTGAAATTTTAATAACCCATCCCTGAATTCATTGAAAATCTCATGAGATGAAAGGTTTGCCACAAACCCTCTTATCTTGTATCACCATTAATGATTTGGAAAATGGATTCTTTGGTTATGGAGTTTCTTCTAAACTTTGAAGTTTTGGATCTTGGACAATGGAGTCGCTAGGTGGATGATTTTAACCTTTGTATGTCTAATCATTGTCCACCATCATAGATTAGATCTGAACCTGTAAAATATTTCTGAAGAAGATGTTAGTCTTCCCCAGTGGAGTCTCTAATTTTTTATCACTTAGTAATTTCTGAAGGTTAAAGAAAGAAATAGTCTGAGGTAACCATAGATCAAATTTTAAACTCTAGGATCTATCCTTCCTAAGGTTCAGAGAGGGCTCTCTCTTTAAGATTTAACTTTGTTTTGATTATGAGATATTAGGCTAGTTATGATTTTGTGAATTAGTTTTGGTTTGGTTTGGTTTGGTTTGGTGAGAAAAAATCACTTAATGAGATGGATAGTGATAGATTTGTTTTTCCATTGGGATAAGGAGTCAAAAGTCAAGCAAAAAGAACTAGGATCAAGGTAAAAAGATCAAATGTTTTCAGGGAAAGATAGACAATTCATTGAAGATCTTGGAAGGCTAATTTGGTGAAATGGTTTGATCGGGATAAAGAGCAATGACAAATTCTTTGATCCGGATAAGGAAGGAGTAGACAGAGGTCATTCGAAAGAGGGAGCAATTAAGGGTTCCCTACTCTATAAATCAACAGAAAACATAGAATGATAAACAGTTAAAGACGGGGTGCTTTTAACAAATCCTGTAATAATACTCCTGATTTATCATTCAAATTTGGAACACATATATGGATGCATGAAAACATAAGAAGATAAACAAAGACAGTAGAGAGTAATTCACTTCAATAGCTCATCACATGAATCCTGAAATATGATGCTAGATGATTTGATCCAGTTTGCTACTCGAACTTGCAACAAAAAGCCTTCAAGTACATAAATATTGACTATAGAAATCTTCAACAATTTGTTCCACAATAATACTTCAAATGATGAAGTATTTATACAAATTCTAAACTAGAATATCTTGAAAAAATATCAAGAGTACTTGAAAATATCACCCTTCCCAAAATTAAGTCAGATAGTTGTCCTACTACATTGAAGGTGGGGGTATCCTTCTTCTTTCTCCTTCGTTTCTTGAAACACTTTTCCTTGACGAGCCTATTGTAAATAGGTATATCCTTAATGGCCTAGAGAAGTGGTATCTTTACACACAAGTTTTTCAACTCTCTCAGAATTTTAGTCTCCTCTGGGGTGTGCTCACTGGAATGGATCAAGCGCTCGGGAAAATGATTTTGTTGGATTTGAGTGTCACTTTATTCCTTTTCCTCCTTAACCTCTATAGGTTGATATGGATGGTGGTTTTCTGCGAGTAATCTTCTTGACCTGAGATTGATCTCTTGTATCTCCATAGCATAAGTTGGTCTAGGATGTCTCTCTACTATAAACCTGTTGTGCCTGTCTATTTTTCGGGTTTGGATTTGGCGGTACAGCCATTTGAGGCAACTTGGGTGCAGAAACATGATTAAGATGAGGTTGAGGTTCTGGTGGAGGCATCAGAGCAGGTGGTCGATTATATTTAGGTCTCCACCCTTGGGATGGATTGTTCTACTGAGTTTGTTGAGGAACATACTACTGAAAGGGTTGGTTCCTAGGCTGAAGATGATATGGAGGGTTTTAGGTCAATGTAGGAGGTGTAGGAAAATATGGAGGAGTGGGGTTGTATCAAGGTTGCATTGGTGCATTCTGATTATTGTGATAGTATGAGTAAGGTGCACCTTCCACACCCTATTGATATGACCTAGGGGCTTAAGGTCTTCTTTGGATGATGAAACAAAGTTGCTCTGGTCCTACGTATCCACATTTATATACAAATTTAAGTCTAGGTAAGTAGGTATGCTTTTATATGGCATGATTATCCTCAGAGACTAAGCGAATTTGTATGAAGTTTAGTGGATATTCCTATCTAGGCTATTTTATGGTAAATCTAGGGGAAAATATAGCCAAGGATATTTCAGATTCCTCTTACTTCCTTTTGACCTGCATTGTGTCCATTTGAAAATAAAAGGTGTGCATCATGTCACTCTTGCATTCCTCCATCATATTTCCAATCTCATGTTTGATGGAGGTGGAAGAGGAAGGGGTATTGGTTGTACTTTAGCCAACTCTTCCTTTCTTCCTAAATACCCTAGAATGGTTCATCAAGACAATTTTGACTGTTTCATAAGAAATTTTATAGATATATCCTCCTGGTAACATATTGAGGGTTTCTATGTCGTCCTCTATGATCAAGAGTATACTTGGCTCTCTTATAGTTTAACTAACACCTCTCTTCATAGTCTTCTAGGGATTCATCGGGCCATAAATTCATCCTGAATATCTCATCCTTAGTTTATTTGGACCTACAATAGTCTATGTACTTGTTTTTGAAGGCTTCTTGCATCTCAGCCTAAGTAGTGATGTTGTTCCTAGGTAGACCCTTGAACCATCACAAGGCTGCATCCTTAAGGCTAGATGGGAATAGCTTCATATTTTGATCATCTGAGACATAGTCATAGGTCCTACAGACAACAAAACATTCAAACATGACTCTGTCATGATCTTCTGAATTAATTCCATGAAAGTGTGGAAGGAATGAGGGGCTAATGTTTTTCATTTTAGTCTCCCCATCTGCCTCTCTAATGGGAAATAATTCCTAGGCTTTAGTGTCAGCCATGGTTGAGATAGGTGAAGCAGGTTCCTTAGGTGAAACAAGATCTTTTTCTTCTCCAATAGGTTCTTCAAAATTTTTAGAAGGCTTACCTATGGTGTGTTCAACCTCATAGCCATTGAAGAATACTGAAGGGTGACTATATGGGTTTTAGGTAAAACGTTTCCTTAAGTATCCCTACTCCCACGAGGCATGAAAATCATAATTTTCTTTTCTTTTCTTCAATATTTTTGAAGCAACATGTAAAAGGAAAGAAGGAAAGAATGCTAAAAAAAAATCAAAGCATCTACTGGACACCTCCCCAGAAACGGTGCTAAAAAGTGGTGAACCCTGTTATTGCACCAATAATACTACAACTCCCAGAGGATTCCCTACTTTACTTTATCAACCCGAGGTTCGTACAAACTTGGAGGTGAAAGTTCTATATACACAACAGATGCATTCTACTCATGTCATCCTCTTCTGAGCTTTACAAAAGGGTGCTACTTCTAGGGTTACTCAATGAAGTATGTCACACTTCTAAAATTAAGCCTAGGGCTAAAAATGATTCAAAGAAATGGCGCTATTAGAAATGATAGAACTACATTATAGTAAGCAAGTACATCAAAGTATTCTACAATCGAAGAAATATACTCATGAAACTATGATAAGAAATGAAAGCAACCTAGGCATCTTTCATGAAGTAAATTGTTGAATTGAAATAGAATAAAGGAAACTAATATAATCACACTTTTCTGGGTCAAATGGCTAAACACACTCTACTTACTATATGTTCTATCTATCATGATTTTAATCATGCAACTACTCATGACCTAACTATGCTTATAATTGTGTTTTTTTGGAGCTAGGAGAAGAAAGTGCTCAGGTGGCTTATGGAAGGCTTGAACACATGAGTGCAAGGATGGAGGTGTATAAGTGGTTTTTACAGGTCTATAGGATGTGGATGGTGGTTTCTGGGCTTAAGGATGGGGCAACTGGTCCTATTTCAAGTGTTGCAACAGGTTTCCTGTAGTGCTACTGGAAAGTCTTTAATTGCTACTAGAAATAGTCTGAGGGAAATTTGAGGCAAAAAATAGGTGTAAAAAGGGTAGGGAAGGTGAATTGAAGGTGGCCCACCCCTTTGAAAAGCTCCAAACATCTTGGGATTCCTGTCTTGCACCCTGAAGGTTTTCGACGGTGTAGGGATGAAAAATCCAAAAACATGGTTGATGGTGGTTTTGATGAACATAGGGCTAATGAAGGGTGAGAGATGAAGATGAAGGTTCTGGTGAAGTTATCCTTAGATGGGATACTTGTACCTACAAGTAAACAAACTATTCATGCAATAAAAATGGACAAATTCATGATAAAGATAATCGAAAAGATGAATTTAATTTGTAAAGAAAATATACTCTAATATACAAATAGAGATCTAACACAACATTCTAAGAATCTTCATGGAATCACAACAACTAATATTATATATTCCAAGAAATCATAAAATAAAAAGAACTTTTGGTCTTTGGGGAAGGTATTTCCTCCTCAAGCTCCAATGACAGAGATGAGAGGGGGAGGCTTGAATCACAAATTTCTAAAGTTATAACCTATTCTACCAACATGTAAGAAAGCTAAATGTACAACAAAATAAAAATGGAAGGGAACTAAAAATAGTAAATGAAAATACAAGAAAACTAGCTAAATACTCATAAGTAAAACTAGCTAAATGACATGAAAGTAAAGAATGATTTCAAAAGAGAGGCTGAGGCACATGGATTAGGCTCTAACCCAAAAACATAGCCCTCTAAAACTAGATTAGTAAAGAAAAACCTGAATACTCATTTAATTTCAAAAGATAGTCTCATTACTAAAAGTCTTGAAAATTGATTACAAGAGCAAAGAGCCTAATGGATTTCTCCAAAATTCGAATCCTAATGAGCTCTTTCTCAGTCCTATTTAACCTAAAGGTTAGCTACCAACAAATCCCTAGAAAGTAAGTGATGAGTCCATTTTATTGCAAGTAAAGTATGGATTTAGTTTACTTGATCTTGAGTTTTCTTGGATTCCTTTGATTTTGAGTTGTTGTAGGGAATATTGAGGATCCCTTGGCTACCTTTGGGAGTTAAGGAGGGTGGAAAGTCCCCTAGAATCTCTCCTTGTTGTCTACTCTGAGTCTTGATGAAAAAATATTCACAAAAATGAAATATCTTCATGATTTTCATGCATTTAACTCATGCTCGGTACTTGAAGTATGATAAACCTAAATCACCATCTACACTAGCATCATAAGACCATAATATAACTAAAATGCAAGAAAAGAGAATTAATAAGGCAAACAGATGGCCATTAATCCCTCCAAAAGTACCTATTGATGGAGCTCATCAAAAGTTAAAGGAATTCAATCAATTCTTTACTATTATCTTGACTAATCTTCCTACGGATATTCCACACCATGATTCGATAGCACCTGATTATTAAACTATAGCCCAACTATCTAACATTGGTATGGTTTTGAAAAGGGCTAACAAGGGAACATTAGTAGAAAATTTCACAAAAGATTTAGCAGTTAAGAAGTATCTCAAAGCCATTGGAGCACATAATATGAAAGACGATTCAGGCTAATGGTAAGAAGCCTCTAGCCTCTACAAGTAAGTCTTCTAAAAAATAAAATATCGAACTTGTGAAAATTGTCAAATTTATTAATAAGTTGACTATTGAAGTTTTAAAGAAAAGGATCAAAAGTGAAAGTTTTTCAATTAATAAACCTTTTAAGTCATTCTTCATGGGGAAGAAAAACCCCTCAACTAAGTCTTATAAGAGCTAAAATTTCAATCTAAATGTAGAAGAGTTGAAGATGAACAACTACTGCACTTTTCATCAAGAAATCCATTTGGAAAACACACCTCTGCAATGGGTGAATTCAATGATGTTAGTAATCAATAAGTTTCTTGATGATCAAGTCACCGAGGACCAACCTGAACAATCAACAGAACGAGAAGAGACTACACCAATAGAGAATGATACTACTGTTGTGTCAACTTCATTGATGTTGGAGATGGTCATAGGTGGTGAGGATTAGTTGGTTGGTAAAGTATCAATTGACTAATATTAACCCACCAACCCCCTAATATTCTAATTTGATGAGAAAAATACGAATGGCTCAACCTAATCTTGATGATAAGAATAATATATTTATGAGGAGAGTAATTCCTCCAAAAACTACTACTTGGAGTTCGAATTCTCAATCTTTGAGTGGTAGAACATAAAAAGGAACATGGATAACTACTAAAGGAAGTTATAAGACACCCACGGTATGTAATAAGCCCACTTAGTTAATTTTTCCAATTTCTTCATTGAAAGGAAAGAGTGTTTAGAGTAATATGGGATATAGTATAATATATGATATGAAGAAACAACAAGAAACGTAACACTTTTTGGATTGGATATGTTACTCGAGAAAAAGAGTTTATTATTAAGAATTTCTTAACAACTTTTATGAGTAAAGATTGTTCTACTTCTACAACATTGCCTACTGCTCAACCCAAAACTAACGCAAACATTGAAGCTATCATAAACACAACAAATGTGGGAGATAAATCACGGTCACAAGTTCCCCCATATTTTCTCACTTTTGTGATTTCTAACTCCAATGTTCATAACTACTTATTTGATTCTAGTACATCGAAAAATGTAATTCCTTTATCTATTTACAAAATATAAACAATAATCTCGAGATGAGTAATGCAAATATCATTCAACTAGATAGATCTAAAGTGAAAGTTGTTAGTGGGCTTAAAGATGTAATAATTCAGTTAGCATCCAACTCATGAGTGAACCAATTCATTGATATTGTAGTTGTAGACATCCCTGCAGCTTATGGATAAATTTTGAGAAGAGATTGGTTAACCAAGATTTATGGCTATTTTGCTTCAGATTGGTATCATTTGTGGATACCCTATAATGGTAAGAATAATAAAATATGATTTAATAGTGAGCCACATATGAAACATATCATAACCAAGATGGAAGGTCCTAACGAGTTCATTAGTGTTACTCAAGAGATATCAGGAAATTGATTTTTTGAATCTAGCATCGATTGTGATCAAGAGAAACCATCGAAAATTCCATTAGACACATAGTTAGAATTCATTCCTTGTAATATGAATAGTGGGAATGGAACTTGTATTATAGATGTAAATAATCTTAGTTTTGTTAATAATTATATAAATACTAATTTTTATACTCTCTCTTATGATGTATCAAAAACCCAAGATGGAACTATTGTAGGTTGCACTCCTCATGGATCCAAACAAAAACAAGGTCCTAATATCATATTGCTTGAAATTTTAATGTAAACACAACATTATTGAATATGAGGCATTTATTTTTTGTTTAAATATGGAAATAGACTTGAAGGTAGAGTGTTTAAAGGTTATTGGTCACTTTGAAATCATCACTAGGTATGAATGAAACATTATTCATTTTATTTTTCATCATCTTCAAAGCTACCAACAGGAGGAACGATTTCTAATTTCTTGTTTTAAAACTTTTAATATCATGCCAATGGATAGGATCCATAATGCTTCTACAAACAATCTAACTAATGCAATAAATAGGTTTACCTCTCTCAGAGTTGTGTTTTCTATTGAAATTATCTATAATCCTACCATCCCCGACAATATAAATAATTTTTTTGTTTTTTAATGATGATGAACATATTCCTGACTTCCTCACTAATGTGGATATTTTCAAGGATGTGACTATCGACGAAGATGAACTTGAAAAATGTTTGGCAGAAAGAGCCAACATGTGCAAGGGGAATATAAATCCCAAAGTTTTTTTGTATTAAGAAACGTTATTTGATATACAGAATAATTTCAAAGGATTAGCCAAAAAAAGGTCCAAATTTACACATTATTGCATGATCAAATCAACCTCGGAAAAAAGGAAAACCCAAAGTTTGTGAACCATTGTACATGCTACACTTTGGAAGAACGAAGGTCATTTATTTGGTTGTTCAAAAATTAGCAGGATGTTTTTGTGTGGAGAAATGATGATATTAAGACATAAGATATGATAATTATTTAGCATTTCATTCCCATAATAAAAGGGGTAAAATCGTTTCAGCAAAAAAATTGAAAGTTACATTCACCTCTAGAACCATTGATACAAAAGGAAGTAAATAAATTTTTGGATGCTAGGATTATTTTTAAATTCAGGCACTCTACTTGGCTTTGTAACCTGGTTCCTATGAGAAATAAATCCAGATAAACTCACTTGTGTGTATACTTTTGAAATATAAATCATACCTTGAATAAGGATAATTATCCTTTCCCCTCAATGGAGAAAATTTTGTAAATCATTTGTGGTTTTGAAATATTTTCATTACCCGATGAACTCTCTAGCTATAATAAAGTTCTAGTGATGATCCATACAAACTCAAGAAAAAAATCATAACAAAGTGGGGTATATTTTCATTCAGGCACATGTCCTTTGACCTCATCAATTTTGGGGCCACATTTCAAACAGATATGGACATCACTTTTAGAGGATTGATAAGTAAAAGCATGGTTTCATATCTTGATGATGTTATGGTATTTTATAAAATAAAATTGAATCACCTGCATCATCTTAAACAAATATTTGAGAAATGAAGAAAATATGGAATATCACTCAACCCAAAGAAGAGCATATTTTTTTTGTTTTAATGGAATCTCTTAGGATACATCACATTGTTGTCTTGAGAGGGTATAGACCTAGGTTTAGAGTAACTGCACTACCAAAATAACCCTCTATTATCATCCCTTTTAGCGACGATCTGTTGTGCAGGTTGAAGTCTCACCCAAGGAAATAGTGGGGATGCTATAGCCAGGTTTATGCATCCAAATGGATATTAGGAAATTTTTTTTAGCTATGCTTCTTCCTTATGCCTTTCTAAACTACGCTGATGAAAATATCTAATTTTACAGTTTATGCCCTATTCATCAATTAGTACTACTGCGCATTGCACCTTTATCATTTTTATGAATTAATCCACTGAATACAACACATATAAACATCATAAAAGAACTTTCTATGCATGAAAAATCATACAAAATACTTTGCAGTATATAACACAAATTTAAAGATAAATAGATTTTGAAAATACACAAAAATACTTCAACATATTCCTTCTCCTTATTGATAAGGTGTCTTTTCGATAAAATCCTTCTTCGACCCATACACTCAACTGGTGGTGGTTTTCACACACAGTTGCAGACCAAGACATTCACGTACACAGTTGTGAAGCCTTCTCCTAAGACCCAAAATAGACTAAAGCACATAATATTCATGTTTTTTTCTCCTAAAATCATCATATCATGTATCTATCTTGACTCCCTAAGACATCTCCTTATATAGAATTCATACTTACAATACTATGGTTCACAAACCATGGGTGGAGCTCAAAACACCCAAAAAAAACCCAATCCATTTACAAAAAGAGGGGATTTGACCCACCCCAAATCCCCTAAGACTACTAAAATGTCATGTGAATCCTTTAAAATTTGTTTGATTTCCTTCTTTCCACTAGATCACACACTCCATTTCCTCAAAATATGGAGTCTTTTACTCAAAACCAAACTAAGTTGGGCCCTTCCCAATAGGCCCCTGAAACTCACATATGACTCGTTATGATTCACTCAACTAGTGCACACTTAGTCTTTGATTTTATGTTGGTATAGGCATCCTTTAGAAGTTGAATCATTGTTGCAAACTGCATATGCTTTTGGTGCACCTCTTGCAACAACGTTCCTATAGTCGGATCTACAGCCTGTTGAAGCACATATTTCTGCTTCTTCCTCAGCTCCTTAAGCTTAGTATCTATAGTTTTTGATAACTACATAGCCTCATTGTGCGAAGATTGGGTTTTCACTATGATAATATGTTATTTTCATCTCAAATCCTCAATCTGACTCAACATAATTTTTCCTTCTTGTAAACAAGAAAATCGTTATGCAGGTGCAACACTCCTCGCTGTTAATTTAATTTCATCAAACTCTTTCTTCTTTTCCATAATATCGTCTTCAATTTGGTTAAAATTGGTATCCTACTACAATGGTTTCCATAGCTCCATATTATCCTCAAATATATTTCCACAATCCTTCACTATGGTTTCTATAACTTCTATAAAACCTTCATGTCTGCTTTGCACTGCATGCATACTTGTGGTGTTGTAGCTAGCTAGAGCTTCAGTTGTAAGCAAGTGTATCCATAGTTTTAATTTTCTTAACTTTCCCAAGTAATACTGAAAGGGGAATAACATATTCTTCTTTTATTTAATCTGCACTAACCACTATATGAGTCACAACATCCGCAAGGAGTGAAAGGTTGTTTGCAATCAATGAACTAGGCTGAGACTCATCCAAGTTTATTAGCGAGGTTGAATGAATGTGGCCTCCCTTAAAGGAGTCATTCCTCTTGACCAACCTTCGAGTTCTTATTTTTGAAAGGTTCATAGTTTTGATGATGGGCCCTTGCTCTTCTACCTGCATCATCTTTGTAGATGAGGTTTATTTATTTCTAGTTTTACTAGTTTGTGGGGTTAGGGTTTCGAAATTTTCTTTCCTGCTTTCACTCTTCTTCCCCGATGAATCCACTGCACTTCTTCCCTGAAATTCCTTTAAGAACCCTTCCCATGTCATGTTAATTTATTCCAACTCCTTTCTAACCAGAATCAAAATCAACCCGTAATGATATAATTTAAATGAAACTTGGCTATCCTTACTCTTCCAAACACCCTTAGACATTTTTTCTAAACTTCTTAATAGGAAGTAAGGAAAGTTTATGAGCTTGTCCGATTCAAAGTGTAGCAAAAATCAGATGTGGTATAATAAGTTTAGCGAATAAGGACATTCAAATGTGAGGAATTTTTGCAGTATATAAATCAAGTTCCTCCACTTTTCAATCATGGCGTTGTGCTGCAATCCCTTCTTCCAGTATACCTTATGTTTCCTATGAAGCACGAACCTGTGCCAAGATTTCTTCTTGAGCTTCTATTTCTTGAGCCACTCCTCCCCTGTGGTCGTCATTCTAGTAGCTTGTGAAATGGACTGCTCTGTGACCGCAAACTCCAACGATCCCACATTTTCTATACTCCCATTGAAGGAACGAGAAAATTCTAATGTAACGACCGAGTCAAACCCATCGAAATTGAGTAGGAATGGGAGGAATCTCGATTCCTACAATGGAGACTATGGTTCCTGTACTTGGATATCTATTCAAATTCCTTGGCAGACCATGATTTGATTGAAACAAGTTCCATCACTCATTCAAATTCACTTGATTTCCTTACCAAAACACAAAAGGATCACACAACAGAGAATTGAGGAGCTTTGTCCAAAATATTTTTTCAATTTTCTTGACTAATTGATTGTTGATATATTTTCCACCCTCATAATGGTCACATGCCATCATGAAAATTCACATCCTTGGAAAGGATGTGATACGGCCTGTTAGGCGTACATGCAGTAATGATCATTGATGGAGGGTGATGGTCATGGTGGTAATTCATGACAAAAGAAATGTGAGGTATGGTGTATGATTGGATCATCATTAATAGGTGACAATTATTTTAAAGGTAAACGTTGGATTACTGGAAAATTCACACAGATTCCTCAATCAAATAATGATTTCATATAAGGTACACATAATACTTAAAAAATATAAGATTTCATACTAAATGCTCCTGTACTTAAAAAAATTATTTCCTACTTTAGTAATGATGAAATCAAGGTCTAATCATAGTAGAGAAATAAAACTATCGAATGACATAATTTGAAGTGGTGCAATAATCTATGCCTGGAAAATTTTTATAACAAATGAAAGTTTACTTCTACGCATTCTTGCACAAAAATATACATTTTTGCACCGAAGAACACCACATGTGTTTCTGCACTTAGTAGTTCTCAACAGTGTGTATTCTTGCACTGAACAAACTTTCTTTCACTAGGGACATTGTCGCATAATCTGAAAAAAAATTCTGATAAAATGAAATTTAAAGGCTGGATCCTGAAAGGTTTGCTGAATTCCAAAGGAGGTTTTATTCACCAGCTCTTGATATCAATAAATTCGTTTTTATCTGATTCATGAGCTCACATAAAAATTTTCAATATGGTCCATGAGGGTGGAAAGAAGCAGGAAAAGGGTAAATTTTTAGAATGGGAAGGAGAACATGAAAGGGAACTCAAGAGTGAGACTACTAAGAGCGATATATCAAAAAATGGATTTGGGAAAAAAATTCAAGGGAAAAGGGGGTAGAACAAAATTGGATAGGGACAATTTCCATTTGAAGAAATTTGGTAAATCATGGGATAAAAAGAAGAAAAATAGAGGGAGCTCTACGAAAAATGGAATAGAAGAATGGCAGAATTTCACCTCAAAAATCTGTCTGAATAGTGCCAAGTAAAAAATAAATGCTGCAGGAATTGATCGTTATTTGTATAAAAATTTCTGTTTCAGCTATCCCAAACTTGGATAAGGGCTCTATTCCTAAACTTAAACCTACTTATTCTTGGTGATAGTTAGTGCATATAAATATCAAGAAACATTCCCATTTATTAAAAATTTGATCCTCCTATGAGCATGCTGGTTTTCAGGCTGATCCTTATGTAATTATGTTAGTAAAATGATTTTCACAATCGTAGGAAATTTTTTATTTTATTTTGTTTTTAGTTTTTTCATCATTATATATATATATATATATATATATATATATATATATATACATACTTTTTGATCAAGTTTTTTTGGAAAGGAAAGAATCAAATTTCAAGTAGGTTGGCACAATCATCAAGCATCTTTACTTCTTGTTGTTGTTGTACTTGCTGCATGAAATATTACTTTGTGAGGGGATGAAAATATACTTTACGTCTATTCCCATTCGCAATGAATACCGAATCTTACCCATCAATGGTTTTGTTTTCCACCACTCCATTCTCCGAAACTTTAACCACTTCGTAAGGTCCCATCCCATGTGTGTGGAATTTACCTTTGAAATGTTTAAATCTGGAATCATAAAGGAGTACCCGATCACTTGGATGAAATTTCTTCTATTTGATAGATTTGTCATGCCAATTTTGGCGTTGTTTTTGAACTAACACATTTTGTTGAAAATCAGCCCTGCTGAATTCATTTAACTCATTTAACTGAAATAGGAATTTTGGTTGTGCTTTGGAGAGATCTAAACCTAATTGAACTGCAGTCCTGAAGGTTTTGATTTGGAACTCTATTAGCAAAAGGACTTGTTTCCCATATACCATCTCATGTGGTGTGTGTCTCGTGCTATTACTCTTGGTGGTTCGATATGCCCATAGATATTATGGTAACCTATTGGCCCAATCCTTCCTATGCACATTCACTATTTTGGTGAGCATGGTGTTGGAGCGGGGTCTCCTCAAGCACAATTTCTCAAGAGTATTTTGTCTATTTTTGTATGTGTGCACTTCAAAAATGAAGTCAAAGGGATTTTTTCCCCAATTTTGGATGTAATTAAGCTTAAATGTAAATTGTGGGCCTCAAAACATGGTTTGATACCATAGTATCTACACGTTAGGCGTATTATAAATAGATAGAGTATGTCTAAGCTAAGTAGTTCCAAGTTAAGTTCTATGTAATAAGTTCATGATAGTTTGATAAGTTTATGCATCTATAAGGGTTGCTGGGTTGGCTTGAAAGGTTCTTGCCAGCTGTGTGTGCAGAGACCTAGTCCTAGATGTGTGTGGAATCCGCTGGTTGTGTGCACAAAATGGATTTTATGGGTTTTGTAAGGTTTTTGGTAAGACAGTTGATGTATTGACAAATCTGAAAGATAATAGAAGGAATAATTTTGGCAAAGCTCTCTGTGTCATGCATCTCTATTTCTTACTGTATATTATCTGTGACTGATTCATGATTGTGTAAAGTTATCTGATCTTTATTTGCATGATTATTGATGGTTAAAAGCTCTATTAAGTGTTACATTGATTTAGACCTAGATTTGGTTATGATATGTTATCTACACCAAAGAAAACAATATTTATGTGTTATTTCATTGATAATTGTGCATTCTATGAGATTTTGATATAAACTATTGCGCACATATATGTAATTCCACTTTGGGTTTTGTGGAGGGCCACTTCATTAAACTCTTTCTCAGGGTGTAGAAACCTGGTTACAACACCCCCCGATAGTGCTTCGGGTGAGACTTTGATTTGCGCAAGCAGATTATTGCTGAAAGGGTTAGTAATTGGAGGGTTTATTGTTTTATCCATAGACTATGAACCTGGGTTAGGACTTGTTAATCCAACAAATTTTTTTTTTTCCAGGACCAGGATCATCATTTTGAGGGAGATTTCATGATGTTCCATCCTTCACGCAATGAATTACAAGACTGGATAGATAGAGAGATCCTTGAATTTTTGCTACAAGAAAATAGTAGTACCAAATTATTTGATGAACAGTGGTTACAAAAGTATATTTATACAGAAATGCATGAGATTTTATTTTCTTCCATTGGACATGAACTACAAGAGTGGTTGTCGCGCTTAACTGAGTTCCATCACTGCATAAAATATGATGTAGTGACTGAGTGGAATCCTGAATTGATCCAACAAGTAGACAATTTTGATAATAAGATCACTCATGCAATAGATCATTGGATCGATCACCTCTTGGGAGGATTTGTGGCTGAATTTTCTATAAATAAATTTGTGTCATATTCTGAAGTAGAAAGAAGGTTCTTTAAAGGCCCTATAGGCAAGTTCCTGTGCTCATTGAAATTATTACTGAAAACACTATTGTGTGAAAAGGGTTGTCTGTGAAAACATACTGCTTGAGTGCATCAAAAGGGTTATGTTATGCGTAGTGGAATAATTACCACGAAGGTTGTGAAAAATTCATGTATATCCCTCTGAAGCCTAGATTTGATAGTGATCCTAAACCAGAAACTGCTAGCTCAAGTGACTCTAAATAATAAATCTCATCATATCAGAAACCATTGAATATGTTTCCCACTCCATCCACTCCACTTCTGCACTCACAACGCAGATCACCTACTCCACTACATAGTCCATCTCCACCTCCATCTCCACCATGTAACCCAAAGTTATACCTCTAAAATGCGTAGATCCCCAGAGAAAATAACCCAATACCAATCCATTCAATAGGAGAGAAAATGAAAAGGTCCACGACAGAAGTGCTAGAGACAATTGAGGAAGATGATGAAGATGTCATTGAAGTAGCCCCATTCTCGCGACTACCAATTTATATTGTGCCATGTAAACCTACTATGAAAGCACCAAAGGACTTGGATAAGGTGCGCATGAGTATCCAAGTGCCTCTGATCCTGGATAATGTCCCAATGGAAGGGGATATGTTGGCTAAAATTCCACAACTATGATTTGATGACTGGGACATAGCGGATGTCAACAAGTTTCTTCAGCTCGTGTTAGAGATCTATTTAGATAAAATCACTTATGAAGGAGGCATCATGTACCTCAAACCGAAGAGAGAAATTTTAGGTATGCAGAAGGCAGGCCTACTCAATTTGTTGTAGATCCCTCATTTTGGGTGCAAACTCATTAATGATATCTGCGCCAGGAAGCTGCTAGCATTGGTCCATGATGATGCGCTCTAGTTGGGAGAGTGCATCCCTATTGATATAGAATTGATTCATAAAATAACAGGATTTCCTAATAACGTGGTTGACCCTATGGTGGAATTTGGAGGAAAATCATGGGAGAAAGCGGTGGCAGATCAAATCAAGAAAAAATATGATGTCACTCACAAATACCGAGGGTTCATAGTAAAAGATATCAATGACCTTGCTATATGTTTTTATATGCTCATCTTGGCTTGCAAGATGATGCACAAATGAAACCCAAGGAGGTTCCTGTGCCGTGTTAGCCAGAAAATGTGAGAAAGGAGTTATATACAACTGGTGTGGGTATCTATGCAAGGAATTTCTTGAAAATGTGCGTGAGGTGTAGGAGGAGGGAAATTCCTTCCAATACGCTTGGATTTTTCTGTTAATTTCAATTATTGGCTTGAGAACACCTGAAGACACATAATTCCCTCAAATGGAAGAAAATTTGTACGAAGTTGCGTGCTATGCTACTTTATGGAACTCATATGACCCAGTGTGTGGGAAAGAGAATAAAATATTTTGCGTATTGTATGAGACAACCTTGAACCTAGTGGTGGAGTCAAAGCCAGGACTCTCACCCACCCTGCATGACCAATAGAAAATGATATCTGACATTAAGCCTACATTTCACAATATATATATTCGCGCAAAGGGCACTATAGAGGGCGTGTGGTATGAGCTCCCTTATGTGGTCACTAAGGACAATCTAATCAGAGTCACAACAGACTGGCTACTAGCTTGGTTAACCCAACCTACGCAACCGCACACTCCAACAAGAAAAACCAAGGAGATAAATACTAAAAAGCCTATAGAAATAGTGACAAAAACAGTTACAGAGAAACTTGTAGAGAAGGAACCAACACCCACTACAACTGGAGAGACCATTGACACTACCACTATGTTGGAGAAGAATGGCTTTGCACCTAAGCAGACTGGTGAAGTAGAAACATCCGAAGGCACTAAGCGTAGTGCAAAGGCTGTGGGTGGGTCACGCAAGAAACATAAGGGATCTAAGTAGATAGGATTGGAGGTTTTGATGTTTAGAGAGGATGATCTCACTGAGATTGCGAACATTGTTACCTCTACGATGGAAGACTGGTGGACGAATATGGAGGTCCAATATAAATACACTCTGGAGATTCTCTAAGTTGGGTTAGAAGAATTAAAAGTTTAGGTGAGGCAGATTTAGGAGAGTGTGATTTAGGCGAGCCAGACCAATGTGCCTATTACCAGCACACAACCATTGTATGTGGCCTTGCCAACATCCGAGGAGGGGTGAATTTTCACATACCCTTGCAAGCAATACAAATGGACACTAGCCAGCGTACTCAATTTACTGGTACATGTGATATTCATGTTAATATTTTAGTGTTGCTTGCTGGTAAACTACATTTGTTGCATTCAATTATTACTGACGAACTTCAATACCGAGAAGTGACTACGCAAACAAATACCAAGGATACACAGAAGCAGGTAGTGCAAGCACATGAGCAACAAGGACAAGCCGAAGCAACTTGTAGAGAAGCAAGAGCCTAGTGCACTGCGCTAGAAGCCAAGATCAATCAGGAGTGTCGAGATATTCCAACTTTCTTGGCCACAACTGCTCCCATAGATAAGTTGGAAGGATTGGTTGCTACAAAAAAATTTGTATGCATGCAAGTTCACACCACTCACACATAATATGAGCATTAGATCAAAAACCTCCAAACTAAGTTGCGGTTGGAGACACTGCCAGAGGTTCGCGTGAAGAGAGCAGCAGAAGGAAAGTAGGCCCAGGATAGAATTACTGCTGCGGTCACCTAATGTGACAAGTCATTGAACAAGTACATGGATATTTGGGCCTTTGTCCAAAATGATCTGGTCGTACAACATATGCGGGACGCATTCAACTAAAAGGAGTAGTAGTTTGAAGATACCATAACAGTCGCACCAATATTATTTCTTACCCAGTGACTTGCTTGTCGGAAATAAGGCCGTGGAATTCAGACAGAGATTGTAGACTTGTGCCGAAAATAACATGTGTTGAAGGAGTGTATGAAACCATGTGCAAAGGAAGCATTGGAGTTATCCTACATGCTGGAAAACACTTTGAAGATCATCCAACAGAGTTAGTGTAGCGTAGAGATGGGAATTGAGGGGTCTACCATAGGAAACATGGTTTAGCAAGCACAAGTGTAGCAGTGAAGAGCCTCAAGTTAGTGCTCCCTCTCCAGACTTCTTTCAAGACACTTCAAGCTAAGACTCAAGAGCCAACGCCTTAGCGACTCAGGACGGGTCACATGTTTGTATTGGAGGTATGTTGGAGCGAGGTCCCCTGAGCCACAAGTTCAGAAGACTATTTTGTGTATTTTTGTATGTGCGCGCTATGCAAATGAAGTCAAAGGGATTTTTTCCCCAATCGTTTATGTAATTAAGCTTAAATGTAAACTGCGGGCCTCAAACCATGGTTTGAGACCATAGTATCTATGCACTAGGTGTATTATAAATAGATATATTATGTCTAAGCTATTTTTTTCCAAGTTAAGTTCTAAGTAAGAAGTTCATTATAGTTTGATAAGTTGATGCGTATGTAAGGGTTGTTGTGTTGGGTCGAAAGGCACCTACTAGCTATGTGCATGGAGACCTAGTCTTGGTTGTGTGTGGACTCCACTGGCTGTGTGCGTGGAAGGGATTGTAAGTGTCTTGTAAGGGTTTTGGAAAGACATTTGATGTATTGACAGATCTGAAAGACAATATAAGGAACAATTTTGACAAAAGCTCTCTATGTTATGCATCTCTATTTCTTACTGTTATTATCTGTTATTGATTCATGATTGCACAAAACGATCTCATTTTTTTATGCATTATTATTGATGGTTAAAATATCTATCAAGTGCTACATTGATTTAGACCTAGATATGGTTATGATTTTTTATTTGTGCTAAAGAAAAAAATATTTTTGTGTTATTCTGTTGATAATTGTACATTCTTTGAGATTCTGGTATATAATGTTGCACACATCTGCATAAGTTTACTTTGGGTTTTGCTAAGGGCCACTTCATTAAAATCTCTCTCAGGGTGCAGAAACCTGCTTCTAGCATGCCCCCCATAATTCTTCGGGTGAGACTTTGGTCTGTGCAAGAAGACCATTGCTGAAAGGGCCAATAGTTGGATGGTTTTTTGGTTTATCCATAAACTTCGAACTTGGGTCAGGACCCCTCAAGCCAACATATGGAATGGATCACCTCATTTATGGATTCCACTTGGCCATTTTCTTATGGGTGATACAGTGTAGACTTTATGTGTTGAATTTTGTATTGATCCATCACACCCTATACCAGATTAGCGATAAACTGTGGTCCTTTCTCAGAAAAAATCTCTCTAGGCACACCAAATCTAGTAAAAATCTCAGAAAATAAAAAATCAACAACAACTTTTTCAATAGCAAAAGAAACAACTTTAGCTTCTACCCATTTTGTAGCACAATATTTGCAAACCAAGATAAGATTTTTATTTAAATATGTTGGATGTATAAGTCCTACAAAATCAATAACCCACTTCTCAAAAGGCTCAACCATAATATGAGGACATAAAGGCATTTCATTAGCTTGACCTGGCTAGCCCATTCACTGAAAACTATCACATTGCTTGGCATATTATTTGGCATCCTTAAACAAGGAAGGTTGTTCAATCAAATTATAGTCTTATAATTTTTCAACATAAATTATCAACCCAAGGCAGGTAAGCTTTTGAGATGTTGTGAAAAATATATGCAGGCTTAATACTTCAAGTGCTTACTGATCAAACTAGTCCATCACACATACAACTAATCCCTCTTTTTTGCATCAACATTTGGCAGCAAAGGCTATGGAGTGGATCTTAACATCCCTCTACAACTCTTAGTATTGTTGAAGTAATAAAAAAGGACAAGATATCAAACTTACAACAAGAAATAAATCAACTTGACAATAAAAATCAAACTTGATTGAATGAAATGCACACATTAACACATAACTTTAAGAATTCAATCAATTAACAATTTCTATTGAAACTTTAGAAATATTACATTAGTTATGTAATTAAATTATTACTGCATACAAAAAATTTAGATGTAAACACACATGCACTACAACTAAGGGAGTTGCGAGCAATGGGGCCCCTCCCTCACTCACAACCTGTCCAATATTAAAGAGGTTTGATCAGTGGAATGGATATAACATCAAATATTATATTAATCTAAGAATATTACAGCCAAGTACAATCTGATATGTGTTATCAGCAAACCCAACCCAACCCCTTAAAATATGAAACATAGTAGAATTTATACAAGTTCAAAAGCCCATATTTGGCTCAAATGAGGAAAAATACTAATCTGAGCTATTAACTATCAATACAAGTACATACTATGAAAATTAGCTTAGTTGAGTATAATCCATGATTGAAATCATGGATTAGACAAATTTCATTACATGGTTGAAGTGTCTCCTCATGCGGCTAACGAGAGGTCTAGGGATTTGGGTGGTTTTGAAGGTGGATTTGAAATGACCAATAGGACAACATCCATGTATGAAAAATTCCCCACAAAACCCATGTTCTTGTTTGATTTGGAAGTGAGTGGAACATAGATAACTGCTAATTTTGTTGTAGGAAATCTGAGTGGTTTCCAGAAATCTGGGTAGTTGTAGGAAATCCGTATCTACAGGAATTTCAGAGCCTCTGTAGGAAATGTGACCACATGAGTTGTCTCCAGGAAATTTCAGAGTTGTTTTGAATCAAAGAAAATATTAATAATATTTCTACATTAGTTTGCATGATTATTCAATAAGGAAACATCTAGCTTAAGGAATGCTTCAGATAAAGGTAAAATGACACTTTTTTATGTTAGTTTTCATACCTCAAGAATATAGCACCCTTTTGGCCGAAAAATTAGATGATATAACAAAAATAAGCATATTAGGGGTCAAGGAGCATTCTAAATGAGATAGGTAAGGTCTAGGAGAGGTGTAAAAATTAGGCAAAATTTGGACTCAACATCTCCCCCACACCTAGGTTCTTGCATGTCACTTATGCAAGAAAAAAAATTTCACCCCCCAAAACAGGAAATGAGTCCTTTCTCTCGCCTGCAACTACTATATCGAAATGATGCAATTGGGCCCTACTAGACTTTACATGAACCTGACCCTTGTAAATCAATTTTTTCTTCTTCAGATGGTCAATCTAATCCTGCTTCTTTTTGATGATTCGAGCTGCCTTCTGATTGCATTCCTCATGCTCTTTCTACATGCGTAGGCTATTTTATTTCAAGGTTTCATTCTCCTTCATCAAAGGCCATTATGAAACAATGAGATTAGTGATAATCTCCTCCAATTCTTATAGAGACCGTTTTTTTTCTGGGGAGTTACTCTCTGCTCATGACGTCCTTGGGAAGATTGGGGCACTTTCTCTACTTCTACTCCATTCCCTCTTTCCTACAGTAGGGAATCCTGGAAGGACATTGTTTCTCCATCAATGAATTTAGTTGTCTCCAGCTTCTAATTTCCTTTAGGCGGTTCGTGGAGCTTTTCTTTATTTTTATCAGATTTGGCTAGTACCCGCCCTTCTACAGTGTACTTTATAGCCAACTTCGAAGCCTAGATCATTGTGAATCTCTTAGTAGGGGTGGAGGTGCCCTTCAACTTGGGATTTTTACCTGTAGTCTCCCAAGTGAGCACCACTTCTTCATATTTTTCATCCTCCTTTGTCTATGGCCCATGGGTTTGTGGCTTCTTCCTTGTTTTTTGGCTGGATTTTCATCCTTCATATCTGAAGTGTCATAGTCTTCATCCTCCATGAAATAATTCTCAGCCAAAAAATCCTCCCACGTCTTCTTCTTCTTATGTAGAACCTCCATTATGATTATTTTCACCAACCCATGGTGATAGAGGTTTTCCTCCAAGTGGGATGCCCTTTCCTTAGCGGTCAGAGACATTTTCATGAGGGAATTCTTCAAATAATATGCCAAATTCAGAGGGTTGTCTCGAAAATGTCTGAGAAGTCCAATGTGAAATAAATACATGAAACCAAAGTGACCTTTTCATGTTATATACTTCTGCAGGAAAAATAAAAGGTGTTGATACTTACTTCTCAGGATTTCATCTGGAATCCCTTTGTTCCAGTCAGGATTTGCATGATCTTTCCTGAGAAAGGACGTGAAAATTCCCTTATTGAAACGTTGGTTCTTAGACAAATGTTCCCCATCTTGTGGAATTTTGTATGCCTGAGCCACTAGATAATCTATTAATCTGAGCTGGACGTTCCCGACTTGTGATTTTTCACTATTCAAATTCAGGGGGAAAGATTTCGGGAAATTTGAATTATGGCCGCTGATTTTTTGAAACAAGTGTAACCACCCTTCTTTCTCCAGTCTTTCTTTACTGCGAGGGTTGAATTCCATTAGCGTAGGGACTTGTGGCTCGAATAGAACAGGGTCACGCAGTTTCAACATAGTGAAGGATGGGAGAAACATAATGAATGCGGGTCATAGAAATGTGGTGCCAAGACTTGCAATGGATCACTCGACAAGGGAGGGTTAAATTCAAAATATTAGAGAGCATGAAGATTTCAAATAGTAGGCCATGTTCATGATTATCATCATGATCTGACCTACGGAATGGATATTAGGAGTACAAACACTAGGCATGCCAGAGTCATGATGATCGGGCATGGAACTCAATTTATAATACAACGATTTATGGCTATGTTTTGTCGCAAGGGTTACCATAGCTTAAATCATACAATTTTATAAAATTAAAGCATCATTACATATTACCTTAAGTGTCATGCCACTGGTTGTACCTTACTAAGCTTACCTTCCAATGGTTTAGTCCTTGGATGAATTTTTCTTATTTCTTGAAATGATAACCCACTCAAAAATTACATCAGATATATATAATTACACAATTCATGACCTCGACCAAAAAATAAAATTGTGAGTACTTTATAAAATAATTTAATCTAATGCTCTATCTATGAATTTTGTTCTTGAGGAAACCAAGGCATTGCTATAGGAAATAAAGTCGTGACTGCTGAGCATTCTGCGGGAAATTCTTCTACAGGAAAAACTGTTTGTATCTCGTTTATGAACATTTCATTGCATAGGAATGAAGGTGCTGATGTCGAATGTGTAATGATCTCATTTGATTACCAGACATTGAGTTCAACTTTTAACCAATGTGAGGCCCATCATCATTAATGAGAGTGGGGACCAAGGTACCCAGATGCATCCTATCAGGTGTGAATTTATGAGTTGTTGTCGAACCCCCGGTAGGATCCAGCAGTCAAGGAGCCATAAATATTCCCCATTGTTTATGGCGAGATAGCCTTTCATTAGGGAATACAACCTTCAAGGAATCATAAGGCTCTAATCTTACACCTAGATAATTTGTTGATGTCGATGGGCCAAGATTCTTGGAAGGACTTAAGGAATCCCACATCATTCCAACATGATAAAAACCGTAGGGTGGTCGGGGAAGAGGTGCTGCAGGTGGACTGGGTGGTGCCGGTGGACCTGGAGGGGATGGTGTTGGCCCTTCTAGTGAGGGTAGCAGCTCGGTTGCAATTGTGAGAGCTCATGCGGATGTGGCCGAGGTGCACATCGCAGTACTTACGACTGAGGTGGCTGCTCTAGAGGACTTCTGGGGTCGAGTGGTTTGTTTGACCCATGGGGTGCCTGCCTGAGGTTTTATGGATGATCTCGAGGAGGTTTGGCTAGAGATGGTGATGGCCCATGAGAGGGATTACCGGCCCACTCTACGATAGGTAGTTGTCGCAGTGGTGACAACAGCTTTGGTGTTGGCACGAAAAGCAGTGGTGGGCCCAGGTGCTCCTCTTGTGGGGGCACCCCCCTAAAGTAGCTTTGTACACAGGGAAAGCACCCATTATGAGGATGCTTCCCTTATTTTTGACGACCCTTATATGTTTGGGCTAGCCAATGGGCCAGTGATACTATTTTTTTACTCAGATACACACACACACACACACACACACACATATATATATATATATGAGAGATATTTTTGTGGCTCTACATGTTGTGCTATCTATTTTGGTTTACTGATTTTTTGTTATGCTCATGGATATCTATGATTTTTGTTTTTCATGTATGGTTTTTTATTCGTGATGCATTCCAATCTAGAATATTGTTAGCTATGTGATCAGCTGCTTGGTTTTGATTCCTTGATACATGTGAGAATGTAATGTAATCAAATTGTCTGCTTAATCTTTTGGCATGCAAATATTTTCTAAACAGGTTTGCGTCTCTGGTTTCAAATGTTTGGTGTAATGTTCCAAAATTTTCAATAAGATAATTGGAACATTAATTTTGATTTCCTTTTTATAAAATGAATAAAATGGGTAAGGGAGCCCATGAAGAAGCATAATAAACAGTCCAAATTGTAGGTTTTAATCTTGAACAACAATTATCTACACACGAATCTTATAACAGAAAATAAACAATAGCGAGAGCATAAAACATAAAACAGATCAACACAGAGATTTTCCCCTGGATCCCAAATCGGGATGACCAGCTTGATTTTTCATTATATTCCTTTTAGTGTTACAACACATATATATACATGCCGAACCATACATAAACCCCAATCCATAAACCCTGTATTAGAACATAACCGTAGTTCCCTTGACCGGATCTACAAAAATACCAGGGGACAAAAACCATCGTACCCCAAAACCATGTGCAAAAACATGCACAACACAAATGTGCAAAGGGGTCACTTAAGTGGCTTATTTATCCTCTTCTAGTGTGAAAAGGGGAAAATACATGAAGACTAGGTCCAGTTTGACCAAGTCAAACAACGCTGCATGGAGGGGGTGAGTCACCTAGTGGGATAGAGTAGTTTTCATAGGAGGAATATTATTGGATGATAGAAACCCTAATGGGTGGGGTCCATGACAAGGAAGCCCCCTCTTAGCATAAAATAGGGAAGGAGAGCCATTGCTCATTATGTTGAAGATTTCGATTTTTCTCTCTTCAATTGTTCAACTAAGATAGCTTGTGTTGCTTAGCACAAGAAATATTTCTATTTAGGAGTTTCCTCTCCTTCATTGGTAAGCTTTGGAGGATATGTTCTTCATTCTCCTCACATCCAGGCTTGTGGCCAAATCCATCTCTTCCAGAACAATGTTATTGTTGCAGCAAGAGAACATTGTGTTGCTGGGGGTTGCAGTGAGGATTCACTATCACCCATTTCCGAAGCTAGTTTTGTAGAGGAAGAGCTCACTCTTTCTCTAGGAGATCAACAAAGGAAATTTCCGGAGCTTTATTTCATATTTTGGCATTGGGCCAATAGTTTCATATCATCCCCAGCGCAATCACTTCTTCATACTGCATTATTTTTAGAGGGCCCTTGCTGGGGGATTCACACTGTGGATGGGAGGGTGTAATCTTCAGTGAAGGGAGTAGCCTTTCAATTAGAAGATTAGTGGATGATGTTTCTACATTTTTTGTAGCATTTCCATCCTTCTCCCTTTTTGTATTGTATTTGAGTTGCTGTTGCTACCCAGCAACTCCGACATTTTTCCATTTAGTGTATCTTGGCCAATCCCTTGGAGGATTATTGTAGTATTGTTTTCTAGGGTTGAGATCTCGCTCCCCCACTTTATTTGAGCCTATTATTACTATATCAATATATATATATCATTTTACATTCATTACTCACTATAGATTGCGTAGTCATAGCTTGTTGTTGAATTGTGTAGCTGGGAACTTGCTCTCTTGTATGTACAATTGTCTTGGGGATGATCTAGCTTAGCTTGAGAGGTATTTGCTCAAGCTCTTATATATCTGTTGATAGCTGCACATAATATAAAGGCTATGCCTCTTCTTTCTCCATATGTGTTGATATTTCACTGCTGCTGCTTGTAGGAGTTTATGTAATGTTGTAGCTCTCCCTTTTGAGCATTGTTTGGGATATACAGGTTTGGACGATCTGAATAACCTTCATAAGGTTATTTCTTTGAGCTCAACTTCTGGAAGAGAAGTTTTTAGTGAGTGAAAAAAGGTATCCAAGTCCCAGTTCAGCTTATTTTCACATTGGCTTCCTTATACAGTGTCCTAGAGGACCATTTTCCCAAAAATTCCAAAAAGGAACATTATAGTGGTATCGAAGCTTCAAACTTGGCCCAGCCTGTGGAAGTTCAAATTGTAGAGATAGAAGAGATCAATATTGTGCAGAGGATGAGATTACTCTCATCATTTTTTAGATCTAGCAAAGGCCTCTCCAAGTAGGTGGAGAAAACTGAAGAAAGAGACGAGGAAGGACCATGCACTTCCTACTCTCACTAAGGAGGAGAAATAGAGCATGAGAAGCACTTGGAATTTGAAATTATAAGTGATTATATTTCTAAGTACAGAGAAAACCATAGATTATTCCAGGAGAATCTATCTTTTCCAGAAGGTATTCAACAGAAAGAAGAGAGAAGACCCCACAACTATGGGATGATGAGAGGCATTAGATTTCTATTGTCCACATTTGATGGATCACTCACATGTGCAACAGAGGTTTGGGTGAAGAAACTAGAGGCTTTATTCTTGCTACATCCTATAGTAGACAAAGAGGTTGTAGAAGTTACAACACTGCACCTTGAGGGTGAAGCAAAGACTTGGTGGTTCAGCCATTAGGACCATGCAAGGGTTTCTACTCTTGCTGATTTTTCTCAAAGATTGATCAGGAGATTTGGTCAAAGGAGGGAGGAGCCTTCACCACTAGTTGCAGAGGCACATAACAGCGCTATCATAGTCATGGAGAAGAAACCTTTATCTCCCGCTATTGAGGCACCCAACACTATTGAGGAAGAGACTCTTGAAGCAACACAAGATTCTTCCAAAACTCTCCAAGGTATGCCTAAGTTTTTATTTCTCATGGAGGATTGTACATCATTGCATGCTGATTGTCTAGAGTAGGAAATTGTCACTGCATTGTGCCATTATATTCATACACCATTGATTTTTTTTGCACCACCATTGGGGTTGGGGTTTAGAAACTTTGTCATGGAAGAGATTGCATTTCAATGTCCCATGAAATGAAAAATCAAGAAACTGTTTTGGGAAGATGGTAGTCCTTGTTGGGAGGATACCAAGATGCAGGATGAAGGAAGAAATCCAGAAGGATTTGAGTGGATGTGGATGAGGGGCAAGAGGACGGTGAGCCTTTTTCAAGTTTATGATACAGGGTAGCAAGAGGCAATGCTACATTGGCTACTCTTGAGAGAGTTTGGATGACATAGGACCTATCCTTTTTCATGGGATATGGAGAAGGAAGAGGACTGGAAGGATACTTACACCATGGGGCAGAGTGGAGCATTGGTGCATTATGATGAGATGGAATTCTTCTTACCACTCATTATGCCAGCTTCACATATTTGTTATGGTGGGATTATGGAGGAGCAACAAACATTCTTGTTGCTCAAATTTTATTCAGATGTTGCAGGAGGAGGAGGCACTAGCATAGTGCAAGGGGATTGCTCCTTGGTCTTAGATGCCGAAGAAGTACCTTATTCATGGGAGGAACTCTACATATGCAGAAAAATGGTGAGTAGAGTCTTTGAAAAGATCCATGTCAAAGAATTGAGCTTTGAGATGACAGTGGCCCTACTCCACAGGCCAGCAACGTTGTCACTTCAGAGTTGGGATTACTTGTTGAAGTGTTTCCAAAACCACTTCACAAGTGATGGACCTTGGAGGCATGTAGGAGATGAGGTTGATGGAGTAATGGATGGTAGCATTCCTTACTATATCTTGATCTCCTTGGCTTGGGGTCACAAGCACAAGGGGAGACACCTACATGCAGCATTTATGGATTGTCCTTTCATCCATTCTTATGCATACTATTTGTTGATGGAGGAGTCCACTTGGGAGGGCATCCTAATGGATGTGTATCAGCATATGGGTAGGTGCATAGCCAAAGAGATGATGATATGGTTGGCACAACCACTTCCCTACTCTGTTGCAGTAAGGGAGATTTTTCATTTGAGCCATTTCAGCTCGAAGACTGGAGTACATGATGAGGGAGGTAAATATTTTCTTTATGTTTTTCACTCTCTTATCTTTTTGAGTAGAATATCATATCAAGGAGGATATTTCCTTCTTGCAGCAATTATGATGGCCATATTATTGGTGGATTGTGGGGGAAAGCCACAAGATTTTTGGTGTGCACCATTGGCACCAAATTATGTTTTCATGATCTCATCTTGCAGGATGAATGTGGCAGAAAACAAGTGGCTGAAAGGACACTTGTTACACTATATATTGTGGCAAGCCAATGATGCCCTGCATTGGTTCCACGTATGGAGCTATGTTTCACCTCCTTGCTCTCAGAAGTTTATGCTTCCATGTTATGCTAGTAGAATGATGGACATGGGAAGCATCATTGGAGGAGTGGCACAAGATTTGAGGATGCCCAAAGGGAGTGTGGTTTCCCATACTTCTCACATTGCATGTTTCATAAAAACAAATGGGCCAGCCTTGATTGCCATGTTACACCATTTGTTTTCAAATGGGAGGAGCCATTTGGAAATCTTGAGCTTTTTGGGGAGGCACCCCATGGGTGTTGGATTTGATGGGATGGCTTGGGTCTCTCCTGAAGATCATTATGCTTCATCCATATATCAACAGCAACCCCATATGTATCATAAGAGAGGAGAAGCACATTGGGAGGATGTGTTCTTTAGGGGAGAAGACCTCCATACTTTTTGTAGTACATGATCTAAGGGGAGTATGGAAGAGGATATGGTCACCATGGAAAAATATTTTCTCCATGAGGTGAACCATATGATTGGTTGGATACCATATGATGATGACTTCGAACTCATCACATATGAGATGATTTGGGCCAGCTTGATTTACAGCGCTGAAGGAGAGATCTTTGGAGATATAGACTTCATATTTCCACTTGAGGGAAACACTATTGGAGCCCAAATTCAGCTTTCACTCCACACTTATCATAAGTGGAGAAGAGGACAGCGTGGGGTAGGCCATAGAGCTTACCATGATCATATTTTCAGCCCACCTATTGTACATCGAGACTCAAGGTGGAGGATGATTTTCTGGAGTTTCCTAGTTGTAAGGTGACTCATTTTGTGTGGTTGATTGCTTGGTGATGGAGGATGCACATGGGGAGGATGTCTCCCAACATATTTCAGACTCAATACCTTGGGAGGACCTCTAGACAACACTTTTCCACTCTCTTGAACACCTCACTTTCTCATGATGATAGCTTGATAGCTAATTCACATGCTGAGGAGAGGCATTGTGGGAGCTTTATTGATATGATAGCATCCTATTTCTCGGAGGAGACCATAATACATGGGTGTTGCATGAGAGGCGAAGAAGAATCAGTCTAGCCTTGCACTTTCTTGAGGACAAGCAATCTTTGGGAGGGGAGGACTGTAATGTTCCAAAATGTTCATTAAGATAATTGGAACATTAATTTTTCTTTCCTTTTTATAAAATTAATAAAATGGGAAAGGGAGCCCATGAAGAAGCATAATAAACACTCCAAATGTGAAAAGGGGTCACTTAAGTAGCTTATTTATCCTCTCCTAGTGTGAAAAGGGGAAAATACAAGAAGACTAGGTCCAGTTTGACCAAGTCAAACAACGCTGCATGGAGGGGGTGAGTCACCTAGTGGGACAGTACAGTTTTTAAAGGAGGAATATTATTGGATGAAAGAAACCCTAATGGGTGGGGTCCATGACAAGTAAGCCCCCTCTTAGCATAAAATATGGAAGGAGATCCATTGCTCATTATGTTGAATATTTTGATTTTGCTCTCTTCAGTTGTTCAACTCAGATAGCTTGTGCTACTTAGCACAAGGGAGATTTATGTTTAGGAGTTTCCTATCCTTCATTGGGAAGCTTTGGAGGACCTGTTATTAATTCTCCTCACATATAGGCTTGTGGCCAAAGCCATCTCTTTCAGAACATCATTATTCTTGTAGCAAGAGAACATTGTGTTGCTAGGGGTTGCAGTGAGGATTCACTATCACCCATTTCTAGAGCTAGTTTTGTAGAGGAGGAGCTCACTCTTTCTCTATAAGATCAGCAAAGGAGATTTCCAGATCTTTATTGCATATTTTTTCATTGGTCCAATAGTTTCATCTCATCCCCAGCGCAGCCACTTCTTCATACTACGTTATTTTCAGAGGGCCCTTGCTGGAGAGATTCACATTGTGGATTGGAGTGTGCAATCTTCAGTGAAGGGAGTATCCTTTCACTTATAACATTAGTGGAGGAGGTTTATACATTGTTTGTAGCATTTCCATCCTTCTCCCTTTTTTTATTGTATTTGAGTTACTGCTGCTACCCAACAACTCCGACATTTTTCCATTTAGTGTATTTTGGCCAATCCTTTGGGGGATTGTTGTCGTATTGTTTTCTGGGATTGATATCTTGCTCCCCCACTTTATTTGAGCCTATTATTACTATATCACTATATCTATATCATTTTTCAGCCATTACTCACTATAGACTGTGCAGTCATAGCTTGTTGCTGAATTGTATAGCTGGGAACTTTCTCTCTTGTATGTACAATTGTCTTGGGGCTGATCTAGCTTAGCTTGAGAGGTTTTTCCTTAAGTTCTTGTATATCTGTTGATAGTTTCACATAATATAAAGGCTATGCACTCTTCTTTCTCCATATGTGTTGATATTTCACTGCTGCTGCTTGTAGGAGTTTATGTATTGATGTAGCTCTCCATTTTGAGCATTGTTTGGGATATACATGTTTGGAGGATCTGAATAACCTACCTAAGATTTTTTATTTGAGCTCAACTTCTGGAAGAGAAGTTTTTGGTGAGTGAAAAAAGGGATCCAAGTCCCGGTTCAAATTATTTTCACATTGGCTTCCTTATACAACATCCTAGAGGACCATTTTCCCGAAAATTCCAAAAAGGAACATTACATTTGGTTTAACTATGACACCACTAACTGGGAATCTAGGTAGACATGCATATGGTGGAGGCCCTAATGGAGGGCGTTGCACATAAGTCTGATAATGGCATCATAATATTCTTGATTTTTGGTTGTTGATCTGATGCACACGTCATTTGAACATAGTGGTTATCGATCAGGGTGGTAGATGACCCAGGCAGCTGCAGCTAAGTTTTGAGACCATCGCGATGCTCCATCAGCAAATCCGAAATAGGGTTCAAGTTGGTGATCCATGGTGGCACTTTGAGCGTGTTTAGGTCTTTGGGTCAAAAATATTTTGGTATTGGGATTTTGTGTACTCTAACTCTAGGGGATAAGGACTACTGGGGCCCTTATGGGTAAAAATTCTTGAGGTAAAGGCCGTTGATGGGGTTAGTGAGGAAGGTCTGGTCTGGTTCTGTCAAGATATGTACCCCCTGTCGGAGACAATGTTTGATGATATAGGGCCCTTTCCACAAGTTTTCGAACATTCCTGGCCCTAAGGCCTCTTTTGCGACGTCGTAGTGAAGGAATAACTCTCCCTCGGTAAATTAGCGAGGGGTGATGTGGGGGTCAAATGATGCCTTTACCCTTTTCTTATGGGCATCATTATGTTGCAGTGATTTTTGCTCGCTTTTGTCAACTAGCTCTAGTTGTACTAGGTGTTTTTCTAGAGGTTGGGTGTCATCAAGGAGTTCGATGGTGGTATGCAAGTTTGGGATCTTGCGGAAATCTATGCAAAGGCATAAGGTGCCTTGGTCTTTTGTGACAGGAATAAAGTGGAATTCCTGTGATGAGGAGGTGGTTGAAATCTTGTCTCAGACATGCGATGACACAAGTCGTATGTGGTGAATTGTGTTGCTGGCATGCGGTGAGGGAAGGATCTCAGTAACGAAGTCCTGTGTGAGCCGAAGGTTGGCTTTCCCACTAGGATAGTCAATTTCCAGAAGGTAGAAGTTGTTTTTATCATAGAGGTGCCTGAACGCTTTTAGCAGCGGGCATTCCTCTGGTGCGTGATCATGACCAGTGCAAATGGTGTATGGTACCATAGTGCTAACAGAGTAGATAGTGTGAGATTCTACACTACTCAATGTTCCTGATGTGGACGCTTGGAAAGGGTCAGTTGTGGACCAGGTCGTCTTTTGCTTCCATTTTTGTGTCGTAGGTTGAGACTTGCCTCCATTTTTGGTGGGTGGTTGACTTAATGCCACTCTAGCTTCTCTCAGTTTGAGGAGATGCATACACTTAAACGTATGATGAAAGTGTGAGAAAATTCAGCAATAAGTGCATGTGATATTCTCTTGATTAGAGAGAAGTTTTTGAGGAAGAGACAAGACTATGTGGAGACTGTTTGCGAGGGGTTTGAGTTCTCTACATTGGTTGACTCAGTGATCATTTATATCACATAGGCCACATTTTATCCTAGTATTTTCTTGGGGTATACGTGGTTGGTGTGTGGTTTTATCAGGCTTGACACACCACTGTGGTGGTGGGGACGTTGAGCTGGCGATATATCTTTTATGCCATTCTTGGAGATCTCTTGTCCTTTTCTCTATGACATTAATCATGTCGATAGTGGGATAGATCCATGAGACATAAGTACAATTTCAGTCATAATGATTACCCTGACATATCAGGCACAATATCTGTGATATGGGGGTCCCATTGTGCGTTGTTTGAGGCCAAGCAGGGAACCAACGTCGCAATGCTGCTAAGTCAAGGAAGTGGAATACTATATGGTCCATCTGCTTGCATAACGTGCATGTAGGTGGGTTTCATGACATGCCTTTGGGGGTAACTAGGGGTTCCCCGCTTGGATGTTCTTCGGCTGATAAGAACATTATGGACCCGCTCATCTCTTCTGCTTGGGTCATAGAGTTGCCGATGGATTCGGCATCCATATCGTCTTCTCGAGAAAGATGAACTATGGCTCAGCAAAGGCTAGCCAGGGCTAGCCCGAAGTGAGGTATGTAGTGACAATACTGCAATAGGTGATTGTCAGCACATAACGAGCATGTGAATTTTGCTGCCCATAGCCCCATGTAGTAAACCCTTTCGATTAGATACCATCTTTCAATGAGTTCCAATGCGACACACTCTTCGAGGTAGTGGCCACGTTCATCGCATAACATACAATTTATAATGGGCATTACCGAGGGTATTTGTATGAATCTATGCTCCTCTTGTAAGTATAGGATGGTACGCAGCTCGTCATTGATAGAATGGATGGAGGGATCCTCCTGATAGGGATCCTCTTGATAGGATCGCTCAATTACATGTAAGGCATCCCCATATCGTTGTATTTCTATAAAATGGTGAGTATAATGCCCATAGGTGTCATAGAGAGCACATTCGTGATTGGTACGCAGTGGTTTACCTGTGCTATTGGTGGTAAGTTCCTTTTTATGGGAACGTCATTTCGAGGTGCCTGCCTCACAGCCGAGGAGTGGTTTTAATTCATCTAGATCTGGGCATATGTGGGTAGGGTGTCATGTGACATCACATATAGCGCAGGCTGATGACTCCCTTTGCATGGTGGGGGTCATCACTTTCTTTCCTTTCTTGGCGATTTTCTTGGTCGTGGTCACCGGTTTCGTAGTGGGAATTTCCCTTGCGGGGGTGGTTTCGCCTGTTGCTTGGGTAGGCTGGGGCTCCTCGGGACTCGAGGGCTTTAAACCAAATGTAGTAATGTTGGTAGCTCCTATTCCTGGAGGGGGAATGAGATACCACAATGGGAAAGCAAATGATATATTGGGTAATAGCAGTGTTGCCAAGACCTGCTGGGAGGTGAAGCTAGGAGGTGGGTAGAGGAAAGGAGCTTAGGAGGCAACGTAGACTACGAAGGCTGTAGTAGATGATGCCTCGGTGTCGTTACTACTTGAGTCCATGTCCTGACTAACCTTGGTCCTTGATGTGAACATCATGCATACCAGGGTCCCTGTGGCATCGAGCGATACCTAAGGGATAATGGGAGGATCTCCCAGGAATGACCCTAGGATGAACGATGGTTTGAATTGGCCAGGGCCATATTCTTGATACCATGAAGGTCCATCTGCAACTGTATATACATAGGGTAGACTTACATCTGTGTTGGTCAAGGGACAGTTTTCACTATGCATCAACTGGTCTACTGTGATGATTCGATCCTCGTGGGGGAACATCATGATGCGGAAGACGGAGGATGCTATGGCAGACATGGCGTACATGTAACTCCTCCCAAGGAGTATATTGTAATCCAAGTGAGCGTCCAAGACTTCGATGTCTATGTGGACCATCTTTCTAGCTAAGAAAACCGGTACATTTTGGAAGAGGCCGATGGGGGTTGAGTGACGATCGTCGTATGCTCTGAGTGTGATGATAGAAGGTTTGAGTTCGGGGGCTCCTAACTTCTTTGATACATTCTTTGACATGATGCATGTGGATGCACCCTCGTCAATGAAACATTGGTGAATAGTTATATTTTGTATTGATACTAGTATCTGGAAGGTGACCATGGAGGGAAGCCTAGGGGTGGCTTTGTCTAAGTCAAAATCCATCATGCGCATGTCGATCGGGTCGACAACACCTAATGTGGAAAGTAGGGTTTTCAGTTGCTTTGGGCACAAATGCAATACTTCCAATGTGGAGATAGAAATGGGTTATTGAGCTAAGTCATCTACAATGCTGTAATTGTGGGCTGATTTGGAGTAGTTACCTTCTCGCTATTATGCTCTTTACCATTTTTGGCAAGGGTTCTAAAGGAATCTTTGGAATGGTTAAAGGTGCAGTCAGCATGCTCGTACTATCCCTTGATGTACTGGTGTCTGGTGGGGTGTCGTAGCTATGATTCTAAGTTTGGAAAAACATTTCTTCCCCATCCATTTAAATTTCATGGTTGTTTTTCCCAGAATCATCAGGGTTTTTCTATTGAGTGCTTACCATTCCTTGATGGGGGAAGGGTTCTTCCATAACCGCAGTTGTCTGGGAAGACTCTCCTTATCCTCAGTTACTCTGAAGCTTTTTAAGCTCAAGGAGTTTGGGAAAGTGGTGAGTATAGTGCCCGTACTCACCACATATTGAGCAAGAATGGTTTGTTCATAGAGGTGGCCTTTTGCCTTGCCTTTGGGCATTGCTTGGCTCCTAGTTTTGATTATGATTGGAGTTACCTCCAGCCTGGGATCACAGTTGGTGTTGTTGGCTGCTGCCCCCTTGTCCAGGGTTCCCTTCAGGTTTGTTTTTTACCTTTCTCTTAACCACATTAAGAGGATAATTCTCCTGATCATACTAGTGTGGTTGATTTTGGGATGGTTGCACAAAGTCACCTGTGCATTGTTTTGCTTAGGTGGGTTATGTGCTTGGGATTGAGTATATTGTTGTCCCATGTTTGCACCTGGCCATTTGGGGGGAGTTCTTCCATCATGTTTTGTTCCTGCGTAATGGGTCCCCTCAGTTGGAGGATAAAGTCCTCCTTGGTGATATGCTTGTGCCCTATTAGTTAATTTTTGCTGCTGCATATGATGACTTTGAAATCTAGGTTGAGACATGTTCTGGGTAGATCCATGTGTGTAACCGAGATTCTAACTGCTGCTTCCTAGGTACCCTTGGGTCATTGACCCAATAAGTCCATCTGCAGAGTTAGATGCGCCTGACAATTCTTGATAAGATTGCAGGCACGGGGTGTTGGGTAGGATATTGTATATGTATCCTGATTGCGTGTAGATCAGTTCAAGCTGTTGGGCTTTACTGATTACATCCTCTTTGGATATGGGGATAAGTTGTGCCACATCCTTTGAAATCTCCACCGTCAGAGTTTTCATGAATAAATATAAAAGGACTCGGTCATCGAGTTGTGCTTTTCATAAACTGCGACGCCGCATCCACTCATGGAGATGTTCTGAAATATGGGTAGAGGGAGATTGTCTAAAATGAGTCAGTAATTCCATTCCCGAATCATGGTGAATGGGCAACTGAAAGTATGTGAGGAACGTGGTAGCGAGGGCGCTAAATGTTCCGTGTGAAGTAGGAGGTTGCTCCATGTACCATTTCGCGGCCACTCCCGTAAGGGTGCGTTGAAATAGGCTCAACCGAATAGTATCGTCAATGATGGTATTAGATGAGCACCACAGGTGAAAGGTGATTATATGATTCTCTGGGTCTTCCACTTGCTTGCGTTAAAACTTTGGTATGTCTGAAGGGAGCTTTGTGGGCATGGGAGGTCAATTGGGGTTATGTTTGATGGGGTCATTAGTAATCTTGTTCAAATATGGTATATTCAACGCTGCTAAGAAGGGTGACTGGGAGGTTGACGCCATGGAAACATGTGAAGACATGAAGTTCTAGCTAGAACGAGGGTTAGTCTGTGACATACCCTATTGTGAATTTAGCTCGCTTCCCGTATGGGATGCCCTAATAGGGTTCCCAACTAAGGTTGCTCCAAGAAAGGAGGAACCAACCACTGTGGCAATGTTCCATCTTTGACGCCTAAACGACAAAAGACCTAGAACCCCTCCCGGTAATGGGGGGAGGTCCAAAAGACGCTTGGATTGATGAGGTTCCATTGGAACCGTGTGAGTGTCAACCAAGTTAGGTTTTGGAAAAATTTTGAGGGGATCGAGTCTATTATCACGAAAAATTTATGGCCACATACATAAAACAAAGAAAAAATGAAATGAATTTTCCTTTAACTTAATCTATGTGATCAATTAGGCAAAAAATGGTTTTGTTTGTTTGCGCGTGATACTCAAAATCCTAGAAGACCTAATACGTCCTTACATACTCAAAATTAACTGGGCCTTCAGAGTACTTCTTGTGAGTGCTGGAAAAATGTCTCGTAAGAGCTGGTGACGCCCCTAGTTAGCCAAAGATAATCAACCAAGGTAAGGGTAGAGGGTCTGGCACTTGCCTACACCGTCACCTATAGGGTAAAGGATGCCCTAGTTTTGGCCAATAAGAACCATTGTCCCACGTGAGAATTCAAGTCTTGGTATTCTTGGTAGTCTGCTAATAGTACCGAGTATCAGTCGGGTGAGGTAGTCCCAACTGATACCGCACGCACCGCACCTAAGCCTAACCCCCTTTGAATGAAGTCTCTGCCGCGCTCGAGTTTTCTTTTCCATGGGCTAATAGGTGGATTTTAAAGCTCACTAAATACACAAATTCTATGTTTCAATGTGAAGTGTGATCAAGGTGGCTTATTGGATGCCTACCCCCTTGATCCTAACTTAATCAATAGAGTCTTTTGTGGCCCCTCTAGGGAGAATCTAGTGAGTTGGTTTAAGTTATTTTTAGGTGGATTTATTTTCTTAGTGGGTGAATGTGTGTGAGTGTATGGTGAACAATATCATAATTTGAACATATGTATATCGGTGATCCTTTACATAATTCCCCTAGTTAAACTATGTGACGTTGTTCCTTGCTCAAATGTAAAGCATTTGTGGATAATGGGCCGCTTCCAAATCTTCCTAATTAGCCTATGTGAGTGATTAAAGGGAGATGGTGAATCACAAATGTAGAGCGTTCATATGATTGTCTAGGGTCACCAAATGGTGCAAAGACAACATAGATTACTTGCTCTAATTGGTGATTCAATCCTATTCCCGTAATTTCCTAGATGCAAAAATTGAATTTAAACTAAACAATTTCTACGCTAGCTTATGCATGTATGGTCATGAGCCACTTACTTGGACTAGCTAAGCTATGTGTGCAAACCATATGTGCAAAAAACAGAAATTGTTTGGAAAGCAATGGTTAATTCACCCACTACTTAAACTATGTGAACATTTTTTGCAAAAACCAACTTAAATGAAAACTAACTGAATGCCTACATAAAGCAGCAAAAGGTGAGTTCTCAGAAGCTATGGGGTATCAACACAGGTTTTGGAAGATACATTAGGGGCTGACCAACACACTTACAAGAAGAAAACATGCAGAAAATAGGGAGAAAAAATATCTCTACAATTTGCACGAAAAAGCCCTTGACAGGTGTGACTTCCTGCGTGCAGGTGACTCCTAAACGCGTGCAATGCACCTCTGTGAGGAAAAGCTGCGCGCAAAAAATCCTGCAAGTAAAAAGATTAGGAGTTTCCTTCTTTAGTTTATCTCCTCAGTGAGTCTAGGGACTGAAAGATGGGTCAGAGGACTATCAGCTCCACTCTAGCATAGACAAAAGGGTCTCCAACAAAAGATGGCACAACCACATAAGCTTGAAACATGTTAGTGGAGTCACCAATCTCGTTGTTGTGGATTAGTCGCACGGGTGTACGAAATCGCACAAGCTTAGAAAGTGTGGTATACTCTCTAAACTATAGGTAACAGGCAGAAAGTGGGGGAAGCCCAAAAGCATAAAACTTAATGGAAATAGTATGCTGAGGTATGTGTTATTGCCTAAATCTACCTCAAGATGAGAAAGGCAGAGTCTAGGGTAACATCAAACCACGCTTAATCTGGTAGCTAGCCCTACCAGATCGCGAGAGGGCTCTCTCCTAATCAATCTCTGCAAAATATGATCAGTGAGGCTTGAGATGACTTGAAACAAAGGCTGATTTTAGGCTAGGTATATATGTAAGAGAGTTTGATTTGATTTCGAAGGTGTTTGTTGGATCAAAGGGAAGGGCAGATTTTGGGTCTGGAAAATGATCAGTTTTGCAGAGAGCTGAATGGGGCAAGAAAGGAAAATGTTTTGACACTTCAAATTTGAATGAAATGGATAGCTTAGACCAATGAGGAGTTGAAGAGGGCAAGAGACTTTCAATAATCTTCTTCAGATAGTTGAAAACATAGAAAATTAAACAAAACTCAAGGTAGAGCACTACAAATCTAATGAATTGCACCTTTATTACTTGTTTGTTTAATTTAAGAAGAAAGGAGAAGGAAAATGATACACATAAACATCAATGAACTTAAAATCACATAGAGAAACACGCCATAAAAACACAGGGCCACATGGATCCCAAAGAGTGCTGCAAAACCTGGTCTATTCCTTTGCCAAAATTGCAGAGATGAAATGTACAATGAAGTGCCAAGCAATCCCAAGATTCCAACCCTTGAAAATGACTGAGAAAATACAAGATATAGACAAGCCTAACTCATTCCCATGCCTCTAGGGGTCGAGCTCACTAGTTTAGGAGCTGTTTCAACAACATCTAAACTAAGAACTGAAAAATAGGCAGTGGAACAACTTGCCTCTATAAGATAGGAAACTGATTCATTTAGTTACATTTCACTTTTTGGTGAATGAATCTATTTGGATGAGTAAAAATGGGCAAAAATTACATCAAAGTCATGAAATTACATCAAGTTACATCAAGAGCTGTATATATGAAGATAAAAAAGTCAAACTGGCCAAAACTAGGCGAAAAACTGAGTTACTGAGTGAAAACTATGCCAAATTTCCCAATGTGCTGCGCCTAAAATCTCTATGTGTCGTGAAAATTTGAGGCTGATTTTGAGGGTCTTCCAAAAGTCCCAATTGAGTGCAGGATAGCTCTTTGGAAAGCCCTACCTATCTACTTTCCAAACCAAGTGGAATTTCTAAATTTTGTTTCCATTTGCCCCTCCAAAAATCAAATCTCCCAACACTGCTTCCTCTGTGTCCAAAAAGTGGCAGAAAGGCCATTTTTAAGGTGTTTTTGACCCTTCAGGCAACCCAAAACTTGTCAAAATATTTAGGTAATGGGTAGGAATGCATAAATTTTCATGAAAAATCCAAAAATGCAAAGTTTTATTCAAGAGGAGCTGCCAATTATAAGCGCGCGCGAAGTGGCGCTACGCGTCGGGCGAAAAAATCTGTGTTAAGGCCAAAAAATTCAAAATTGACAAAATCTGTCCCAAATTTCTTGAAATTTGGGCTGAGTTTCCTCCATCATGCGCTATGATGGGCCAAGGAAGCTTTGGCCAAAATTTGGAGTCTATCATGCCTTTTGCGATGCTTTAATGCCCTCTTTAACTTTGCCTTCATGTTTTTGAGCGCCATGGATTAGTGGGACTGATGAGGGGAGGGTTTGATGCTAGTTGTAGGATTTTATGGAATGAAATGATTAAGGGGATGATATCTAGGGTTTGGGATGGAAATTAGGGTTTGGGGATATTTAACTAGGATTTGGGATAGTGGGATTAGGGATTTAGGGCTAGTTGATTAGGGATATGGGAAATGTGGAATGGGTAGATGAGAATGTAAAGAGAGGGAGAAAATGATTGAGGGAATGAAGGAGTGAGGGAGTGAGAAATTTCTAGGAGTGGAATTAGCAGTGAAACATGCAATTTTCAAACCCTATGCAACTGCTTTTGGCAAGAAATGTAAAGAGGTAGGGTTTTGATTTTTTCTCATTAAATCACGATAAGCACCAAGAGAAATTCATTCATTGGTCATGGAGGGATGTTAAATTATTTGGGAAATGAAGAATTTAGAAATTTGAGAGCTTTGGTGGAATATTTGAATGGATTTCAAGCTTTTTAGCCCAATGTATAGTGCCATCTCAATGCGTAGCGCCAGTTACAAAATTACACTGCAAACCACTGCCCAATGCATAGCGCATTTTTACAGGAGGCTTTGGGAGGCCTTCCCAATGTCCAAATTGGGCAAGGGATATCTTTTTGGAAATATTATTGAGTTTTATTTCCAACCCAACTGTAATTTTTCAATTTTTAGTTCATTTACCCTGTCAAAAATCAAATCTCCCAAGACTGGTCAAAATGAGCAAAATGAGGCTGCCTCAAGGCAGAGTGCTGTTGCAGTCAACTTGTGAAGGTCTTCCTCAACTACAAATTGATCTCATGATAGCTCATTGGAAATATCTTTGTGTCTAGTTATCATTTGACTCATCAAGCAAGTCATTTGGCCAAACAAGCTAGGATAAATCTTGATTTTCCCAAGGTCACTTCAGAGGTGCATCAATTCTCCTAAGTCAACTGTATTTTTGACATTTCTCTAAAACCATGACACCTGTGTAAAAATTGAAGGAGGTTTTTCTTCCTTGGCCTGTTTTGGACAAAAAAATCTCTCATTTTTCCCAAATTAATATTTTCTTACTCAGAAACATCATTGGAGTAAAACCTATCCCGATGTGTGGAACAAGGGATTTGTCGAAATGAAGGGGATAAGGGGCTTCTAAATTCTTGAGAAAATTTTGGGAAGTAGGGAGGGATGTTAGGAAGAAGGAGAAAGTGGAATTTTAGAAATTGAGTGAGGGGAAGAGGTCCAAAAGGGAAAAACACAGGCCTAGCCTAGAAAATTGCCAAGTTGTAGCAAGAAACTAGGGTTTGTGCGAAAATGAGGAATTTGGGGACTCTTAGTGATGGGAAGTGTTTAATAAGGTACATTATGGATAAGGAAAGGTGTATGAACATCAGGATACAATTTTTGCTAATGATTTGACCATCCAAGAGAAATTACCTCCAAAACCCTAGGAGAGGGAAATGAACCTTACCTAGGCACAACTGAAGCATGAGCAAGGTGTAAAATGACCCATTGGAACCTGACATGATGATGAAAACCTATGAATGATGGTACACTCAGCTGAATGGTGACATGGAACGACATTTGAACAACTTTGAAAAGAGTGAAAACAAACCCTAGACCTAATACCTAGTGACCAAATTTTACTTGAAGACTCACTGAAATGACAAAATTTGACCTTGACATCTTAAAATAACTTTGTAAGAGAAATTTTGATCACTGGAGGAAGGCTGCAAAGGCTGACACTAACATTGGCTCCAATGGGGATGGTAGCTCCTTGGAGGTGCCAAGAACTATAGATCTTTGGAAAGCAGACAGTGCCTTCATTCATTGGGCAATGGAGTCAAAACTCAAGCTGAAATGCATGACTGAAAACTAATGAATTGATGACACAAACTGACTCTCACTCAACTAAAAACTGACTCGATACTTAAATACAACCGACAAACTGGAAAATATGCTCAAAGTAGAGCTTATTCATCAAAACCTACTCTAACAGTTTCAATCTCACCTGATCAAGTGAAATGAAGCAACCAATGCAACCATCTAAGCATTCTGGCTGCTGTTTGGATTCTCTACAAGTGCTCGCTTATGAACAACAAGAGAGAGCTACTGAAAGGTAACTCCCATAAAAACTTGTGAACAGATCCGTTGAATACTATAGATTCTCTATCCGCCTCCAAAAACACTGCATAAGGATCTTGAAGTTCATGCACATTAGGACTTAGCTCATCCAATGGATTACTTCTCTTCTCTTCATACCATGAATGCAAACTTTGTTTTGAGCTTTGTGATGAGCTTTGTGATGAGACTCCTACTAAAAATGACAAAGAGACCGGCTGCCAGATCAAGTTTATATCAGCACACGTTTCAAGCTTACATATAGTCAATGGAGAACGACTTTGATTGCAGACATCATCCAACACATCAGCTATTGGATCATGAAAAGCTTGAAAAGACTACTGTAACCCATTTTCTATTGGTTTCGATGAGATTACATGATTTCCTACAGGCTTCTCATTTGAAGATTTACCATGCAATTTACCCTTCAAAAACTGAAATGATTCAAAACAAAATGGTACAAAATCATCTTGTATCATTTGACCATATGTGCCAGCTTCCAAGTCCTCATTTGCAACTTGACAATCAATGGAATTCGTGGGCTAAAAATTTGGATATGAGAATTCTTGAATAAGTTTTTCATTGCCCTCAAGATGGTCCAGATCAAGACTTGTCGACAGTTGATTTCTGATTGCAGGAAGTTGTCTCTGATGAACTGAAACGAATCAAAACAAAAAGGCAAAGATCCTTCACTTCAAAATTTGCAGCACTTTCCTCATCATTGTCATAGCTGATATGCATCGGTTGATCACTGTACTGAAGCTTTTGAAAGTGAACTTCCTCCTTCCACAAACTAGCTGCTGATTTATCTGCAAGATTAGCTTCTATCTGGAGAACATAATCATCATCATACTAATCAAACTGAGGCAAATCATTAGTATAAAACACATCATCAAGCATACATGTCAAATCAACAGATCTCTCTTCTCCAAGATGATCTACAAAACAATCATTATCAGATATATGACAACTGGGATAATAGACAAAATGTTTTGGACCAACAACTTGTTATTCTTCAATCATCGAGCCATGGGCTTGAACATTATACTCATTCCTTTTGGTGATCTTTTGCATCATCTCTTCCACTTCACTTACCAAAATGTCAAGCTTTAACTCTAGAGATGTCAATTTCTCTGGATCTATGTTTTTCATCTCTTCTTCCTTCAACTTTTCCCTTCGGATACGTAAATGAGCCTCTACATCTACTGCACGGTTCTGCATCTCTTCAAGTGTTGCAATATTCATTTCTCTCAGCTGAAACTCCATTTCCGGATCAAAGGCACACGGGTAGTGCAAGAGAGCAGATCCAGGAGGAGGTCTTATATCAACTGGCATTGAATAATAAAATTTGTTAAATCTGGCAGAAAATTGTTGTACTGTCTCCCCTGGTAGTCTTTTCAGCTGTTTATACTCTTCTATAATCAAGAAAGGGTTTTTTCTGATCACCCACCTGTCGAGGAAAACTTTGAAAAACTGCTGGAAATATGAGATGCTCGCATCAGGCAGGGTTTTGAACCAACTCTTGACTTTGCCTTGCAAAGAAAGAGAAAAAAGCCTAATACTTACATCCTCTTCATCAACTTCAAAAAGGTTAAGAAAAGATTCAAAATTCAGAACATGTCTCTCAGTAGTGATGTTGTCATGTTCATCATCAAATCTTGGTAGATATAGGTCATGATTTTTAGGGAAAGCATGGAATATAGGAGGTAAAATTAGAGGCTTGTATCAATATGAAATTTTACAAGGTATAGGGGTATGTATAGAAGGTATAGAATCAGTCTTGGTCTCTTGAGGTTCATCAGTTTGAAGATGGTCATCACAAGATTTGGAAGAAAGGACTTGATCAAGCTCAAAAGCATGCAAATCTTTGGTATTTACAATCTTCAAAGGGAAAGAGTCAACTGCAGGCCGAGGATATTTTCTCAAATACAATATACTTTGCAAAGCCTTCTTGATATTCTTGGGAAAGAGAAGAAATAATTTATGACAAAGAACAAAATATCTTGGATGAAATTCCAACTTGAATACCTGATCTTTCCATATTGTCCTTTCATGTTTCTGCTAGTCAGGTTCATCCTCCAGTGGAGTCCTTGGATCTGATCTCGAAACTGATTTAGAGTCGCCAAGTGAATGATTTCATCCTTCCGATGTCTGATCGTTGTCCACCATAACCAATCAGATCTGAAATTGATTATATCTTACTGAGGAAACCAGATGTTCAGTTCATAAACTAGACCGGAGATTGACTGAAGCAACATTCATCTACTTTCACTAATGCAAAGCAAGAGTGTTTTGAAGGCTACCTGGCTAACTTCAGGCTCTGTCTATTGTTTATAAAGCAAACAACAAAATTTTCTTCCCTAGTATGGTCACCACTATGTTATTTCCTAAATCTACCTCAGGCTGAGAAAGGCAGAGTCTAGGGTAACATCAAACCACGCTTAATCTGGTAGCTAGCCCTACCAGAATGGGAGAGGGCTCTCTGCTGGTAAATCTCATCAAAATATGATTAGTGAGGCTTGATATGACTTAAAACAAAGGCTAATTTTAGGCTAGGTATATATGTAAGAGAGTTTGATTTGATTTTGAAGGTGTTTGCTGGATCAAAGGGAAGGGCAGATTTTGGGTCTGGAAAATGATCAGTTTTGCAGAGAGCTGAATAGGGAAGAAAGGCAATTGTTTTGACACTTAAAATTTGAATGAAATGGATAGCTCAGACCAGTGAGGAGTTGAAGAGGGCAAGAGAATTTCAAGAATCTTCTTCAGACAGTTGAAAACATAGAAAATTAAACAAAACTCAAGGTAGAGCACTGCAAATCTAATGAATTCCACCTTTATTACTTGTTTGTTTAATTTAAGAAGAAAGGAGAAGGAAAATGATACACATAAACATCAATTAACTTACAATAACATAGAGAAACACACCATCAAAAAAATAGAGCCACATGGATCCCAAAGAGTGCTGCAAACCCTGGTCTATTCCTTTCCCAAAATTGCAGAGATGAAATGTACAATGAAGTGCCAAGAAATCCCAAGAGTCCAACCCTTGAAAATGACTGAGAAAATACAAGATATAGACAAGAATAACTCATTCCCATGCCTCTAGGGGTCGAGCTCACTATTTTAGGAGTTGTTTCAACAAGATCTAAACTAAGAACTGAAAAATAGGCAGTGGAACAGCTTCCCTCTATAAGATAGGAAACTGATTCAATCAGTTACATTTCACTTTTTGGTGAATGAATCTACTTGGATGAGTAAAAATGTGCCAAAATTACATCAAAGTCATGAAATTACATCAAGTTACATCAATATTTTTACATATGAAGATAAAAAATTCAAACTGGCCAAAACTAGGCGAAAAACCGAGTTACTGAGTGAAAACTAGGCCAGATTTCCCAATGTGTTGTGCCTGAAATCTCTATGCGTCACGCCACTTTAAGGCTGATTTTGAGGGTCTTCCCGAAGTCCAAATTGAGCGTAGGATAGCTCGTTGGAAAGCCCTGCCTGTATACTTTCCAACCCAAGTGGAATTTCTGAATTGGGTTGCCATTTTCCCCTCCAAAAATCAAATCTCCCAACACTGCCTCCTGTGTGTCCAAAAAGTGGCAGAAAGGCCATTTTTAAGGTGCTTTTGACCCTTCAGGCAACCCAAAACTTGTCAAAATATTTAGGTAATGGGTAGGCATGCATAAATATTCATGAAAAATCAAAAAATGCAAATTTTTCTTCAATAGGCGCTGCCAATTATAAGCGCGCGCCAAGTGGTGCTACGTGTCGGGCGGAAAAATCTGTGTTAAGGCCAAAAAATTCAAAATTGACAAAATGAGTCCCAAATTTCTTTAAATTTGGGCTGAGTGTCCTCTATCATGTGCTATGCTGGGCCAAGGAAGCTTTGGCCAAAATTTGGAGTCTATCATGCCTTTTGCGACGCTTTAATGCCCTCTTTAACTTTGCCTTCATGTTTTTGAGCGCCATGGATGAGTGGGACTGACGAGGGGAGGGTTTGATGCTAGTTGTAGGATTTTAGGGAATGAAAGGGTTTAGGGGATTATATCTAGGGTTTTTTATGGAAATTAGGGTTTGGGGATATTTAACTAGAATTTGGGATAGTGGGATTAGGGATTTAGGGCTAGTTGATTAGGGATATGGGAAATGTGGAATGGGTAGATGAGAATGTAAAGAGAGGGAGAAAATTATTGAGGGAATGAAGGAGTGAGGGAGTGAGAAATGGATAGGAGTGGAATTGGTAGTGAAACATGCAATTTGAAAACCCTATGCAACTGCTTTTGGCAAGAAATGTAAAGAGGTAGGGTTTTGATTTTTTTTCATTAAATCACCATAAGCACCAAGAGAAATTCATTCATTGGTCATGGAGGGATGTTAAATTATTTGGGAAATGAAGAATTTATCAATTTGAGAGCTTTGTTTGAATATTTGAATGGATTTCAATATTTTTATCCCAATGCGTAGCGCCATCTCAATGCGTAGCGCTAGTTACAAAATTACACTGCGAACCACTGCCCAATGCGTAGCGCCATCTCAATGCGTAGCGCCTTTTTGCAGGAGGCTTTTGGAGGCCTTCCCGGTGTCCAAATTGGGCACAGGATAGCTCGTTGGAAATATTATTGAGTCTAATTTCCAACTCAACTATAATTTTTCAATTTGCAGTTCATTGACCCTGTCAAAAATCAAATCTCCCAAGACTGGTCAAAATGAGAAAAATGAGGTTGCCTCAAGGCAGAGTGCTGTTGCAGTCAACTTTTGAAGATCTTCCTCAACTCAAAATTGAGCTCATATAGCTCATTCAAAATATATTTGTGTCTAGTTATCATTTGACTCATCAAGAAAGTAATTTGGCCAAACAATCTAGGAGAAAGCTTGATTTTCCCAAGGTCACTTCAGAGGTGCATCAATTCTCTTGAGGCAAATGTATTTTTGACATTTATCTAAAACCATGAAATCTATGTAAAAATGTGAAGGAGTTTTTTCTTCCTTGGCCTCTTTTGGACAAAAAACTCTCTCCATTGTTCCAAATTCCTCTTTTCTTACTCAGAAACATCATTGGAGTAAAACCTATCCTGATGTGTGGAACAAGGGATTTGTCGAAATGAAGCGAAATGAAGGGGATGAGGGGCTTCTAAATTCTTGAGAAAATTTTGGGAAGTAGGGAGGGATGTTAGGAAGTAGGTGAAAGTGGAATTTCAGAAATTGAGTGAGGGGAAGTGGTCCAAATGGGAAAAACACAGGCCTAGCCTAGAAAATTGCCAAGTTGTAGCAAGAAACTAGGGTTTGTGCGAAAATGAGGAATTTGGGGGATCTCAGTGATGGGAAGTGTTTAATAAGGTACATTATGGATAAGGAAAGGTGTATGAACATCAGGATACATGTTTTGCTGATGATTTTACCATCCAAGAGAAATTACCTCCAAAACCCTAGGAGAGGGAAATGAACCTTACCTAGGCACAACTGAAGCATGAACAAGGTGTAAAATGACCCATTGGAACCTGACATGATGATGAAAAACTATGAATGATGGTAAAATGAACTAAATGGTGACATGGACCGACATTTGAACAACTTTGAAAAGAGTGAAAATAAACCCTAGACCTAATACCTAGTGACCAAATTTTACTTGAAGACTCACTGAAATGACAAAATTTTACCTTGACATCTTAAAATCACTTTGTAAGAGCAAGTTTGATCACTGGAGGAAGGCTACAAAGGTTGACACTAACAGTATTCTTTGATTAAAGTAAACCTAAAAACACAAATATATAGAAGCTATATAGAGAGTTCTAAATGATAATAATGCAAACGATGGATTGATGGCCTATTCTTATTAAAAGTTCGAAATGGAGAATCAATTTTACCCACTTGCCAAAGGGCACCTAGGGAATGACTCTACGTCCCGATGCAAGGATGTTTCCTTCCAAGCTCTACCTCTGATGCAGTCTCACTCTCTCTCTCTCTACTGTGGTGGACTAAGATGTTGGGTGGCCAACTATCGAGTCCTCTTTAGGTCCAACTCCGGGTCACACACAATACTAGTGTTGCTTGGGAAAATTTGGCCAGCATAACCTTGTGATCACCATTTTTTCATCTCTTGGTGGGTTTATATAGGTGAGCTTCAAATCCTCCTTCCCTCCCTTGGTACATGATGAATGGTGACCCAAGGGAGAGGTGTGATTCCATTCTGTGCTTAAATATTCTTTTTTGTGCTCACATAATGTCTAAGGAGGCACTGGTGGCTGTCCTTAGGAGGCTTTCACATAAGGAGTAACTATCCTTTGCTTGTTGTGGTCTTGGAAAGTGACTTTTTTCCATTTCTAGGAATGTGTGCTTATCGGGAAAAAAGGCGCGCAGAAGGTGCTCTTCTCGAAGGAAAAAGCACGCATTTGAGCATTTATGACTAGTTCAAATCTGATTTTCTCAAAACCTTAGAGATTTTAAATACATCTATATTCCATAATGTACTCTTGTCCTATAAATCCTTGGGCTAGACATTAATTGATGTCGTCTTCTACTGTACGATTTTCTAGTGTTAACAGGATGCTCAAACTATTGGAGGAGAAAGAATTATATGCAAAAACATCGAAATGTTTCTTTGGAGTGTAAGAGGTAGAATATGTGGGTCATATTGTATCTCACGAGGGTGTTAAGGTAGACCTTAACAAAATTAAATCCATTAAGGAATGGAAAGTCCCCACAAACATAAAGCAGTTGCGTGGATTTCTCAGGTTAATAGGGTATTATCGCAAGTTTGTTAAGGATTATGGGAGAATAGCAGCACCTCTAACAACAGTATTGAAGAAAGATGCATTTTCATGGACTCCTGAAGCAACTAAGGCGTTTGAACATCTTAAAGAGGCAATATCCCTAGCACTAGTCTTAGTTATGCCAGACTTCACAAAAACCTTTATTGTGGAATGTGATGCCTCGAGAAATGGAATTGGTGTTGTTTTAATGCAAGAAGGAAGAACCATTACTTTTGAAAGTCGTTCAATCAAAGGAAATTATTTCAAAAAGGCTATTTATGAGAAGTAAATGTTGGAAATACTACATGCACTAAAGAAATGGAGACCTTACCCAATGGGAAGACACTTCAAGGCAAAAATTGATCATGATAGTCTTAAACACTTTTTGGAACGAAGACTATCTATGGAAGAGTAGCAAAAGTGGGTCACAAAGATGTTGGGTTATGACTTTGAAATCATCTGCAAAAAAGGGAAAGCTAAATGTTGTTGCAAATGCACTCTCAAGAAAGGATGAAGAGGTGGAAGCATTTCTTTGTGCCATTTCTATTATCCAACCATATTGGATAACCGAAGCAAGGGATGAATGGAAGAAGGATGAAGAAGTTTGGACACTCATTCAAAAGTTGCAGCAAGACCCTAGTACATCTGATACTTTTAGTTGGAAAAATGATTCCTTATGGTACAATGATCACTTATATATTTGCAAGAATTCCCAACTAAAACAAAAGATTCTTTTGGAATTGCACACTTCTCCTTTAGGAGGACACTCGGGATTTTTAAAAACTTACCACAGGGTGAAGAAAGAATTTTTTGGGATGGGCTTAAATCTGATATTCAAAAGTTTGTGGCAGAATTTTTGGTTTGCCAGAAAATTAAATTTGAGACAATTAAGACCCCGGGTCTTCTACAACCTTTATCCATTCCAAGTCAACATTGGGAGGAGATTTCAATGGATTTTATCACAGGTTTACCTAACTCCGAAGAAATAAGTGTCATCATGGTGGTAGTTGATAGAATTACCAAGTATGCACACTTTTGTGCATTATCTCATCCATTTAAAGCAAGTACAGTTGCTAATGCATTTATGGAAACAATTCAAAAGCTACATGGAAACCCGAAGATTATTCTAAGTGACAGAGATCCCATTTTTACAGGAAATTTTTGGACGGAATTATTTTCTTGTTTTCGTACTCAACTAGCTCATAGCTCATCTTATCATACTCAATCCAGTGGTCAAAAAGAGATAGTGAATAAATGTTTGGAAGGCTATCTTCGTTGTTTTGTATCTGATAAGCAAGAAAAATGAGTCAAGTGGTTACCTCTCGCTGAATGGTTGTATAACACTTCCTTCCATACTGCAGCAAAAATGACACCATTTATGGCACTTTATGGATATCGTCCACCATCCATCACATCTTATTTAAGGGAAAATTCTAGGGTTCAAGCAGTGGAGGATCACATCAAGCATCAACAATAATTTCTCCAACTCTTAAAGGATAACCTACATTTGGCACAAAATCGAATGAAACAACAGACAAATCAACATCGCAGTGAGAGAAGTTTTGATGTGGGAGACTGGGTATTTTTACGGCTACAACCATACAAACAAATTTTCCTGAAGCAAGCTAAGAAGGATAATAAATTATCGCCAAAGTACTATGGTCCTTACAAGGTGTTGTAAAATATTGGTACCATGGCATACAAATTGGAACTTGCTACTTCTTCGAGAGCGCATCCAGTTTTCCATGTTTCATTCTTAAAAAAGGTTATAGGGGACTAACTTCCAGTTCAAATAGTATTTCCAAAACTTGATGAGTAAGGAAAAACCATATTGGAACCTGAAGTAGTCACGGAAACAAGAACTCGACAGCTACGAAATCGATCAATTTCAGAGTATATCATCAAATGGAAGAACTTACCCACTGAAGATTCTACATGGGAGGATGAGAATTTTATAGAGAAGCACCCAGAGCTACTCAAGTGTTCAGGACAACACTTTTTTGAAGGAGAGGAGCATGTTAGGTCCTTATATTACTAGTATAGTCCCTTATTGTTGTTAGAGTAACCCCCTTATTGTTATTGTTGTACCCCTCTAACCCCCATATTGTTATTATTGTGCCTTTACATTATTATTGTTAGGTCGGCTAGGATTACATTGTGGCCCCATGGACTCCTATATAGAGAGAGGAGGTTTTTTCATTTGTATCATCCAAGAATTGTTCATTCATTTAATGTATTGGAGGTTTCCCCCTCAAAGTGGATTATTTCTAAGGTGTTGATATCTCTTTTCTTCTCTTTTTCGAGCGGGTTTCACAACAACAGTATATTTCTGAGGTGCCATCCTTGTACTAAAAAACTGAATAATGTGTGCTAAGTGATCATCTGCAAGCCTTATCGCAAATAATTGTGCATCTGGAAGGTTCTCTTCAATGCTCGTGGGTTCTTCGCCATTCTCTTTCCTTGACAAATGATCAAGTCTCGCATTCAATATACCTGGCATAATTGTAACTTCGAAGTCATACTCCTAAAACAAAGCAACCATATGAAAATATTCTCTCCCAAAAGAGGCTTGGTCACCATATACTTTAGCACAGAGTGATCTATGAACATCTTAAAGTGCGCTCCTAATAAGTAATGCCTAAATTTTTGCAGTGCATATGCCATAGCTAATTCTTTGCGTTTTGTTGTAGAATAATTCTTTTCTTCCTTGGACAATTTCCTACTTGCAAAATACATGGGGTGATCAATATCTACATCTCTTGGTTGTGCGAGTACTAATCCCAATGCTATGTAAGATGCATCAACATGGATGTGAAACACCTTTTTTCCGTCCATAAAAACTAGAATCAATGCAGTTAACTTCTTCTCCTATAATATGTCAAGGCTTCTTTGAAATTATTCATCCCAGCAATAAGTAACATCCTTATTTAATATCTTTTCGATCGGTGCAGTTATTTGTGGATATGCCTTGATAGAATTCATGTAGTAGCCAGTATGTCCCAGTGTTGTGTGTAGTTGTTGCATTGTCTTAGGTGGTTCTAAGTTCACAATAACACCAATATTCGTGACGTATACCATCAATTCTTTTCTATAAACCACATTCCCCAATATTATATGAAAATGTATACAAAGGATGCATTTATTCAAGTTAATCGATATTTGATATTGGCTGTAGGTATTCAAAATCAGTCTTAAGTTCGAAACATGGTTCTTCAATAGTCCAAAGACTTCTTAATCATCAAAATAAACTTCCAAAAACTTGTGTATGTACTCCTTAAAAGCTATGACTACTACTCTAGAGAATATTGCAAGAACATTCTTAAATCCAAAAGGAAATAGTGTATACTGATAAGATCCCCATTCAGTGGAAAAAGTTGTCTTACTCCTATCTTCTGGTGAAATTCTAATCTAATGGTAACCTGAAAACCCATCTGTATATGAGTAGGCCTATTACCCTCCAACATTATCCAATACTTCATATGTAAAAGGTGTAGGGAATGGGTCATGCACACATGCATTAGTGAAATTTCTTAAATCAAAACAAATTATGATTTCAACCTTTTCCTTCTGTTATCACTCTAATAATTCTCAAAGTTGTGAGATTTTTTAATATAGTTTAAAGAATATTAGAGGTAACCACAAACCTACTTTTAAGATTTAGGATCTAGCCTTCCTAATGCTCAGAGAGGGCTTTCTCTATAAGATCTAAATTTTTTTATTATATTTGTTTTTAGGCTAGTTATATGGGGTGAATTGGTTTTGGGGTTTTGATTTGGTTTGGTGGGAAAATCACTTACTCAGATGGATAATTATAGAATTGTATTCCATTGGGTAGATTGAGTCAATGTGTAAATCAGTCATATCAGGATCAAGGTCTAAAGGTAAATGTTTACAGGGAAAGATAGTAGAGTCACTTCAGATCTTGAAAGGCTGACGGTGAAATGGTTTTAATCAGGATAAAGAGAAATTAAGTGTTCTTAAATCTGGATAAGGAGGGAAAAGGTAGAGGTCAAACAAAATCAGGGAGAAATTAAGGGTTCCCTGGTTTGGATATCAGTAAAAAACATTTAAATTAAAATCAGTCAATAACAAAATTCTTTTAACAAATTTTGAAATAAAAATTCCTGATTTCACATTAAAATTTAGAACGCATTCATGAATGGATGGAATACATGAGAAACTTGACAAAATAAAAAGAGAAATACTTCATTGTAGTGGCCCAACACATGAATCCTGTAATATGATTCTTTATTTCCTCTGATCCGGCCTATTGACTTGAACTTGATACAAAAAACCTTTGGTTTCATAATATTACAGCTACAGAAATGTTTAGTAATTAATCCACCCTCAATACTTCAAATGATGAAGTATTTATACCAAAAATAGTACAAAATATCCTAGAATAATCTTAGGAATTTTTCTTGGAAAACAAAATATCTTCATGCAAGAAGATAGTGACAACTGCCTAACTAATTGCTAGATGTCCTATTTATTGAAATAAAATAGCTTGTTGTTTGAATTTTGGCTGCAGATGGACAATTGAGGTGTCCCTCGCACTGAAAGTTTTATCCTCAATCCAATTTTGTCTTCATATTTTATCTGACACACATTTTAACTGATACACTTTAAACTGTAGAAACTGTTTACTGCTAGTGTAGAAAACAACAAACTCTATTTTTACGTTTCATGCTCTTTCATCACTATAATCTGATATTACTGTAAATATGTCATTTTCTCCTAGAACTTAGCTTTTGGAAATTTGATCTTCATAAGCCTTCTGAAGTTTTCATCAGCTTCAGTGTATTTTGCAAATTTTGGTTTGATCACAAAAAGTTTTTTTACTTCATGCTGCAAGTAAAACATATTTTCAAAACTTTTATACAAAACTTTCCCTTTTGGGATTCCGTGCCAATCTGATCTGTTTACCTGTTCTCTAGAAAATTCTCTTATCTTTTTGTTATAATCTTCCTATTTCATCAATTTGTCATTGATTACCAGAATATTTGGAAGGCCCTTTTTCCTCAAAATATCAAATTTTACCATGAATCTTGTGATTTCCATATCCATGTTTTAGCACTTTTCCTCTAATTGTTTCATCAGGTTCTTTTTGGAAATTACTTTTCTTACTTCAAGTATGGTTTTTGTTTTGTCGGTAATTCCAATTTCATCCTGTTCTTGTTTATTTTTGGAATTAAGGAATTTGATAATTTCCAATGCCTCTTCAGGTTTTTTTACCTAGCTCCTCTTTGGTCTTCTGTATTTCTTCTTTTGCTGCTTTTAGTAAATATTTTTGTTCATAAATTACATGTATAGATGGCTAAGTATCAATGACTACCTCAATTATATTGTACCATAATTGGTTTTTCACATGTGCCATAGGTCTTTTCAAAGTCAATTCTGTTTCAAATTTCTTGAGTTGTTCATTTAACCTTTTGGCCTTTTGCTCTTCATTTTTTGCATTAATCTATGAAATATTTTTGGCATCTTCCAGATTTTTAATATGTTCCTTTAACCTTTTTATTTCATTGCTTTGTATGGAAAATTCTTGCATTGCCTTCACGAATTTACTGGTCTCATTTGATTGCTGGACTGCTATAGTGGCAGACTCAGTGGTAGAAGTTGTTGATGAATTTACTGGCACTGTTGTAGCCAATGGAACATTTGGAGCTAGTTCTTCTGCTAGAGTAGATGGAACTGCTATTGTAACGATAGGAATTACAGTAGCAGGGACTTCCTGTCCTTTTGTGGCTTCTTTTTCTTGGACCAATTTGTCCATCGCAATCTCCATCTCTTTAAAATGGGTTATCAGCTTCAATATGAGACTCATCATCTCATCCTTTTGATTATATTCCTGTAAAATCTCCTTGGCCTATGGATGCTCTGTAGGAGGCAATTTAAACTATTTCCTAAGTGCAAAAATATAACATTCTTCTTTTTTATCAGTTCCTCTGCATCTTTTACATTATTAGGATCATAACCTACCTCAATCACTAACTCCTCCAAGGATTTGATTCTAATATCCTTTGCATATGAAGAAGCTTTCTCAAATTTGAGTTGATCCATTACATTTATCAAAGTACTCAGAAGCTTTTGAGCACTCATTTATTTTGTAGTCATTGTGGAATAAAGCATCTTTGAACTCTGTTTATGGAATTCAATTTAGTCCAGGGGATGAATGTCCTGAAATGGAACTTCAAAATCAACCTTTTTATAATAAGATGTTGTTTTAGGAGTTGGCACTGTGGGTTGAAGCACTGTCATCAAAAATTTATTGTTCTTGTAATCAAAGGCTGAAAGCAACTTGTTTTGTACATTGGGGGTTTGCTTTAAGTTTCGAGAGTATATTTCATTCTTGATTTCTTCATTTTTAGATTTAACCTCCTTATACCTTTCCTTGATGTCCATATCCTTCTCTTATGTCTGCTTTGATGATGACACTTCAATACTATGTTGTTTTTGGATAAACTATGTATTAGAAGTGGTTGGCTGCTATTCATTTTCAATGTTTATAGGAGGTACAGTGTCTTGTTCTGGAATATCCGTGTCAATGATATCTACTATCTCTTTTTCTTTGTCTACAGGATTAATCTTTGGCTTCTTGTTGTACCTGAGTTTGAACTTTTCTTCTATAGTGGTCTCAGCAGTATAATATCCTTATTCCCTATTTCTTTTCATGCTTTTACATTCTTGGGTTGGAGTCTGCAAAATCTGACTAGTATCACTCTGCTTATCATCTTCTAGTAGTGTATTCTCTAACCATTCTATTTTGTTTGAGAATATCTCAATGCCAGGCTTATTTTCATGAATTTGGGGAGTTAATTTACATTTAACTCTCATTTTTCTAATTATACCATAGGGATCATAGTACCAAAGAAAACTACTGCTGAATTTGTACTCTAACAATTGATTTTCTGCCTCTACACCTGCTTCTTTGTTATTACATATGAATGGACCCACTTGATTTTTCAATTTAAATTGTGTTTTCTTTTTTGCAGCCAAGATATTTACAAAATTTGAGTTCAAAATCTATCTTATATACTCTAAAGAAAACAACCTCATGGGGAGGTATTTTGGCAACTTGTAGTGAGTGAGATTTGACCCATAAAATCTGATTTTAGTGTGGTTTTGGTATAAATACCAATCATCTGTCCTGCTCTGTTCATTCAATTGTAAAACTTTCTTAATTTCATTGCTGATCCTAGGTTTCACACTGTTGTTTAGCAGATTTACCAATGGATGGATTAAGTAATCTGTAAACTTTGCATAATTAAAATCAATTGACTCCTTTTTTATCAAGGAGGTATAGAATAAAATAGACTATTGATTCCCTTTCACATCCATCTTCTGAAGTTATAGGAAACTTATCTAACTGAAAATAAAGGAAAATGTGGAGAAGAAATGAAGTATACGTAAAGACACCTTCAGTAAGTAATTTAACAAGTTGTTCATGGATTTTATCAGCAATATACTGGGAAAAATTGAAGATAACTACAGAGGGATGGCTAGGTACAAAAATGGATAAGAAACCAAGTACCGATGCATCAGCATGCTCATCTATGAAATATCCAAGGATAAAAGATAGCATGGAAATAATGTGTCTCGTTCTTTCTAGGAATTTAGAAGAGGAGTATGGAGGGTTGAGCTTGGGGATTTCCACATAGGAGGGCATGAATGTTTGAAAAAATTGGAATCTCTTGAAAAAATCCAACTCCAAATAGAACTTTGTGAGGGCTTCAATAGATAAAGGGACTACATTAGGCTCAGGATGAAACTAAATAATTTGGTTGGTAGATTCAATTGTTGTGGTAAACAACACTTTTTTTTTTTTTTCAAAATTGAAAATGGCTCTTTGATATGGATAATAATGAGATTTGCATATTCTGATAGCTTCTATGAATTTATGGGTATGAGGGACAACATACTTAGGAAAATTTGATTCCAAACTACACACATCATCTGTTTGATCCAAGGATTTGTCTTGGCTGCAGCAGTGGAGCTTAAGGAGGTTAAACTCTGTTACAAGATTTGTGATTTTGAAGTCTACATCTGCTAAGGGAGTATGCTATACATCTACAATAGGGGGTTGTAGAGGGTTTATCACAATAGTGCTTTTGGATACCATTGATAGGTTTTATTTATCAATTTTAAACACTCTTGACATTTAAAACTCAAATTTTAGGCCTGTAAAACACTTCTGTAAGTCTAAAATATTTATAGAAGGAATTTAACTAATTAAAGGTTCTATCTTGGACAACAAAAGGATATTTCTAATTACTCTAACTCAAAACTATCAATTCTTTATAAAAAACCAATTTCCTGACCTTTATAGCTTCAACAAATGATATTAAGGTTTATCAGTGAAATTTCCGTGATGCCTAAAACATCAAATTTTTGTGCAAAAGGGTTTCTGAGTACTGTAGATCAGGTTTTGAAGGTCTCAGAGAGCTTTTTAGGTCAGCAGATGGCTAAACGCACTTCAAATTTTCTCTAAAATAGTTCACATCTTTAGAAACTATAAATAATACTGAGGGTTTGCAGGAATAATGATTTTATGAGGCAATATGGTTGTTCCTAAGGGATACAGGCTTTAATTAACAATTAATTCTTTCAGATTAAGGAATGAGTCTCTTTCTGTGAAGAATACCTGTTAAATTCAGAAATTTGATGCGAATGAGTGTTTCTTGGGGTTTGAAAATATTTCAAAAGCTTCTTTGATCCTTTATATGCAGTCTAGAGGCTTCTACAATATTGTAGCAATCATTTTTGAAGAAATCTGTTTGTTTTGGAGATAAAACAGAGGCGGCAGTGTTATTTTCTTGGTCTGGGAAGGTTTTACAAGAACAAATGGTAACAGAGGGTGTGAAATGAGTGCATTTAGTTGTTTTAGAAATAATTTGTTTAAACAACGAATTTATTTATTTTCGGTCAATTCAAATCATGGGTGGTTTGGGCACGGGGGAGGGAATTACTTCTAGGGGTTTTCACAATAACAAAAGGTGGTAAATGGTATTTATTGAATCGATGCGATCCAAAAAAAAATGCGATGCGTGGAAGAGACATGAAGCATTGAAACAACTTTGTTTTTGCAAATTTTAATTTGGTTATTGACCGTGAAATGAGATTTGCGATGGTTGATCTACATCGTTAGATATGGTGAAATGGAGCGAGCGATGGAGATTATGTGGTGAAGTTGTGCGGTAATGGGCGTGGGGCCTGGGATTATATTAATGTGGTGGGATAGGATTTATATATTAAAACATAAGTTTTAATATATAGTTTAGAAATATGAAATAGGATAGGCGAGTATAGTGTTATATAACCAATGTAATGCATGTGTGTGTAATGTTACGATAGGCGAAGTATTTACATAATTATAGAAATACTTTTAACGTATGGGAGTAGGGATAATGTATCACGTGGGGAATAAAACATAGGTTAAAACTTAAAATATGGGTTTCAGATAATATTAAAAGGATTTAATATAATACGGGCTAGAAAGGTTAATAAGGGGCTAATATATAAGTTAATGTGTTAATAATAAATAATAAACTAGGTTTAATGTAAAAAATAATAAAGGGATAAGTTCTATTGTAGAAAGTCCCAATGTAATATTTTTATGTTTAAACTTAGGATAAAAATGTATTTTGGGTATTTTTTGAGTAAAGGGGAATTAGTTAACAATTTTACTTTCCCTAGGTAAAATGAGTTTTATACCTAGGAAAAAGGGTTTTTGTGAGTGAAATTGAATGATGCTGGGAAAAGGGAAAATGAAGGGGAAGTCATCAAAATGTAGGGGATGAAGTATTTTTACAAGGGAGATGACTATTTGAAGGAAGTTAGTGAATGAATTGACCAAGTTCTTCTTACCCATGATTGTAAAAACTACTTCTTCCTAGCCTTATGCCACCCTAACATTTTTTCTTCATTTACCTTTGGTGCATTTGAGCTTGCAAACCCTTCTTCTTTTTTCTTTTAAAACAACAAACTAAATAATTCTATCCTTATTTCTTCCAGGGGCTTAGATTAAGCTGTTGAGCTCCTTATTTATTCTTTACCTAATTACTGATATGCCAAGATTAAACAATTTGGTAGGATCTTTATTCTCTATCTATCAACATGAAATTTAAAGCATGAAAAAGTCAAGATTAAGCTATTTGACTAATCATGAATTATGACATTTTGAAAAAGTTGCACATAATCATTTATTTTGTAGTAAAAGTAACAATAGTGGCATTTGGAATTGCATCACTTTCATGATTTATTTTCTATCTCTTTTTTGTTTGGGGTCCATTTTTTCTATTCTTTTTGATATTTTTCTTCTCAAGTCCTTTGATTTTTATTTGAGGACTTTTACCCTCTTTACATTTTTTATTTTATTTTTTCTAATATGGGAAAACAATTTGTAGAAAACAAAGTATGTACATATTACAAGACTAATCAAATTCATTTCAACAATTATGAATCCTATTATTATAGGACCCTAATAGTGACTCCACATGGGGATGTCGTTTCCTAGTGAAATGTCAAGAAATTTGAGACTAGTAGCCTTTGAATTTTGACTGTGATGGCCTTGGAAATGTTTTCTGAGCTTTGAAATTATTCATAATTATGATATTTTATCCTTCAAAGCTTAGGGCCTTCTCTCCAGGCTTCAACTTTGCTAGGAAAAACATCCAATTCAATCTAAAATCTACAATGCTACGTACAATGAGTAAAGTGAACAAATTTAACTATTTTTTATTTCTGAAGAATAGTGATGCTTCAACATTATGTGATTGATAGGTCTACATAGTAGATATAATCCATCCATCTCCTTAAAAAGAAAGCATTTTTACCTCAATAACCATAAATAACATAAGGTCCTTTCCGTAAGAAATCAAGTTTCTCATGTTTACCTTTCTCTTCTCTCCTTGAATCCCAATTTAGAACTTTGTCACCTATATAGAAATCATATTCCTTATTCTTCTTGTCAAATATATTTTTAATCTTGTCTTGAACAACTTGAGACTCAAGATAGACCTCTTCTCTTCTTTGTTGCAAGTGTATGGTTTGGTTAATCCTTCTTTGAATATCATTGGTTTCAAATTGCAGTTCTTGGATTGTCTTCATTATTCGTACTCCTAAAGAAGATGGAAAAACATCATCCATCCCATAAAAAACCTGGCCAGGGGAGGTACCAATATATTTCTTTGTGGTGAGTATATCTACCCATAAGGCATTAACTAACCTCTTGTTCCAAGTTTTCTTGTTGTCTTCTAGTAGTTTCTTGATAATGTTCACAAGGATTTTAGTGGAGGATTCAGCAAGGCCATTATCTTGAGGGTAATATGGAGTAGAATGGCCAAGGGTAATGACGTATTTATGACAGAAATCAATCATATTTTTGGATTTGACTGCTGCTGCATTGTCAGTATGTTGTTTTCTAAAAATGGGATTATGACAGTCTCAGTGGCTTGCCTGGAAGGTATGGTTTCTATCCACTTAGTGAAATAGTCTGTGGTTGTCAGAATCCACTTGTGTTGGGCTGAGGATGGAGAGTGAATTTCACTAATGAATTCAAGAACCCATTTTTTAAATGTCATTTCTAGTTAGATGGGTTTTAAGGGCAAGGGTATCATCTTTTTATTTCCTTCAAAGATTTGGCACTTGTGACAGGAGGTCACATAATTTTTTACATCTGCAAACAAGGTAGGCTAGTAAAAACCAACTCTCAAGATTTTGTCTACAATAGTCTACTAATAGAGATGTCCTCCATAGTCACCTACATGAAACTTTTCCAAAACTTTGTCAGCTTCTTCTTTAAGTAAACAATTCAATAAAATTCCACCAATATCTTTCCAAAAAACTGCATTATCTATGATACAAAATCTTATTGCCTTTAAATTTAAAAATCTAGCTTTTGTTCTTGATAGTCCAGGAGGAGCTTGTAAATTTAGTAATACAAATATAATATCTGCATACCATGGTGAGTCTGAAAAGGCTTCACTGATCTTTGGAGTCGCCATCTCTTCCTGATCATCTATTTGGGTAATAAAATTAATATCTAAAGCATGACAAGTTGATTCAGCCATAAGTTTGGCTAAACCTTGAATTTTTATGAGTTTGGTGGGTTTGATTTCTATGTCATATTCCAAAATGGTGGCAATCCACTTGACTCTTTTACCATCAGGCCCATTATGTGTCAGAATGTCCTTTACAACTGCATTTGGAACATAAGCAATGATATGTGAATAAATAATGTACACTAAATTCTTTGATGACCTTCACTAAAGCTAGTGCCTTCTTTTCCATTATATTATACTTTAAAGTGGCATCTATGAGTGAATTTCTAAAGAAATAAATGGGTTTCTCATAGCCCTGATCATTTTTCTCCAGTAAAACTGCAACAATAGTTTGTTCTGAAGGAAAGGAAAAAATAATGAAATATTTTTTAAAGTCAAGACTTATAAGGACTGGTGCTTTTGTCAAGGCTTTTTTAATTGATTCAAATGATTGCTTGGCCTCCACATTCCATTTTAGTATTAAGTCATTTTCCGACATATTGTTAAGTTCTTTAATTATTTCAGCTAGATTTGAGATGAATCTTCTGAGCAAGTTAATTTAACCTAAGAAAGCTTGTAATTATTTAATATTCCTAGGAGGACTAATGTTTAGAATGGCCTCTATTCTTGCTGGGTCTATCCTAATTCCCTATTTAGATATGATATTTCATAATAATTTACCTTCTTCCAATCCAAATAAAGTCTTTTAAGGATTTAGAGAGATGCCAAATTTCCTGCTTTTGAGAAAGACTTGTCTGAGATGATCCAAATATTCATTATCAGTCTTTGAAAATATAGTGATGTCATCTAAATAAATCACAAGGAATTAATGAATGTATTTAGCAAAGGCTATATCCATAGCTCTTTGAAAAGTGGCTCCTACATTCATTAGCCCAAAAGGCATTTTCACATACGTGAAAGTGCCCCATGCATTAGTGAAAGCCGTTTTAGGTTGGTCTTATGGTTGGACTAGAATCTGGTTATATCCAGAGAACCCATCTAACAATGAAATTTTGGAATATCTAACCACCCTTTATAGAATGTGATCCATCTTTGGTAGAGGGTAGTTGTCTTTTAAGGAAACCTTATTTAAATTTATGAAATCAACACATAGTCTAATTGCTCCTGTCTTTTTCCTAGTGGGAACTAGATTATAAACCCGATCAGAATATTTGATTGGTGCAATTATTTGGGCTTCATACATTATCTTGACCTCTTTCTTAGTTAAAGGAATAAAAATAGGATTTATCCTTCTAAGCTTCTATATAAAAGGTTTTTGATCTTCTTTTATGGGTATTTTATGTTGGAAATACTAAGAGGGGGGAGTGAATCAATATTCTTTTCAATTAGAGCATTAGTTAATCTTCAATTATTATTAGTACAATGATAGAAGCAAACAAGAGGAACACAAATGCACACAGTTTTTAAGGTGGAAACCCACTGTGGGACAAAAACCACCTAATGCTTTTCTAATAATTATTTAATATTCAACTCCAATTGAAAATAAAACTCCAACTTCCTAGAATCTAGAAAAGCATTCTTCTCCATCTCCCACTGGATGGACGCTCCAATGCCCGAGATTCTTCAATAGTCAACTGAATGGATGCCCCAACACCCAATGAGCTACAACTCACCCTAGCACCACCCTACCACCCTATATAAGAATACAAGAAGAATGGACTCTCGTACCAGGGAAAATGGTCCACTTTACAATGATATAGAATGATGTAGAAGAAGAAGATATACTAGACCATAAATCCAACTTTGACACAAACACCTAATGATGATCCTAGACCTCCCAACACTACCTCTTCAAACCTTGGCAGATAGACACTAGTACAATTTGTACAATAATGTATTTACAATGACTAAGTACAATGATACCTTTACAATGATTCTATGCAGTGCTACCCACTTGAAGACTTGATATGATGAACTTCTTGCTGCTGTTATGCACCTTGGTTGCTGCTCTTGTAATGCTACCCTTTTCTACACCTTGCTTTTCTTTGCTACCATAGAAAGTATGGTCCTTTTCAACCCTTGACAACACATGATCTAGCTTTTTCTTGTCTTCTAAGAGCTCGATATTGAATCTGGTGTATCTCTGTTATTTCAGATCCTCAATATCTAATTTTTAGTCCTGTAGTAGTCCTCTGAGTCATATTTCCAATTCTATAGGTCTGACCCAATTTGGATTCTTCAAGAGAGAGTTATGTCCAATCTCTCACAATGCCCTAATTATGGACTGTTTCAAGAGAGCATACTTGCACGGTGTGCCACATGTCACTGTTTCTTCATTTGGCTTTGAAATTGATAGAGAAAAACGTAAAATATATGCAATATCTATCAATTTTTACAGAATTCCAATCTGATACTCAGAGAGAGATTTATGATGATTTTACCAAGGTCACTTCTTTGAGATTAATTTCAGGAGCCTACAAAAACCCTGACTTCCACAGATCATATATCCAAAAATGTTCTGCACCTTGATCTGAAATTTTTACAGAAGCTTCCTCAGAATTTTGGCTTTTCCTCATAGAAAGATCAGCTTTTGAGCCTTTGTAGAAAAAAATTTAGAGTGAAAATTCCACGATGACCTGTTTTAGATGGCGAAATCCCTTGCCTAAGGAGGAAATGAAGATCACAATTTATATGAATGCTTAGGTTGAGAGGGGCTTCAACAAGTGAACATGGGAGGGATTTTAGGAGCTTAAAAAATATTAATTATGATTTTTCAATGAACCATGCCCCAACCCATGGGGTTTTAGCCCACTAACTGGGGGTACAAACTTCAAACATGAATATCTCTTAAACCGTGAAGAATTACCTGGCGTGCCATATATAAATGGAAACATCTCGACAAGTAGAAACCATAAAAAGCATTATTGACCCAGAATATGTTAATTTGGTAGGTCAAAATTCCCATTCAATATTGGGTTAGCCCCTGGTGTTGCTTGGGTTGACATCAATGACAACTGCTGATCAAAAATCCCCCCCTTTGGCACTAATTGCAACACAAGTACTCCCCCTGTGATCATGACACCTCTTCCTAAAACATTCTCTCCCCCTTTGACATCAATGGAAAAGGGTAACTTCCCCTGAAACACAACCATCCTGCAGACCTGTACACACTTCCACTCCCGCTGACACACAACTGTCCTACAGACCTGTAATCTAATGAGAACTTGGGAGAATCCCAAGCTTCTGGCGAAGATATTCCAATGCTGGCGAATATTTAATATGTGATTCTTTTGGTGCTACTTGGAATCTTGCTACTTGTCCACTTGCTTGCATAACATCTGACTTGGAAGCTGTTACATATAGAAGACTACTAATCATAGATCTGTACAACCTCTGATCCACATCCTTTGATGAGTCATCTATGCTCAATTTGCAATCTGTTATCATTGGAATAAGGATGGGTTTGCAATCTTCCATTTTAAATTTCTTGAGCATTTCCTTGATGTACTTGGCTTGAAATATAAATATTCCTTTCTCTTTATAAGATATTTGAAGCTCTAAGAAGTATGTCAGCTCACCAAGTAAAGACATCTCAAAAATCACTTTGCACCTTTGTAGCAAACCTCTTACTTAGTCGATCATCATTGCTACCAATTATTGTATCATCCTCTTTAGCTATTAGACATGCTTTGGTTGCTTTATCCAGAACATATATTTTGTTTGGAGCTCCACTTGCTGTAGCCACAATTTCACCATACACACCTTTCTCAATTTCACATTTTGTGGAGTTGAATAGTATTATGTGTCTGAATTCACTATGTGTTTTCCCATTCTTTTACTTTAAACATAATTATTTTTACTTTAGAAAGGTGACTTATTACAAGAATTGTGGTAGAATTGTGAACATTTATATTTATTGTAAAATGTGACTAAAAACTACCTTTTACTGCTAAAAACAGGAATTAGGCAAGGTGAACAGCTATATCAGAGGCGAGGCTAAAGTAAATGCAACTGTTGTTCCTCTAGCGTTAGACCAGATCCTGCCAAAGACAAGGAAATCTGAACGCATCGCTAAGAAAAGGCAGGGGACAGCTCGGCTTCAGTCAAAGGAAATCAAGTAACAGCTAAAGAAAGAAGAGAAGTGAATCCCTCAGGATCCTTCGATCTTGAGGGATTGTTGTTCAAACCTCATCTCGTTCCTTGTCTTGTCTGTTGAGTTTGTTATATAAGGCAACGTCTTTAGCGATTGTATGGAGTCATATCATTTGATTAAAACATTCCTTTTGTAATATTACGTTTTATTGACTCTCGTGTTCAGAGAGCGATCATTGTAATACTTGTATGTTCGATTAATACAAAGGTGCGTTTAATTTCATCTTTCAAGCTCTGAAGTAACCCAATAGTGTTTCACTGGCGCTAAGGGCCCGAACCTGGTGGAATTGCTCTATTGTTTGTATTTCTATCCTTTGATTACTATTGTGTGATAATTGTGTTTAGATTCTTTACGATTACAGAGTTATTTGATTGTTGTTGAATTGAGTACTGGATTGCTGTGTGCACTAATGAATTGCATTGCTATTTTATTTTAGCAGGGATAGTGATTACTGTCTTATTCATCTTGCTATCTCTTATGAAGCTTTGCTGTTCTAGACTTACCCTTGTCTGCTGTTCCATTGGATTATGGTTCATTTCGATTGACTATTTAATAGCGTTTGTTGTCAACAGGGTTGGAGTTTAAAAAGACTTGTTATCTGATTTTGTTAAGTTTACATTTGCTGTTGAATTGCTGTTTGTTGTTCCATTACTGTTTGCTGTTCATTTCTGATTCGTTAGGTTCAAATTGCAGAGAGATTGTTTACAGTTGTTGTGTACTCATATAGATTACAAATTGTTGTTCCTTTCCAATTCTTGCTTTTAAAAGAAGTTCTTCTTAGTTAGTTTCATCAGCAAGTAGTTCAATGTCGATTTCACTTTGATTGCTTAAAGAACATGACTGTCAACTGTAGAGAACATTGGTTAATGCCTCCAAGTTCCCAGACTGGTTGCCTTGTTTGAGTGTGATTTTAGTTGCATCGATTTCTAAGGGAATGAGTTATTGCTACTGTATCCCTAATTGATGCTGTGCAGAGTGAGTAGTTAATATTTCAGAGTATTTTCATTCATGTTACTGTAATTATATTTCTTTACAAGCATCTGTTTACTCTTGTATTTAGAATACTATACTACATCTCTCTTAGCATTACTCTTAACTAAATTTCAGTCTCAAACAGAGTAATGTAGGATAATTAGGTGTTAAAAAGATACTTTTTATACCTCAACATTTTGGTGCCATTGCCGGGGAGGGTGTATGCCATTTCGAAGGAGTGATGCACATTCAATTTTCTTCTGCTTGCGAAGAATTGGGTATTAAAGATGGAAGGTAAGAACCTGTGCATTGGGCAAGAAACATACTTGCTCACAGCCCGCTTCACAACAGAATTAGGTAAATTTCTTTCTTTAGGTAGGAATGAAGGCTTGTTTTCTTGAATGAATAAACCAGCTAAACAAAACAAAATTCCTCCTAAACTCGAAAAGCCTAAGGGACCAGTGACCCTTGGGCGAGCAAATTTCATTGATGAAATCCTTAAAAATACTGAATCTCAGCCATTATTAGGACCTAGGAAAGTTATCTCTAGAAAACCTACTAGTTCCCTTCAGGCCACAGAGTCACCATATGAAGCATTTGCTGAGATACATAGTCAAATAGTGGGAATTGAGCAAGATTCCAAAGAAATTGAGAATCCCTACCTAATTTCTCCACAAGAAGGGAACTCTAGTAATATCCATGAAGGAGAAGGGGAAACAGGAGAAGCAGAAGAACCAAAATCTCCTCTTGGAATAGTCCAAATAGTGATCAGTCTAGATAAGGGAAGTGCTGTCAAACTCATTCAAAACAAAGGACCTGAATCACCTCAAACAGTAGGCCAGCAAGGAATACTTATTGTTCCAGATCAGGGAAGTGTTGTCAAGGCCATTCCTACCCCTTCCAGTCAGCCTAGGAATTCCCTTGAGATCCTAGAAGGATATTGGCACATATTTGATCAAATGGCCCAAAACCAAAACCAAAACCAGCAAACACCCTAGCAAACCTTCACACTGCAATATCCTATAGTGGATGCTGCAGTTAATGTACCTATGAAAGACATTCCCCTTCAACATATTCCTACATTTCATGGCTTGAAATCAGAAGATCCAGATGCATTTATGTTTGAATTCGATGTGTTATGCAGGGGGTATGACTATACCACTGATCCCCAAAAATTAAAACTATTTCCTTCCACATTAAAAAGAGCAGCATTGCGATGGTTTATGGGGGTAGGTGGGGGTGTCATAACTGATTAGGATCAGATGAAAGCTAAGTTTTTAAAGAAATATCAAGATTATTGTAGGTCTCGGGAACTAAAAGAAGAAATATTCCAAATGACAGCAAAACCGAATGAAACCTTGGAAGAATATGTGGAACGGTTTCAATACAATCTTCAGAGATCTCCTTATGCATCTTTACCCTTACCTGATAATGTGTTGAAAACTACATTAATTAGGGGAATGCAGGATCAATGGGTTGAAACATTGAATATTATGGGAAAAGGTGATATATATCAGGAAATTTATCTTAACATCATTGATTTGTGTATCAGGAGTTCGAGCGGCAATACAAGGCTAAAATCAGCAAAACGTGACATGATCACAAGGGATAATAAGACCTCCAATGAAGGTGTAACCCATGCAGAGATTGGAAACCTGCTGGAAGATTTAAAAAAATATATTCTAGGGACTCTAACAATGCAGTTTGACATTATGCAAGCCAAACAAAAGCAAGCAAAAGCAGAACAAAATTTGGCAGTATTCTGTCCTAGATGTAGGAAGAAACACAACCACAAAGAGTGCCCACTGGATGTAATAAAATTTTGTGCCATTTTCACAAAATACCACCCCAAAGAAGGATGTCCCTCGCTTCCTGGCCTAAAATCAGTCTATAAAGAGGCAGAAGAAGAATCAGAAGTGGTATGCTTACTTAATCAATGCCGACAATGGTAGCCACGACAATTAGGTATGCCAACTTATCCATTTTATTCTTTTCAGTCGCCTCAATATAATGCTCAGAAGTATAATGTAATGTGTCAAAATCAACCACCTTTCCCCAATTGGTCACAATAGCCATTCCCTACATCATCATGGCCAAATCAAACAAATCAAACTAATTGGCCAAATTTTCCTTTCTTCCCACCGTTTTGGCAAAACAATGCTTATCCAGCACAATGGTCCCCCTCTACTTCGCAGAGTCAGGCATGGCAGTCAAACTGGAAAAGACCTACAAATCAGCCAGCTAGAACAATTCCCCTCTCTCAACCTACACTGTTAGCTCCCTATACATTACCACAAAACCCCAAGACCAACTTAAGACCACAACTCCCAGCCCAGCCCAACCCAAACCCAAATAATAGACTAGTTTAGTCTATCCAAATAATGGAACCACTAGAATTAGAAACTGAACTGAGGGAGTGTAATGACCTTCAATTGAGGTTTGGGCATATAATAGAAACAGAGAGAGATAAAAATGTTCATATTGAAGATCCTTTACTTGTAGAACAAACATTACAAAAAGAGAAGGTGGTTCGACAACAAAATCAACAACAAGCAACAACCTCTTCTCCACCATTTCTAGAATGATTAATCATACCTCGCCCGTTAAAACATCCCGATTTTGTTCTTCTGGGAGAATTAAAAAATTTGTGTATAAAAATTGCTCTCCTCCAAACTGTCCAAGACATCCCTATTTATGCAAAAACCATTAAGGAACTGTGTATAAAGAAGCCAAAGAGGAGAACAACCACTAACCCAATTTTCCAAATAGTCAGTACTCTATCTGACTTATTATCAGGAATGGAAACACATATAAAATATGAAGACGCAAGAAATCCTATAGTGACGGTGCAAATCAATAGGCAATTGTTCCCAAATGCCTTAGTTTATTTAAGAGCCGCAATCAATATCTTAACAACCACCACCTGTCAAAAATTTGGCATTACATCACCGGAACCAACAACAACCTTATTGGAGTTGGATGACCGATCGGTAGTCAAACCAAAGGGTACACTACAAGATGTAATGGTATCTATAGATTCCTTGGAATACCTTGTTGACTTCCTGGTTATCAACCCAAAGAACCAGCTATATGGACACCCGATAATCCTAGGTAGACCTTGGTTGGCAACTGCCGATGCTTATATTGGTTGCCAACAAGGAAACATGACAATAACAAGGGGAAACTATGTCAATAATTTAGCTTTATATCCCCTAGCCCAACCAAGCCTATCAATAATCAAAACAAGAAAACAACCTATATCATATCTTATGGAAAACATGAGATCACCTCTAACTATAGAAGACGCCCTTGATTTTAAAGACCAAACAGAGGATGATATCATTAATAGTTTTATTAAAAAACCACAAGTCAGATCCCATCTACAATGTCACATAATCAAGGAAGAATTCGATAATAAAGAAGAAGAATATCCTCTGAAAGACATCCCTGATAAATTAATACTCACTACTTCTATGTACAATAGTAAGATTGTAGAAATTGAACCGGGAAAAACTCTAAACATTAACAAAAATATGACTGCTGAAGAAGAAGAGAAGTTGGTCCAATTACTACGAAAATATAAAGAAGCCTTTGCATGGGATTATCCAAACATGAATGGAATTGACCCCCAATTATGCACACACCACATCTATACCGAAAAGGATGTGAGACCCATTCGCCAACCCCAAAGAAGACTAAACCCTCACCTTAATGATATTGTGAAAGCTGAATTACAAAAACTATTGGATGTCAATTTCATTTACCCAATATTTGATAGCAAGTGGGTCTCTCCATTAGTAGTGGTACCAAATAAGAACAGGAAGTGGATAATATGTTTAGATTACCGAGAACTCAACAAGGCAACCCAGAAAGACCACTTTCCCCTTCCTTTCATTGACCAGGTATTAGACACATTGGCAGGAAAGAAATTTTTTTCTTTCCTTGATGGCTTTAGTGGGTACAATCAAATCTAGATTGCCCCTGAAGACTAAGAAAAAACTACTTTTACCTATCCTTGGGGTACATTTTCCTATCGAGACTTACCCTTTGGCCTATGCAATGCCCCTGATACATTTCAAAGGGCCATTCTCAACATCTTTTCAGATTTAATAAACTAATGGCTCGAGGTATATATGGATGACTTCACACCTTACAGAGATGATTTTGAGCCAGCATTAGAAAATTTAGAAAAGGTGTTTCAAAGATGTATTGACACTAGGCCTTGTTTAAGCCATGAAAAGTGTCATATGATGATGACTGAAGGATTTATCTTAGGACATTATATTTCAGCAGCTGGAATTCAGGTGGATCGAGCCAAAATTCAGATAATTTTGTTAATACCCACACCCACCACACAAACAGAGGTACATAGCTTTCTTGGATTTTCTGGTTATTATAGGAGATTTATAGAACATTATTCTCAAATAGCTGCACCTTTATATGCACTAATAGGAAATGTTGATTTTATTTGGACAGATAAATGTGACAATGCCTTCAATGATCTGAAAAAGCTTGTATCAACAGCCCTAGTGCTGAGGGGCCCATATTGGAATTTTCCATTCCAAATTTCATCTGATGCCTCAGACACAACGATTGGAGCAGTGCTTGGGTAGGAAGAAGATAAAAAACCATATGCAATCTATTATATTAGCAAAAATCTATCTCTTGCTGAACTAAATTATACTGTGACTGAGAAGGAATTTTTAGCTGTAGTACATGCTGTAAATAAGTTTAGACATTATATAACTAGGTATCCTGTATTTCTATATATTGATCACTTTGTCATTAAATTTTTAGCAAATAAACCTGTTACAAATGGAAGAGTGATAAGATGGTTGAATTTATTACAAGAATTCGACATTACAATCAAAGATCGACCTGGAAAAGAGAACCCTGTAGCTGATTTTCTGTCAAGAATGCCAAAGCCAACAGATGCAGCAGCAGTCGAAGACCACTTCCCAGATGAACATTTGTTCGTTGTTACTATTAGAACCCCATGGTATGCTGATATAGAAAATTATTTTGAAATAGGTAAATTACCTAAACATCTAACCCTTAATGAATGAAAGTAGATAATACAGTGTAGTACCTGATTCTCTTGGATTGGGGGATACCTGTTTCATACAGGGTCAGATATGAAAATTACAATATGCGTCTGGGAGGACGAAGTATTTGATATTTTGAAAGCATGCCATGATAGGCCATGTGGCGGACATTTTGCAGATTGTAGAACCGCGCATAAGGTTTTACGGACAGGCTATTATCGGTCTACCATTTTTAAATATGTTAAAAATTTTATGCATGCCTGTGATAGCTGCCAAAGGGCAGGTCGCCCTAGACAGTCCGATGAAATGCCTTTGAACCCACAACTAGTAATTGAGCCATTTGAACGTTGGGCACTCGAATTTGTTGGCCCCATTAACCCCCCATCAAACCAAAAAACATACATTTTAGTTGCAACTCAGTACGTCGCTAAATGGGTTGAAGCAGAGGCACTTTCAAAAGCTACAAAGGACTCTGTAATACAATTTATTTTCCAAATATTTGTGCGATATGGCATCCCAAGGGACATAATCACAGATGGAGGAACGCAGTTTGTAGGTAATAAACTCGCCGAAACATTATAGAATTACCACATTCAGCACAAGATTACAACCCCATACCACCCACAGGAAAATGACCAAGTAGAGAGCATGAATAAAGTGATCGAGTCCATATTGAAAAAAAATGTTGCCTCACACGGACGTGACTAGGCCTAAAAATTTCTAGAGGCCTTGTGGGCATACCGAACAACATGGAGAGCTAATACAGGATATTCACCATATCAATTGGTATTTGGAAAAGAGCCCGTCTTTCCAACTGAGTTTGAAATTCAGACACTTAGAATAGCCAAAAAGGTGGGTCTAGATTTAAATGAAGCACAGACCAAAATATTGTAGCAAATTAATGAGTTAGATAAAATTAGGCTCTATGCTCTTCAGCACACTACGTTAATTCAAAAATAGAGAGAAAAATGGCACGATGCCTCATCAAAGAAAATATCTTCCACGAAGGAGATTGGGCACTCCTATATGACTCCAGGTTTTAGGATTTTCTAGGGAAAATCCAGACATGATGGCTTGGACCTTACGAGATACAAAAAGTGCATGATAATGGCACCATTACATTAACCACCATTGATGGATCTGGACATTCCTTCAAAGTAAATGGTCATTGAGTACGATTGTACCATAAACCGCTTACTCGAGAATCCTTCTACCAACAATTACAAGAAGATTCTACCATGAAAATTCTGGCTGAAGGGCATAACTCCTCCTCGGAACCCATTCATTAAATCATTTCTTTCCTTTGAAATTTGTACATAAAGATTGTTCATTTATTTTGTTTGTTTGTTTTATGGAATTCTGTTATTTCAAACTCTGTTTATTTCGCTTATTTTGAGTTTTTGTTGTTCCTTTCTAAAGTAACAACGTTTTTGTTGTTCCTTTTGAAAGGAACAACAACTTTGTTGAGAAATTTTTTGTTGTTCCTTTTGAAAGGAACAAAAGTTGTGCTGTTTATTTTCGCTGTTTTGTAGATTGATTTGTTGTTCCCTTCGAAAGGAACAACATTTTCGCAGATTGTTTTTGTTGTTCCTTTCGAAAGGAACAACACTTTTCGCAGATTTTTTTCTTGTTGTTCCTTTCCAAAGGAACAACATTTCTGCAGACTATTTCTGTTGTTCCTTTCCAAAGGAACAACACCTTTTGAGTGGATTACTTTTTTTGTTTTAGACCAGCATTTTGAGAATTTTTGATGACTCTTCTAAAGGAAAACATAATATTTATAAAAAATCACACAAATTAAAGCTTATTGGAATCAACAAATCAAAATAAATTGTCATTTTTTTTAAGAAATTGTTTGTTAATGATAAGAAAAAGGAAAAAGGACATAATCAATAACATGACTTTTTTGTCTTACTATCACTAAAATTAATGTGATTGATCATTTTTATCATGTTGGTTCTTCCCCAAATCTTTATAACATTCTTTGTTTTTTACTTATGGAGTAGGAATAAGGGCATATTATTTTCTATTGAGATGTTTAGACTTCTTCCACCATCCCTACTCTTAAGGAGTGCCGAGCCATCCTTTATATATAAGTAGGAAAGTGCTATATGAAAAAAAGAAAAAATATTTATATATTTTACTAACACTTGTATGATATGGAATATGGAGGATAGGGGGTCTCATCAAGAGCCAACCTACTATGATCATAAGGAAGCAAGTGAAGTGGAATTCCCATTATGGCCACCACACCAGGGATATGGTCCAATAGAAAATTGAAAAAAACTAAGAAGTCCTTGGAATAGGAGGTCTCATCACGAGCCGGCCTGCCGACTTTTCACTTCTTCCTGGTGAATGCCACTATGATTCATCTAGTCCGCAAGCCAGCACAATGGCCTCCGTTATGGCATTAAATAGCACTTCCCTAGGCATAAATAAAGGGTAATGGTTCCAAGGGTGAGAAAGCAACTTTGTCAAGGTTATGGACACTTGTGGGCAACAGAGCTCTGCTAATGGTATTTGGGTCCCATTTTTACAACTCAATAGTAATATTAAACCCTTTTTCCTATATCTCTATCTAAATATCAAGTGAAAGTATGAATCCTAAACCCTTGATTTTGAACCTATTATACATTAAAGTCATCATAAATCTATCACATTAGTTTGAGTGGGTAATAAATGCATTAGCACTTGTGTTCAACTTAGCTGCCCCTTTTCCTTATCTTTAAATCATTACAAACGTTTCTATATCTATTTACGGTTTAATCACACGCATTGATTTCAGTAAATGAAATAATTTGATTGATTGTATCATAAGTATGCATGCTTTTTCCTGATGTACAACTGTTGTGCAGTAATTTCCTCTCTTATTTGACGGTCGAGGAAGACCTATCATCCTCCAGGGGGGGCGCGGATGCCTCTTAATCAATACATGCAGATCAAATCCCTATATTTTTTTTTACCAATATGTGAATCAAATCCCTACATTCTAGGGAATAAAAAAAACTTAACGATATTATTCCAATTCACCGTGCTGTGCTATTCCATTACATCATTGTGTGTTTGGAAAGAAGTAACAGTGTGCAGAGAAGATGGGAGGTCGACCAATTCGTAGCGAGCCACAAGTGCTAGTTGTTTCTGATGCTGCACGAGAGATTCTGGAAAAATTGGGATGGATTACATACTTCACAAGGCTGTAACAACCCCATGAAACAGTGGCTACCGAGTTTTTACATAATTTTCAGGAAGGATACTCCATGGTTAGAGGAAGACATATAGCCATAACATATGAAATAATTGCAAAGCTGTTCGGTCTACCAGCGCAAGGAACCATATGGACTCAAAATAAGGTCAGGCTTCAAGAAGCCATGAATATTTTCCAGGATGATGGACATACATTGGTCGTCAAAGGCAAAGGAGGTCAGCCGACATCATTGGGAGAAGCATGGATGGAATTGGCAAAGATAGTGCAGGCCTATATAACATGCGATGGAAGGAAATATGTGGTAAGTCCTCGCCACCTTAAGTTATTGGCAGTATTAAAGAAAAAATGTACTGTAAATTTGCCTTCATTTTTAAATTCCTTACTGCATGATGTTGCCCATAGTATAAGAAAATATCGGCATGCAGACATGGTGGTAAGACACCATTGCCTAATCAGATTAATATTAAGTCATAGTCTCGCCCAACAACAGACGAGTTCGGAAAAATTGATATTTTCGATTGATGGAGAATTAGTCTTACTTGCCCCAAAACGAAAGAGAATGGCTAGCTTGGCAGCTGAACCATCAAATTGTACAGAGTCCTCCCGTTCAAAAAGTAGGGGAATGATAGAGGGCCTTCTGGTGATCTAGGTGGATATTGGTGGCCACCCTCCTATTCCACTTGGGGCCCCACCATTGTCTCTTTCATTTTTTTAGTTTCGATACAACTTACTATTTTTAGCAATTTTTCGGGTCCTGAACTTCCGGAGCTGTTTTGAGGCCCTAAACGATGTTTTTTGGGATCATTCCGTTCTAAAATCATATATATGGTGAAATTTGTAGTCCTCGAATAGATATTTCTAATGATGTATCATGTGTGTCACACAGAGATAGTATGCCAAAGTTACGTCCGTGGGAAGTTGAAACACCAATTTACCCAAACGGGGCCCATAGTTTTGGCGCTTCATCTCCTAGGGTTATGTTTTTGGATGTTTAGGGTTCTCCATTGTTTATCAATAATAAATAGGCCCTCGAGCCTCATTTTAAATCAATTGAGAGGCCTGTAGCCGCCACATCTCTCCTCAGAGATAGCTACCAGTGCCCTAGCTAGTTTTATTTCTATTCTGTCTGTAAGCAAATTTCAGTTCTTTGATATTAATGAAATGAAGTGTTATTTTCGCTGCATCTCTATATTTATGGTTATGTGTTTATTCTATTGCGTTCCTACATAAATCCGGATCAGTGGTATCAGAGCGGTCTGCTTTTTCTAGATCCTTATTTGCATGTCCCCAACGAGGTCGGGGTATAAGGAGTTAGGGCTCGATCTGGTGGAACCTTTGCAAGACCAGCCTCGCAAACCCCAACGGACGCCCATGGGGGATGAAAAGAAAGATGAGGGAGTAGGAGATCCTATCAAAATATTGCTCGAGGAGGCCCTCGAAAAACAAAGGAACTAGATGATGGATAACTTTTCCCAGATCCTTCAACGGCTGCCCACCAGTGGCGCATCTGCATCTAGCAGCCACTCTGGAGGTGTGATTCCTTTTAAGGTACAAGTAAATTTTGACATTCCCATATTTGAGGGTAAAATAGATTCAGATGTCATAGATAGATGGTTGAATCTATTAGAAGGATATTTCTCGGTTCATGACTTTTCCGACAGGGAGAATATTATTTTTGCACTCCTCAAAGCTGCCCCCCATGTCAAGGACTAGTGGGAAACCCACTGTGAGAAAAAGGACGAGAAGAAACCCTCTCTCTTCTCGGCAGTACCACTTGGAATTCTTTCCAAGACGCCGTCAAGAAACAATACTATCCTGTGGGGAGCTATGAGGACAAGTACATACAATGGACCACGCTGCGGCAACAAAGGGATCAAGACGTGCATGAGCTGACGAATCTGTTCCATACCCTGTGCACCAAGTTGGGTATCAAAGATTCAGAGAAACATCTGGTGCTAAAGTATCGCAGTTGTTTGCATAGATATATTTAGGAGGAAATGGAGTTCCTTGACATCTCCTCGCTTGGTACGACATATCGGTATGCTGCCAAGAGTGAGTAGAAATTAAAACAGAAGAAGCGAGACTTTGGATCTGCGAATGAAAAGCAAGGGAAAGGTGCTCCCAAACTGCAGAACAAAGGAGAGAGCCAAGGCATGGAGACTCAAGAAAATCTATCGAAGCCACAAGCAAATAACAACACCACAAAGCCAAAGAAGGACACGGGAAAGTGGTGCGTGTTCCATAAGAGTTCCACTCACAACACAAGTGAGTGTTGGGCCAAGCAGTTGCTGGTGGCCGAGATGCGGGCTTCTGAGTCAGATGCATGCTCCGACTCTGAATCAGAACCTGACAAGGGGAATGACAAAGGGAAACATATTATTGGTGCGGAGCCCAATGCTATTGTTGCCACTACAAAGATCCAGAAGGAGGAACCAGAAAATCTCATCGGAGGAGGAACGTCTCTTCCACTCCCAGATGTGGGTAAAGGGCTCCCCGGTACAGTTCATTGTCAATAATGGGAGCCAAAAGAACCTCATTTCGGTAGACGCCGTGAAGCGGTTGGGCTTGCCGACCACAACTCACCCACATCCATACACCATCGAGTGGCTTCACCAAGGACGAGATCTCCGCGTCAGCCAACAGTGCCGCCTTCCCTATAGCATCAAGCCCTTCACAGATGAGGTATTATGTGACGTTGCTCCTATTGATGTTTCTAATGTATTATTAGGACAACCATACTTGTGGAAGCATCATGCTGTGTATGAGTCTCGACCTCGTGCTGTTATTGTTACTTTGGGAAATAAGTTGTACAGGATACCAGAGGTACCACCTCCTGCCGCTATCTCTTTGGTTACTGCAAAACAATGCAATAAGCTCATTTCCCAAACCAGGAAATTCGTTTTCCTGATGATCCGCCCCCAGGGCAAGAAGAAGACTGTGGCCACGACCTCCAGACAGGGCTCCTCTGCACAACAACAAAAAATGGATAAGGTTGTGGAGGAGTACGGGGACATATTCACCTCACCATGTGGGTTCCTCTCGCATCGTCAGTCAAGCACCCGATCGGGATTCCGACCCGGTGCACTGCGACCACAACCAACCAATATTATTGCTCTGCCACCGGGAGAACGAAGGAACAAGTGGATGATCGGTGGCGCCGCCGCAGAAGGGTCACATTCCACTGCTCATCACCCCAGGAGCCCCGATCGTGTTGGTGCCGAAGAAGGATGGGATGATATTCTCAGATTGACCATCTTGTGCCGAACAAGATCACCGGTATGAATTTGTGTACCCGATCCCGCTTTGATCAGCTGAATCTTCCCCGACCAAACCTCAAAGCACAAAACATTTCAAAGAAGACGACTAAGCTGGGGTAACGTCTGTGTACCGACTGGAACTCTACGATGTCCGGAAGACTACCTTCGTGCCTAGGCTTTTCGAATAGCTGGTCATGCCTTTTGGGTTGAATAATTCTCCCGCAACCTTCATGAGGATGATGAACGACATCTTACGGCCATTCACAAACTCATTTGTATTGGTGTACTTGGATGACATTCTGATCTTCAGTCAGACCTGGGAAGAGCACCTTCACCACATCCGACAAGTCATTCAAACACTGTGGCAACACAAGTTGTGTGCAAATTTGGAGAAGTGCACTTTGGCATGACCCACGTTCAATATCTGGGATACATTATTGATGAAAGTTGGGTATGTGGACTGTACCAAGATCCAAGTCATTCTGGACTGGCCAGACCAATGACGCCAATACTGAGTTTCACTTTTCCGGGTCTGCTGAATTTTCTACCAGAGGTTCGTGTTGGGATTCTCTCATATCACTTGGCCCTTGAGTCAAGTCACCAAGGGAGGAGTGAGAGCAAAATTATTTTGGTCGGAACCTCAACAGAAGGCATTCACAGAATTGAAAAATCGCCTCTGTTTTGCCCCAGTTCTCACTTTACCAGACTTTCAAAAACCATTTGAGATCGAGACAGATGCCTTTGAATATGCTATTGGGGCAGTTCTTACTCAATAGGGACATCCAGTGGCATATCACAGTGAGACATTGTCTGACACAGTTCGCAAGTATCCCACTTATGAAAAAGAAATTTATTCCATTGTGCAAGCTTGCCGACAATGGAAGCATTAAATTTTGTGGAAGGAAACAATCATCCACATAGACCACCGGCCCCTACAGTTCATACAAACACAAGGAAAGTTGCAGAATGATCACCATTAGAAGTGGTCTACATACCTGCAACAGTTTCATTTGAAAATCAAGTACAAAAAGGGTAGCACCAATAATGTTGCAGACTGCCTCAGCCGACCACCGATCGTGGTGCTCACCACTGTGCTCAACTCTTGTGGGCATGAGACTTCTGATTGGCTACTTCTCTATGAGAGTGACCCAGAATTCGGCCACACTTACAAGGAACTCTTGGGGGGTATCCAAGTTCCAAATTTTCACCTTCAAGATGCACTTTTATGTCACCTGGGACACCTTTGTGTTCCTTCAAGCAAGCGTGCCAAGATGATATGGGAAGCACACTACAGTCGAGTCGCTGGGCATTTCGGGGTCGAGAAAATAGTAGCAATCCTGCAGAAGTATTTCTATTGGTCGAAGCTTCGAAAGGATGTCGAGAAGCACATCAGATCTTGCACTGCTTGTGCCATTGCCAAACTGACCATCAAGAAGCAAGGCCTATATACTCCGCTACCTATGCCTAGTCGACCTTGGGAATCCATCTCCATGGATTACATGTCGGGCCTGCCTTCTACTAAGCAGGGAAATGACTTTGTTTTCGTGGTCGTCGATAGATTCTTGAAGATGGCCATCATGGCGGCTTGCAAGAAGAACATCACAGTAGAAGCCACTGCTAAACTCTTCTTTGAACGAGTGTGGGTGCACCTTGGGATCCCACAGTCTATTATATCAGATCGGGATAGCAGGTTCCTTAGCACATTTTGGTCCAGCCTCTAGTCAATGTTGGATACCAAGCTCACCAAGTCCACAACTTTCCATCCCCAAACAGATGGCCAGACAGAGGTCGTCAACAAAATGATTGTACACATTCGGTGCATGTACAATTCAAAGCATCCATGCACATGGGATGAGAGCCTCCCATATGTACAACATAGTTATAATCGGTCTCTCCACAGTTCAATCGGCCATAGCCCCTTTCAGGTGGGCTTGGGATTCCAGCCACTATGTCCTATTGACATAGCCATACCATTTGCAGCTGCTCAGGCCGATTCAGCTCATGTCCAGTCTGAAGTTGACAAAGCAAGTAGCTTTATCGAGCGCATTCAACACATCCGCAAACAGGTTCATGATATATTGGACCGAGCCAATGCCAAGTATAAGCAACGCCATGATCAACACCGGGTGCCACATAGCTTCCAGGTGGGCGACAAAGTATGGCTACATTTGTAGAAGGAGCACCTCACTGGACCACACCACAAGCTTCGCCCGCTCTGATACAGGCTGTACACCATCACCAAGGCTTTAGGGAAAAATGCCTTCGAGCTCAGTATTCCACCATTCCTTGGTCCGCACCTAGTCTTCAATGTGGATCGCCTTCGTCCTTACTTCCCACCTCTACTAGACACCTCAGACATTGCAGAACAACTCACATCAACAGAGTTAAACCCAGACTACATGGAACAGGCCACCATAGATTGTATTATGGACATGAAAATAAAGAGCACTCACCAACACAATATCCAACTGTATCGGGTTGTCAAAGCTGGCCAACTCCTGCACCAAGGCAAGTGGTTCACCAGGGACCAAGTTCAGCAGAAGTTTCCTCATCTCATGGAGGAACTCAACACAATGGGGACCATTGCTTCCTAAGGAGGGGAATGATCCAGGGGGATATTGGTGGCCACCCACCTATTCCATTTGAACCCCCATCATCAGTTCTTTCAGTTTTCAAGTTGCAACAAAACTTACTATTTTTAGCAGTTTTTCGGGTCCTGAACTTTCGGAGCCGTTTTGAGGGCCTAAATGATTTTTTTTGGGTATCATTTTACAATTGAATTGGATCATCCAATTTGTCCCAAAAGTTGTATTCCTCAGATAGAGATTTCTAATGATGTATCATGTGCGTCAAACGGAGATAGTATGCCAAAGTTACGTCTCTCGGAAGTTGAAACACCAATTTACCCAAACGGGGCCCATAGTTTTGGCGCTTCATCTCCTAGGGTTAGGTTTTTGGGATTTTTAGGGTTCTCCATTATTTCTCAATAATAAATAGGCCCTCGAGCCTCATTGTAACTCAGTTGAGAGGCCTGTAGCCGCCACATCTCTCCTCAGATATAGCTACCAGCGCCCTAGCTAGTTTTATTTCCATTCCGTCTGTAAGCAAATTTCAGTTCTTTGATATTAATGAAATGAAGTGTTATTTCCGCTGCATCTCTGTATTTATGGTTATGTGTTTATTTTGTTGCGTTCCTACATAAATCCGGATCATTCGGGTAGCAGTAGCCAACCCTTGAAATTTCCCAGCTCGGAGGATGAACAACCTCCACAATTGGAAGGAGGGAGTCCTTGTACTAATAAGGATGAAGAAGAAATGAGTCACCACACCAGTGGTGAGAAACAGAACAACGCAGAAAAATGAAATAATGAAGAAGAGGAAGGAAGCCCCCATACTAGTGTACACGGAGAAATTCGCTACTTTGATGAGGAAGAAGGTAGTTACCATACCTGCGAGGAGGACAAAGATAATAATAGCAGTGAAAGAGAAAGAACAAAACCTCCCGAAAACACTACTACAAGATCAACACGAATCCCTTTGCAAGAAGACCAATTGGCCCAAATTCTGGCCAATATGAGTGAATATGTGCATCCTCACAGCCCACTAGACCTTAATGTTGATATCAACCAATTGCAGGAGCACTCTATTGTCAATAAAGAAATGGATGAGGAAATTCCAGATGAAACAGAAGAATCAAACCCTAACAAAATTATAGAATTAGCTGGGGTTGCTTCCCCTGAGAAGTATGAACAAGAAAAGGAGAACACTGAAGTAGCATCCCAACCTGAAAATTCTCAGGGGATTGCAGAGACAAATGAGGGTATAACCCCTGTATAATTCAACAGGGGGCATATGAACATTGAGGAAGAACCCCAAGAAGAAAACAGAGAAGTGAGCCCAACTGAAGGCACAACTGATGAGGACCAAAACCCCGTTGGGCAAGTAGGTCCAGAAAAAGGAACAACCGTTCCATCAAGAAAAAGGAAGAAAGAAACTAAGCTTGAAAAACTTCAGAGGGAATGACTGAAGTTTCAGAGACTAGTGGAAAAACTCAGGCAGAACATTAGGGTTCTTAAAATGAAACAAATGCCCAAATGAACCCCAAAGAAAAGAAGCATAGTCACCAAACGAGCCTCGAAAAAGAGGAAAGTGGCCACTAAAATAAAGCCCCAAGTTGCATAGACTATAGCTGAGCCTAATCATGAAAATATGGAACAACAGGCAGCTGTTCCAGAAGCAGCTATTCCATATGGAGCAACTTCAAGTGAAAATGTGCAAGCTAGTAGTCAAAACACTTTTAGTGACCCTACATTAGCCAGACTCCAAGAGGAGTTGGCACAGGCTCGACAAGAAAGGGAAAAACTGGAAGAAGACACTGCTCCTAGAAGGAAATATTAGGAGTTGCAACAACAGATGAGTATTATCCATGAAGCAGAGGCCGAAGCCCATTAGAAGTGTCGAAAGGCAGAGGAGAAGGTTAAAAAGGTAATGAATCAATTAAAATTAGCCCAGAATCGAATGGACACTCTCTGCTCCTTATACACATATATTTTAGCTTGTAGATGCCCTGCCAAGAATTATGATTTATTTTTATTAGAAAGATATTTACAGTTAAATATTAAGGCAGTTAGGGTAGGAAAATATATAGAGTTAAAAACTATAGATGATTTTATGACATGCTGCAAACTCTATGGGGTAAAGGTACAATGTCTCCTGTGTGAGTTTTATTTGCATAATCTCATATTGGAAAATGATAGTGAGACAAATCCTAGCCCTTTTGTGGGTGAAATCCAATACCAAGCGTTTATTTCCTTTACTTTTAATCAGTTGAAATGGCTTAAAGCCTATAATTTTTTTCAAAGGCAGGAAAATGAGTTAGATTTGTGGGTTAGGAGTGAACCTAAGCACCCGTTACAATTATGGGCTAGGCAGAAGAATTTGATGACAAGAGAAGGTGTTATCCAAGCGTTGGGGCCTGTCCATAAAGAAATTGTCTTGAATGGGATAGAATATTTCCTATCTATTAGAAACCAGGCCTACCTAGCAGCTAAGGTTCGATGGGGAATTTCCAATCGGAATGTTCAAAATAGAGAACCATTTAACTATAAAAAATTTGGATTAGCTGCAGACCGCTTGGTTCACTATAGCAACCGCGTTTTGAGGGAAGGTCCATTCTGGCTAGGGTGTAGGTTTCAAAGCCCCATTGCATGGTATCCTGCTACAGATTATAAAGCCATTTATGAAATCCCCGAAGGACAGACAGGGCATGTCTTCGAAGCATTAGCTACAATGCATGGTTTTAGGCCTTTTGATGAAAAACCTTCTCCAGCTTATTCTTTAACTGCTTTGCATGTAAACTATGGTTTTCATGAGGACATGAAAAAGGGTAAGCAGGGGGGTATGTTGAGCAGTGGAAAAGGTATGAATTCACTATGTGTTTTCCCATTATTTTACTTTAAACATAATTCCTTTTACTTTAGAAAGGTGACTTATTACAATAATTGTGGTAGAATTGTGAAGATTTATGTTTATTGTAAAATGTGACTAAAAACTGCCTTTTATTGCTAAAAACAAGAATTAGGCAAGGTGAATAGCTATATCAGAGGCGAGGCTAAAGTAAATGCAATTGTTGTTCCTCCAGTGTTAGACCAAATCCTGCCAAAGACAAGGAAATCCGAACGTATCGCTAAGAAAAGGCAGGGGACAGCTCAGCTTCGGTCAAAGGAAATCAAGTAATAGCTAAAGAAAGAAGAGAAGTGAATCCCTCAGGATCCTTCGATCTTGAGGGATCACTGTTAAAACCTCATCTCATTCCTTGTCTTGTCCGTCGAGTTTGTTATATAAGGCAATGCCTTTAGCGATTGTATGGAGTCAGATTATTTGATTAAAACATTCCTTTTGTAATATTACGTTTTATCGACTCTCATGTTCAGAGAGCGATCATTGTAATACTTTTATGTTTGATTAATACAAAGGTGCGTTTCATTTCATCTTTCAAGCTCTGAAGTAACCCAACATTGTTTCGCTGGTGCTAAGGGCCCGACCCAGGTGGAATTGCTCTGATGTTTGTATTTCTATCCTTTGATTACTGTTGTGTGATAATTTCATTTATATTCATTACGATTATAGAGTTATTTGATTGTTGTTGAATTGAGTACTAATTGCTGTGTGCGCTAATGAATTGCATTGCTATTCTATTTTAGTAGGGATCGTGATTACTGTCTTATTCATCTTGTTATCTCTTATAAAGCTTTGCTATTCTAGAATTAACCTTGTCTGCTGTTCCATTGGATTATGGTTCATTTCGATTGACTATTTAATAGCGTTTGTTGTCGAGAGGGTTGTAGTTTAAAAAGACTTGTTATCTGATTTTGTTAAGTTTACATTTGTTGTTCAATTGATGTTTGCTGTTCCATTACTGTTTGCTGTTCATTTCTAATTCGTCAGGTTCAGATTGCAGAGATATTGTTTATAGTTGCTGTGTACTCATATAGATTACGAATTGTTGTTCCTTTCCAATTCTTGCTTTTAGAAGAAGTTCTTCTTAGTGATTTTCATCAGCAAGTAGTTCAATGTCGATTTCACTTTGATTTCTTAAAGAACAGGACTGTCAACTATAGACAACATTGGTTAATGCCTCCAAGTTCCCAGATTGGTTGCCTTGTCTCAGTGTGATTTCAGTTGCATCGATTTTTAAGGGAATGAGTTATTGCTACTGTATCCCTGATTGATGCTGTGCAGAGTGAGTAGTTAAGATTTCAGAGTATTTGCATTCATGTTACTGTAATCAGATTTCTTTACAAGCATCTGTTTACTCTTGTATTTAGAATACTATACTACATCTCTCTCATCATTACTCTTTGCTAAATTGCAGTCTCAAACAGAGTACACTCTTGAAATAAAAATTCGTTCCCGGTTTGATAATTAATGTAAGATAATTAGTTGTTAAAAATATACCTTTTATACCTCAACACAAAGGGCACGGTTCCATCCTTCTTCTCTTTCAGAGATACAAATTTATTTCTATCTCCAGTCATATGCGTTGAGCAACTGCTATCAACATACCACACATATTTGTTCTTTTGAGCCTTGAAAGCGAGAGAACAATTATCATTCTTCTTCTTCCATGCTCATTCATTCTGTGGCTTCAAAGATTCTTCTGGAGGATTTTCAATTCTGCAGTCTTTGGCTATGTGTACAAAGTTTTGACCTTTGTAACATTCAATATTACTTCTTAAATGTTAAAATCTATTGATGTTTCGCTGAGCCCTGGGAGGTTCATATTTGACAGATCTCCTGGAATTGTATTCGTTCCTAGGGTATGTGCAAAATCCTACAGCTTTATGACCAAATTTTCCACATGAATAACAATAGCCATAAAAAATATGTTGGTACCTGGATGGAAATTTTCGTCGAGGAACTGTCTTCCAAGGCTATTCTTGTGAATCTTTTCAAATGAAGTCTACATGCATGTCAGATCTCATAGGTTCATTGTATTTTTTTGTAGAAGGTCCTGATTCTTCTTCTTTGTAACCGATGCCAGTTTTTTCGTTGTAATATCGTTGATTGTTGATGAGTTCTTCCAATGCCCTTGAGCTGTTGGCATAGTTTTGGATAGCTTTTCCTTTCTTCACTTCCTCACGCAGCGATACTACTTCAGCTTCTAATTCTTCCCTTTCTTGGTTGCTTTCTTCCAACTTCTTTTGAAGTGACTCTTCAATGTATTTGTGTTCTTCAACTTCAATTTTGAGACCTTGAACTTGTTCTTCAAGAGTATTGGAACGGATCTTCTCCGCCTTGAGATATTTTATAAGCTTGATTGCTTCCTCATAAAATTCTTCTATGGTCCATCCTTCTTCTTCATTGTTTGATACTTCTTGTTTATTGTGCTTGGGTTTATTGTCCTTGGCCATAAACAATACTCTCTCATTGGCTTCTTCTTCACTGTCATTGTCTTCATTGGATGATGAGCTATCTTCTTTAGAGAGAAAGTTCCTGTTGGATCCTTGCTTGTTTAATTTCTTAAAGCCTTTCTTTCCTTTTGAGTTTCCATTACTTCTGTTTGGACATTTTGCTGCAAAATGCCTAACCTCATTACAGCTGAAACATATCAATGGAAGTTTACCTTTGTATTGTCCCTTATCAATTTTTACTGTTCTCGTGAAGTGAGCATATTCTTCATCTGAAAGACCTTCTTCATCATCTCCCTTTTCTTCACACTTGCAGGTGCATGTCATTTCAATTGAAGGTTGTTTGTCCTTATTGGTTTGCTTAGATGCAACAAACGCAGTTTCTAGATTTGAAGTACCCCTGTCTTCATCAAGTCTCATTTCATATGCTATGAGAACTCCATGTAATTCTTCCTTGCTGACTTTGTCCAGATTTTCACTATATTCTAAGACTGATAACTTTGGGTTGAATCCCCCTGGTAAAATTCTAAGAAACTTCCGTATAATAGTATTCTTGTCAATTGGCTCTCCCAATCCTTCCAGAGTATTGGTTATTTCATCAATGTATTGGAAATATGCAGCAATGTTGCAATCTTCTTTCATTCCAAGTTGCTCAAATTTTTCTCTATAGATTTGAAGGTTTCCTTCTTTGACATTTGTGTCACCTGCATATATATTCTCAAGATTTTCCCATACATTTTTGGTGGTTTTACAACCCAACACCTTATGATAAGAAGATTCAATAAGGCCACTGATAATAATATTCTTTTCTTTTGCATCATTTACCAAATTCTTCTTACCTTGTTCATCCGCGGTTGATGTAAATCCATTTTGAACAGTGTCCCATACTTCGGAACCTTGCGCCAAGAGATAGACCTCCATTATTCCTTTCCAAAGTGCATAATTATTTTCATTGAATGGAGGTACACCATTGTTGGTATGCTCCATGACCCCCTTCCAGCACTGCTATTGAAGGAACCAAGCTCTAATACCAATTGTTGGAAATACTGAGAGGGGGGGTGAATCAGTATTCCTTTCAATTAGAGCATTAGTTAATTTTCAATTATTATTAGTGATTGTACAATGATAGCAGCAAAAAAGAGGAACATAAATGCACACATTTTCTAACGTGGAAACCCACTCTGAGACAAAAACCACCTAATGCTTTTCTAATAATTCTTTAATATTAAACTCCAATTGAAAATAAAGCTCCAACTTCCTAGAATCTAGAAAAACATTCTTCTCCAGCTCCCACTAGATGGATGCTCCAATGCCTGAGATTATTCAGTAGTCAACTGAATGGATGCCCCAACACCCAATGAGCTACAACTCACCCTAACACCACCCTACCACCCTATAGAAGAATAAAAGAAGAATGGACTCCTGTACCAGGGAAAATGGTCCACTTTACAATGATATAGAATGGTGTAGAAGAAGAAGATATACTATAGCATAACCCCAACTTTGACACAACCAGCTAATGATGATCCTAGAACTCCCAACACTGCCTCTTCAATGCTTGGCAGATAGAGACTAGTACAATTTGTACAATAATGTATTTACAATGACTAAGTACAATGATACCTTTACAATGATTGTTGCAGTGCTGCCCACTTGAAGACTTCATATGATGAACTTCTTGCTGCTATTATGTAGCTTGGTTGCTGCTCTTGTTATGCTACCCTTTTCTGCACCTTGCTTTGCTTTGCTACCATAGCAATTATGGTCCTTTGCAACCCTTGAAAACACATGATCTAGCTTTTTATTGCCTTCTAGGAGCTCGATATTGAATCTGGTGTATCTCTGTCATTTTAGATCCTCAATATCTGATTTTTGGTCCTATAGTAGTCCTCTGAGTCGTCTTTCCAATGGCATAGGTCTAACCCAATTTTAATTAATCAAGAGATATTTATGCCCAATCTCTCACAATGCCCTAATTATGGATTATTTCAGCAGAGTGCACTTGTATGGCATGCCATGTGTCACTGTTTCTTCATTTGGCTCTAAAATTGATAGAGAGAAAAGTACAGTTTGTGCACTGTCTGTTAATTTTTATGAAATTCAAATCCAATACTCAGAGAGAGAGTTATGATGATTTTACCAAGTTCACATCTTTGAAATTAATTTCAGGAGCCTACAAAAACCCTGACTTCCACGGATCATATCTCCAAAAATATTGCGCACCTTGATCTAAAATTTTTACAGCAGCTTCCTGAGGATTTCGGCTTCGCCTCATAAATATTTCAGCTTTTGAACCTTTGTAGAAATAGAGTTAGAGAGAAAATTACATGATGCCCTGTTTCAAATGGCGTAATCCCTTAGCTAAGGAGGAAATGAAGATCACAATTTATATGAATGCTTAAGTTGAGAGGGGCTTCAACAAGTGAATGTGGGAGGGGTTTTAGGAGCTTAAAAAATATTAATTATGACTTTTCAATGACCCATGCCCCAACCCCATGGGGTTTTAGCCCACTAACTGGGGGTACAAACTTCAAACATGAATATCTCTCAAGCCGTGAAGAATTACATGGCGTGCCATATATCGACGGAAACATCTAGAAAATTAGAAACCATCAAAAGCATTATTGACCCAGAATATATTAATTTGGGAGGTATAAATTCCCATGCAATATTGTGTTAGCCCCTGGTGCTGCTTGGGTTGACATCAATGACAACTGCTGATCAAAATTTTATGTTGTATTATGCTAGTGTCATAGGATTTTAAGTCGTCATAACTCCATGCAAATACATCCTGAAATTATTTAAAAAGAGCTATGTACTTTACTTTTTCTTTATGAGGTAAGGATTTTAAAAGTTTAATCATCTTAGGTTTTCACTTTGTTCCTATTTTACACTCCTTAATATCAGATATTAGTGGCTCCATTTAGGATTCCTTGCAACATCATTAGAGTCAAACATATCTTCTAAAGGGGCTAATCCCTTAGGTAAAAAGTTGTCTTTGAGGTTTAAAATATCAGATTCATCATCTGCCAACTCATCAATTTGTACTTTCTCTAAATTATCTATGTATTCTTGACTAAATTTAGTGGGTTTAGAAAAATTTAGGTTATTTTCATATACCTTGTTTATATCAATATCACTATCTGAATTTTGATCTACTATATAATCTATGTCTATATTACAGCCCTGGAATTCTCCTTCATTGTTCATGAAATGATAAATCTGTTCATCCTATGAAAATATTTGCCAATATTTAAGATTATCTGGGATTGTAGGCCTATGTTTAACTTCTGCAATATTGTTACACAGCATTTTGTCACCGTCCCTGCAATCCCTCACCCCACATATTGGAGGGTCATTCCCATGACTTGTGAGCAGTGTCATACTTTACAAACACCTTCTTTGCATCCTTCTACATAAGGACATCATTTCTCCTGCTAGACATTTTCTCAAAAAAGCGCAAAAAACCTATGTTTTGGCCTTGGCGTGGGTAGCCAGTTCACCCCTCGTGTTGATGTGGAAGATTTGCACTAGAGCCCGTGCCACCTAGCGCTCTGTCTCAGTGTAGTGCCCGCGCTGAGCTATTTTAGGAATGTTTTTTAAAAATTAGAGGCGGAATTTTCCTTCTAACCACCTCAGGGATGAGTCACTGGAAGTGGTTAAGTTGATTAGCCATGTATATCCCTCTCTAGGCAGTGGTTTCCACCTCCTATGAAACACTCCTTGAAGATAGGCCTCCCTTCCATAATTATAGGGATCCTAACCTCTCCCTCTCCCTCTATAAAAACAGCCCTTCTCCCTTTATGAAAGCTAGCTGAACATATAGCCAAAGAGCTGAACTTGGAGAAGGATACTATAGCTGAGTAATTGATATTGAGAAGGTAGAACCAAGGAGAAATCCATAGAGAGAGTCTCGTCCAAATTCCCAACAAGCCTTTATGAGATGCGTTTTTCTTGAACCCTATTGGAGGAGACCGCGACGTCGAAGCTTGGTTGTAATCTTCCTTTAATTTATTAATATACTCGACTATGGTGTTGGTTCCATCATTGTGTTATGTCATTTATTTAATGAAATTGATTTAGTCCTCTTTGAATCAATAATAGTTACGAATGTGAATTAGTATGTTGTATACTGTCATTGTTTCTTATGTGTGTGCAAGTGTCCGATCGTGAAAGCGAGCCGATCGTGATCTGTCAAACTAGGAGCGAGAGGAAACCACTCTTTTAGACAACAACAATAGCATAGGACCTCCGGTAAGTCACCTATTGAATCTCTGTCCATTCGTTAACTAGGAATCAATACTATAGATTGTTTTGTTTGTTGCTTGACCCACCCTAGGGCTAGTGGGATTGCCTCTGTCCGCAGAGGGGATTTACGTGACCAACAAATTGGCGACTCCACTGGGGATCAGTGCGAGTTTGTCTTTAATCCATTAGGTCTTATTTTTGGTATTTTATTGCTTATTTCACCTTTTTTGATTATTCCGATAAGTCTAAGACCCGTGTTCAGCCCCAGAGGATCAAATTTGACCTCTGCCTTTCAAAATTTTTCCCTTTTTCCTAAGTGAACTCGCTTGGCGTGCTTTCTGTTCAGACAGTTGCACTGATTGGCGCTAGTTGCTAGTGTTGCGCCCGTGCCATCTCCTGTTTGGCGTTAATTACAACCAAACAACCGCGCTGACCCCTGCAGGTTTTAGGGTTTGGTCTGTTTTGAAGATTTTTGGTTAGTACTTTTGCTTCTGGGTTATTTTGAGATATGTCTTGAGTGCTTTGGGATTTTTTTTTATTGTGATCAGCTTTCTTCCTTGAGTTTTTTGTCCTTGGTATGTTGAGCCTCCTGTAGGATTTTGCGTCTTTTTTTCCATATTCAACTTCATTCCTGGTTTGGTTGCATTCCGTTTGAGCGATTGCATTGGTTGAATGATTCTTTCCTCTTTCATTCAATTTTTCTTCTTGTCACTCCAAGCATACATCACATTGCTTGCATGGGTCTGTTTTGAAATCTTTCTTCAATTTGAGAGATTGCAGCGTTGGTTTGAGTTTTGTTGTGTTTGTTTTGGGTTGACTGAAATTATTTCGCTTCAAATCTCGCATTAATGTTCTTGAAATAGTGTTTTGGTTTGTTTTTTCATGTCATTTAGTGCACTGTTTGCTCTATTACATTGAAAAATAAAATAAAAAAATTGTTTTCATTCTTGTTTGCATTGTGAAATTGGAAGTCTTTCGCATATCTAGCATTGGGCATTCTAGGAAAGGTTTCTCATTTTCATTAGCTTGCATTGGATACTGTAGTGGATGCTTCTGTGCATTCTTATTATTTTCTATCGCTTGAAAAATCCTAACTTTCTCGTAGATAGCTTTTCATCGAACGAAATGGTAACTTTTGTCATGTAGTTTGCATTTAGGGATTTTTGAGATCCAACATTCGGTAAGACCTTGGAATTGAAAAGTAAACACAAGATCAACTTAAAATTTACTCAATTAACCTAAGGCAACATTGAAACCTAATGAAAAATCTAGTGGTATAAGTTAGAAACGTGTTTCGATGTCTTTAAACCTAGCAGATGTCGCTCGCCATCTGGCTTCAGACAACACTAATATGGACTTGTGCTCCTCGTACCGTCGAGTATATAAAGGGAGAGTCCTCTAGGTTGCAATAATTTTATCCATAGGAAGCCGAGTCTATCGCCTTGTAACTGTGATACACCAAACACATCATTCGGGGAGACTACCTGCATGTATGTCAAGTCCTTGGTCAATTATTCTTTCATTTTATTACCAAGGTGTATATCGTATTTCACGGAAACCTGGTACACCCTTTTACCTAGACTACCTGAGCAGTCATTTTCGAACTTTACTGACTCCATAAATTTGAAAAGATCCTTGAGGACTTGTCCTTTCATGCTCGTTTCAACCTGAAAGTGATAGAGTCACCTTTTTCCTGTTTCTCGACTCTTAAAATATGAAAATACAGAGTTTTTTTTCAATGTCTTAAAAATCAAATGTCCACGAAATATTCCTAGTTAAAGCTATCATCCTTAGTGTGTTGTTTTAAGGTTGTTTCTGATGGCAATGTTTTCGGAGTTTACCAACCAAGAAATCACCTCTGAAGGGAATCCTGGTCCTTTTCCTTCTTTTGGGAATGTTGGTGCTTCTTATATGGTGACATTGTCCCTTCCTGGGCCAACCATTGGGTTGCATGTTTGGTTATTCTCGACCTCTGTGGTCTCGAATATTCCACCCTTTGTACAACCATCTCCTCCACCTGAAGAACATCATGTTGATTCAAAATTGGACCTCTCCCATTCTTCGCCTGTTTCTTTGTCCTCCTCTTCTACTTCACCTGGTGAAATTTTGGATTCCAGTAACCAGGTGGCTAAGAAGAAGAAGAAGAAGACAAAGAAGAAGAAGTTAGATAAGTGAGAGGCTAATCCTGCAGCTGTTGTGCCTAAGAAAAATTCCATTGATAAACCATCCAACCTTCCTCGAAAAGTCAAATTCCTTTACATGTTGTGCAAAGGTGACCATCTTCGTCGAGATTGCCCTGGCATTCCCAAGGTACTTGAAGCATGTTCCAACAGTCTTCCACCATTACCTTTGGCTTGTAGAAGTCATATTGGTGGCACATATTCAACTAGTACTGATAAGACTAGTAAAAAACAGGGCAAGATTACCAATCCTTGTAAGTTGTGTGAAGGGCATCATCCCATTCACCTTTGTCCATAAATGGATGAAGCCAAGAGAGTATGGGACAACCATACTATTTCTGCACCTTGCCTTCCGGCTGGTTACCAGAAGTTTTCTTCAAGTCCTCCACTAGTAGATTCAACGATTGGTCAAGAGTCATCCATGATTGATCTCGCTCCCTTGGAAATTCGAAATCACGAATCCATTCGTGATCAACCATTGGTCATGCAATCGGTTGATCTAACCCCACCATTGTTTCATCAGGTATTTTCCGCCAAGAGTGGATCTTATCCCTCTCACATTCTTCTTGATTCTTCAAATTCCTCGGACTTGGAGAAAGATCCTCCCATCCCTGTGACTCAAGAAATTTCTCCTCCTGCTCCTGTGATGGAAGCCTATGAGGATGCTCCTCTTACTCTGGTAACACCAAGGGGTGACCATCTCAGTTCAATGGTACCCCCTCCAAGTAGTTTGGTTGCTTCCTTCGATTGGAGTCGATTTGCAGGTTACTGCCTTCCTTCTTATGTGCCTTTCGAGATCATGGTGCAGATCTTTGATATGGTCGTATCTAGCACGATAATAGATGAAGGCATGCCTATTAGTGTTTTGTCTTCAACTACTTGGAAAGATTTTGGTTCTCCACCGCTTATGCTTGTTACCCAGGATCTGTTAGCTTTTAACAGAGGAACCAGTCAACTGTTAGGGATCCTTCCGAAGTTCCCTATTACTTTGGGAGTGAAAACCGTCTATATAGATGTGATAGTTGTTCTAGGCCCATTGGATTTCAATTTACTCTTGGGGTGCAACTATAGTTATGTCATGGGGGCAGTTGTCTCTTCCATCTTTCGTGTGATCTATTTTCCACACAAAGGTCGTATCGTGACCATTGATCAACTTTTGTTCTTTGGTATTGACATGATGTCTAGTCCACCATTGTACCTTCCATGTCTTTATCTACCGGTTGTATCCTCCCCATCACAGATTAATTATGTGGCCACCTGTCCTGTGCCCATATTCAGTGATAGTGTCGTTGTGCATCATGTGCTGGGGACACTAGGTCCTGATTTCCAAGATGTTGTGAACCTCTTGGAATACTTGACTACTTATTCGACCTGATGAGTTTTCTTTGGAGCATAGTTCGTTCACTTGTGTCAAGATCCTTAAAAAATGAGACAAGGTCATCAGAGCATAGTTTGTTCTTTTGTGTCAAGCTCCTGAAACAAGGTCGTTGGAGCAGAGTTCGTTTTTCTTGTGTCAAGCTCCTTAAAAAATGAAACAAGGTGTCATGAGGATAGTTCATCTTCTATGTCAACCTCATTAAAAAATGAATTAGCTCATGAGGATATTTCTTTTAATGTGTCAACCTCGTTAAAAAAATGAAACACATTCCAGTTCAATTCGAGTCTTTGCCAGATCTCGTAAAATCCCAGTCGAGTCTTTCTATTGATCTTGTAATTTGAACCTTCACTCCATCTACTGTTCATATGGACTGAAGCTTGGGGGGAATGTTCACCTTGAATTGAGTCACCATGCTGGGGGGCATGCCTGTTTTTCAAGCATAGTTTACTTTTGTTTCAAGCTTGTGTAAACATGAAACCAATCTCAAGCATAGTTTACTTTTGTTTTCGATCTTGCATAAAAATGAAATATTTTGGCTTTTTGTTCTTTGTAAACATTTTCCTGACTCTTGGGTCGTTAATTATTATGCAGATTATTTAACTGATACATTAGCTAACATTGTATTAGGCATTTGCATAACTTGTAAGAACATCATCATATGTAAAAAGATCCATGTAAGGAAATATATATATATATATATATATATATATATATATATATATATATATATATATATATATATATATATATATATATATATATATATATATATTGCATGTTTGTAAACGAAAATTATATCAAGTCAAAATATATATATATATATATATATATATATATATATATATGTATGTTTTAGTTACATCCCGAGACAAAATTTCTCTCAAAATATGCAGAAATAAAAGCCTAGATGTCTAATCAGCGTGGTGCTCATGATAGCACGTCACCGCCCGTACCAACCGCCTCAGTAAGCGGTGGATATGACTTGACACCCCTATGGTATGCCTCTGGTAGGCTCGAGGAACATCATCAAGGTGAGCATAGTCCAGAATCCCATGGGTGATCCCCTCTAGATTTTGTACTATCTCCTCCCTCTCACCGCCTTCACCATGAGGATCAAAATCGCAAGGAGTTCACCTCGCTATCGGCGACATACCTTCAGGTCTCTCTAGGCCAACATCTGCATACATATAAGATTAACTGTCAGAACATGCATAAATACAAAAAAATCATAAACTCATGAAAATAAAAAATGAGACTCACCTAGCTCTTTGTCCCAATCCTCTCCCTCCGGGAGCGGGAGGTCTAGATCACTGGTGAAGTCTGTACCAGAGTAGGGCCAGTCCTCCATGACAATCAGTTATTGGCAGAGCCAATCAAATAATTCCAGCCTCCAGAACATTTGTTGACCGCCCCCTACTCTGGGCATCAGCACAACCCATCGGGCCATTCGTGGTTCTCTTGGTGGTGGCATCAGGAAAATGACCTCCTGGCACTGGAATATTGGTAGTCGTTCCAAGAAGAACGATACCAAAATTGATCCATACCCAAACTACTTAAGTTTGGTCTTCTTGCACTTGGTTAGTTGCCGCTTAATGTTAATAGTCATGGCCTCTATCCAGTTGTAGAGAGTCGGGTTCAGGAAGTCTAAGGCAAGAAGCAGTTGTGTTTTTGTGGCTTCATGTGGTGCTTGCGATCCTACAGCCCGCATGATAGTGTGCAACACTACTTTTAGTGCCAGATCTGGGATGGTTTGGATGTCAACCTTTCCACTCCATGTTCCTTTTCGTGCCCCTCGGCACACCCTGTCGATCATCATAGACATGCTTTCCTTGGAGGGATGGGTACTAGTCATGATAGGGACTACACCTCTCCGTGATAATTTTGTGATAAAATAGACATAAAAAACTTCGATATCAAGTTCCTGATCTCGAAGCACGAAATTTTCTTGGTCTTCATCCCACATGCTTATCATTACAGAAGCAATTCCGATTGAGCCCAGAGGCACGGTGTTAGGAATAATTTATTTAGCCCACAATCTTTGAGGGTGTCCATGCATCGATCATTATCCATGGCAAGTTCATCTTATTCACTGTGTTCCCTCTCTTTCCACTCAATCACCATTATTTCTGCTTGGTACCTGCACACATTGTTCATAGGAGCATTGTTAGTCTACTTGGGAATTGAGATTTGCAAGCAAGTGACTACATTTTCCTTAAAATTATGTGGTTTTTTAGGTTGCGTGGTTCGCATGACTGTTTCGCAAACAGTCGCGCCAATGGGCGTGCCCTTTGTGTAAAAAATGGGTGATTGGCACGGGTCCATGCCAGAAACCTGCGCCAACCCTAATGCCCTAATTTTGATAAATCTTCCCCTAGGAAATCAAAATGACATGTATAGGTGATGAAATTTAGCTTAAAAGATGGGAAACGGTGTCGGATCTTACCTGATATTGACGGAATCAAGATCGGTTCACTGTTTCACTTGTAATCGTCGCGACAAGATTGCAAAGCACAATGGGTCACTGTTGCTCCACAAAGAGGTAAAAGTGAAAAGTAAATATTTTTTGCCACTTATGGCATTTTATAACTTTCAGAGTCTTAAATTAGGTTTTAAAACATATTTGTCAATTATTTTATCATATTATTTTCGAGAAATGGCTTTTACACATGTCTCTTGTGCAGCAACAGGTTTTTCACATGGTTATGACAAAGTAACAAGTTATACTTTATACTTTTTCAAACTTGGTAAAAACATGAAAAAGTCACTACCGGAGTCATCCTTTAGCTCTTTTCTGACTCTCTAAAACTGAAAGGATTACCGAGAATTTTTTTGTTTCGAACTCATTAAATGGCTGCGAAATGATATCTATGTTTTATACATTTACCCATTTTTCGGGTTGGGATAGATTATTTACGAAAAAGGAATACCTTATCCTATCGCGACTAAGAGGTTCTCTCGCATGATGTTTTCTACCTTTTTGGATCTAAGGGACTATTTACAAAAAGGGCCTTGCTAGAGTTTTCTTTTCCGCTGTATTTTCAAACTCTCTAAACATGAAAAGATACCAAGTTCTCCCTTTGTTAGACTCATTAAAAACTAATGACATCAGACTCTGTCGTTATGACGTTACTCGAGTTCCTCCTTCCAAGGGCTCGTAAAATGTACTAGGTTGGATTTTTCCGAAGGACAAACTTACATCGCAAGCATATGCTCTCCCCTTCAAGCTTGTTTGCAAAAATAATTGGGGTACTTGCCAGAAATGGTGGGGGAAAATGTAACCAGAATTTAGTCGGCAGTATGTCACTCTTGAACATGGCACTTGTCTGCATTCGTGTCAAGTTGGGGACATCTCACTTCGTCATTTGTTTTCCTCCATGGGTTTGGGTAATCTCTTTTGATGACTCATTTTCTCTTTTCCACGTCACCATGACCTCAGATTCCTTGATGTCAAATACTGCCAAATCCAGTGTCGTGTTGCCGATATGTTCAAGAGAAGTTTTTCCTCTGCAATTTTCAACCTCCCTCTGATTCTCTATTGGTCTTGATTTTCAAATCCTCATATTCCTCTGTCTCGTGTCGATGATGTGGGAAATATCATGGCCCTCCTTCGATCAGGTTGCTTCCTGTCGTCTTCAGCTCATTTTCCAGGAAGCTGATCTAGAGACTCCCTTCAGGTACCTTGGAGCTTGCATGCCTTAATGGCAGGTTCTTTGCATCTGACGCAAGGTTCACATCATCGGCATTCGATCGGATGATTTTGTGGGTGTTCGACACCAGATCACTGTTCAAATTCCATGGATCGTACCGTTTGTACCTTGAGATTCGTTGTCATTATTGGTGGTTTCTTTTGCGTCTGTTAACAACTCTCATTATTGTCTGGTAATTAGACGATCTTCCTGCATGTTTGACTTCAACTCGTCTATTCGCATGCTTGAATTTGTATTTTTTTTAGGTCGAGATGGAGCGCAAGACCCTGGGTTTTGTCTGATGAAATCTAGGCTGTGGGTTCTTTGTGGCTTACTATGACTTATTACATGACTCTTCTGATTAGATGGCTGCGACCATACCTGAGTCTATTTGCTGGTCCTTATTGCTGGATGGCTACGTTCATTCCTCAGATCTCACTTTTTATATACTCTATTATCGATGGTTGCACCCCTGCCACATATCATGTATTAGAGATATCAGTTGTATTTGTACTCACATGTTTTCTGACAATAGTGTTTGGGTGAAACGCATTCTCATAAACCATTTCAACCCTCCCTCTCTCTCGTACTTCATGCTTTAGGGGGCATATGTTGCACAGAATTTTGTCACCATCCCTGCAATCCCTCACCCCACATATTGGAGGATCATTCCCGTGACTTGTGAGCAGTGTCATACTTTGCAAACACCTTTTTTGCGTCCTTCTGCATAAGCACATCATTTCTCTTGCTAGACATTTCCTCAAAAAAGCACACAAAACCTATGTTGTGGCCTTGGCGCGGGTAGCCAGTTCACCCCTCATGCTGATGTGGAAGATTTGCACTAGAGCCCGCGCCACCTGGTGCTCTATCTCAATGCAGTGCCCACACCGAGCTGTTTTGGGAATGTTTTTAAAAAATTAGAGGTGGAAGTTTCCTTCTAACCACCTCAGGGATGAGTAACTGAAAGTGGTTAAGTTGATTAGGCATGGATCTCCCTCTTTAGGCAGTGGTTTCCACCTCCCATGAAACACTCCTTGAAGATAGGCCTCCCTTCCATAATTATAGGGATCCTAACCTCTCCCCCTCCCTCTATAAAAATAAGCCTTCTCCATTTATGAAAGCTAGCTGAATATATAGCCAAAGATCTGAACTTAGAGAAGGATACTATAGGTGAGTAATTTCTATTGAGAAGGTAGAACCAAGGAGAAATCCGTAGAGAGAGTCTTGTCTGAATTCCCGACAAGCCTTTGTGAGACGCACTCCACTTGAACCTTGTTAGAGGAGACCGCAACGTCGAAGCTTGGTTGTACTCTTCCTTTCATTTATTAATATACTTGACTATGGTGTTGGTTCCATCATTGTGTTATGTCGTTTATTTAATGCAATTGATTAAATCCTCTTCGACTGACTAATAGTTACGAATGTGAATTAGTATGTTGTATATTGTCATTGTTTCTTGTGTGTGTGCAGGTGTTCGAGCGTGAAATTGAGCGGATCGTGATCTGCCAAACTAGGAGTCAGAGGCAACCACTCTTTTCGACGACAACAACAGCATAGGACCTCCAGTAAGTCACCTATCGAATCTCTGTCCATTCGTTAACTAGGAATCACTACTATAGCTTGTTTTTTTTGTTGCTAGACCCACCCTAGGGCTAATGCGATCACCTCTGTCTGCAGAGGGTAACAAGTATATGTATTATTTGGTTGAAATGGCAGATTACAGGTACTAGAAAAAGTTTCTAAGCTATGGTTCTGTATGTTCTGTTTTCTTGGGATTGCAGAAAAGTAATATTCCGGTAGTTCCTTAATCAGATCTAAAAGAGTATCTCTATATCGGCTTAATATTGGATTATATACAGAAAACTCTCTAGTTATCTATTTCACAATTAACTTTGAGTCTCCCATAATTGACACTCTTTTGGCTCCTAAATTTCTAACAATCTGCAGTCCTAAAATATGAGTTTCATATTTAGCCATGTTGTTTGTACATTTGAAATTTAGTCTAAAAGCATGACCTTCTGCATGATTGTTTTCCATATTGTGTATCCAAACTCCTGCTCCTACTCCTAATTTATTGACTGATCCATCAAAATCTAGGTGCCATAATGATTCATGAAATTTTTTTTCACTATCTGGTGCATTGTTTTCCATTTTTAGTTCAGTATTGTTCTCAATGCCAGTTTCAGAATTACATAAAATGAATGAGTCCATGTCAGGTGGTGTAGAGTAAATAGGATAGTTTCAAGGTATTTCTACACTACTAACCATGTACTTCATTAATGATTCTCTGTAAAGTTTCTTTGGTTGGCCAAAAACTGATATTGTTTCATAAGACATATCAAGTTGTAGAGATCCCTGCAATTTAGTTCCCCATTGGCAAGATAAGAGAATTCCATATTTGGGATGGATGTCAACTACTACAATGTCCATGACTATGCTTTTCCCAAGATATTGAACTAAAGTAACACAAATATTTTATCAAACCTAAACATTTCACTTTGCTAGAATCAAATGAGAAGAGATCTTTGTAAGGCCTAGTGATGTCTAAATTCAGGGTTTCCATTATTGCTTGTGGCATCAAATTGTGTGAAGCCCTTGAGTCTAGCATTGCATTATGCAAAATCTGATCATGAAAAGTTAAGCTAATGTAGAAAGGTGGAACTACTCTATCTTGGTGTTTCCCATTAACATCAGGACCAAAGATTAATTCTAGTTGATCATCAATCAAATTTACTGAATTTTCTCCATCATTCATATTCAAAGTTTCAGTGATAGGTTTTTTGTATAGGTCATGTTTTACCAACTCTGTCAAAGGAATTGGTATCTTCAATTTGGCAATTTCAGCGTGGATATTAAATGGTGCTTGTGAGTTTCCTAGCTGAATTATCTCTTCTTTTGTAACTGTAGCTTTGGTAGGATTTTTTATTTTTTCTACAGTTCATTTCTCATTCTCTGTTTGTGTTTCTACTGTCTTACTAATTTTGATTTTCCTTTTAGGGACAATTTGAGAAGAAGTAGATGTCTTTGCAGATTTTGTGTGTTCAGTAGCTGTTTTAGCAGTGGCTGCTTTAGGATCAACTGATTTTGTAGCACCTCTCCTGTGAATATATATATATATATATATATATATATATATATATATATATACACACACACACACATAATTGGATATTGTTAAGAGGCTTTACACCATTACATAAATCTTGTCCATCTATGTCCTTGTCACTATTCTGTCACTGGTGGAATTTTCATCAGTTTCACACTTCAGAAATTTACTTATCATTTAGTTGTGACATAATTCCTCTTCTATAATTTTCTACTTACCCTTTTACTTATCATAATTTATATTTTTCCTCTTTGAAACTATACATATAAAGTTGATCTATCCCCTTCTTTACTTGAGGCCAAAATAGTCTTGTATTACCTTTAACTAATTTTAGGAAATTCATAAAGGTGTTTATATTAACACCTCCTTAGATATTGTGTATAGATTACATGTCCATTGGGTTTTCATACGAAATCTTCATGTGAGATTTAATATATTTTTCTTCTTTGCACCCATAATAACTTTTCTACCATGGAATCTATATGTTAACCTTGACAACTATATGACTATACCTTTAGATTAAAACATCTATATTAAATAGCTGGTAGTCACTTCACTTACACATAGCATAGACCATCATATATATTCACAAGTTTAGGTTGGGCCTAACACATTTGGTAGTCCTCTTAGGTAATTGTTTTGCACATTTATTTAAATATTTTCGTTACCACCTCCTACCTTACCTTCATAGGAGTAACACTATAAATATTTCTAAACCGAGGACATTAATTTGATTTGTACCAACCTTTGTGACCTTTCCATCTCCAAAATATATGCTATACCTACTAATTTATTTATTCCAAAGTTCTATGTAACATTTACGGATTTCGGCTAATGTATCCATTGTTTGATACAGTTATCAATTTTTTTGGGGATTTGGTATGGATCGTAGTCGTCTCTCTATGTTAAAGGTGCCTTGTCTTCTACGGTAAAACTCATATCAACTCTAATTTAACTCCCTTTTACCTCTTCATGTGACATTATCGTTTCCCAGTTTCATTGTCACGATCTGAGGGAGTTCTCTAATCTAACAACATGTGTATGGTAGATATCGATTAGGGTTTAACACACTTTGATGTTTAAGAGGTTCCATCTACATTGCTCATTACTCTTTGGGGTTTCTACTGAGAGCCACCGTTTTTTATTTCTAATTTTGTTTGAGAACATAATTCGTAGTTCAGGTGAACCGAGTCATTGCAATTCCTATTAGCTCTTCATTGTCGTGGACTTCTGATAACTGGTAAGTTATTTCTTTTTTTTTTTCAATTTGACTCTATTTTTCCCATTTTAATTTGATAAGATTTCTGTTCATGTCGTTTTGACTAAAGCCTATAGTTTCTTCTACATTAAGCTGAGAAATGTTTTCTTGCATTATCTTTTCACTGTGTCCATTCATGTCTTCTCGTTATTAGCTGGTTAACTTAGGATTTATGACATTTTTTCTTACTCATTTGGTAATATTTATTATGATCATAACCTATTTATTTTTTCTCCATACTGGCACCTAATTTAGAGAAATCCTATTATATAGTATGTGATTTCACAGTCACGATGGTGTATAAAATCCTCAATCTATTTTATATGAGGTAAATCGAAATATAGTTTGCATTTTAGTTGTTCTGGTTTCCTTTTAACCAAGAACAGAAACCATACTCATAAATTTGGCAAGTTAGGTACCATTATTTATTTTTCAATTGATATCTAATGTATTATTTATATCCATCCCAACGTCTAACTAAATGGTTTTTTTGTTTTTCTGAGTTACTGGCAGCGTTAATAAGCCTCCAAGTTCTTCAACACTGATGTCATGGATTTTCGTTCTTCCTACTCATACATTTGGCATTGTGATTGTATGGGTTCGAATGCATCCAAAAGTTAAACGTGTACCTCCTTAAAGTTCATTCTTATGTCCATATTATGCTTAAAATCAAACAAGGGATAAATTTTGTTTCAAAATTTTCTTCTATGTTTAGAATAAATTGACTCTATCAACTGTATTAGTCATAAAAATTTTCCTTTAGTTATCGGTATGATAATAATTTATTTCTTTGCTATATTAGTCTAGTTCCTCTTCTATACTTAGCATCAAATATTATTTCTTTTGCCTGTCGTGATTTAATGATTTAAAGTACAATGATATGTCAAACTCTATAATTTCTAATTCATAGAACATCGTAGGTTCGCTTTTAACTTTCTTCTATTGGTGTCTATAGGTAAGGAATTTTAAATTTTAGATATATGGAGCACGTCTACTTATACTCTATGAATGCATAAACTCCTAAATATTTGACTACTGTGGGGTTTTTTCACCAGGTTGGTTCTCATCCGCATTTGAGTATTCAACATTCCAGTATATACAAGACAGAATGTAGCCAGTGACTAATTTTATGTGTCAGAAATATATAGTTCATTAAATCTCTTCCGCCCAGATTTGTACTATTTTATAGAAATGTATCATGTTGGGACTGTATAAGGACTGTAACATTTTATTAGTATGGAACTTCCTTCAGGAAGAACTTTAAAGCTTACAGTATATCATTCTCGCCCTGTGATGGTATAAACTAGTTGTTTGTTGGTACAGACTATTTATTTTGACTGTTTAGAGTGGAATAGAAAAATTATATTTAAATATATAGCTATATATATATATATATATATATATATATATATATATATATATATATATATATATATATATATATATATATATATCTTGTATAATCATTTTATATCACAATTCTCATATTTAAAGAAAATTCTGTCATACGTAAGAACATAACGACTGGCAGTTGTATTTCAATGTCTACCATAGTTCCACAGAGGTTATAACTCATTAGAAAATATAACTTAGTAACATATTCCTACTTTCAAAGTTATGCTATGTATTTCTAAATCTATGCACAATCAAATAAGTATGTTTTTCAATTTAAACATGTCCCTTCTTCCAATGCAAATTTTGGTATATCTGATGTATGAGTATTAATCAATTTTCAAATATATCTCAGCTTCTCTTTTATTCAGCTATGATTTAGTTTTGAGATATTTACAATAGAAGTATAGATTAGTAAAGTGACCCAGAATTGTGACTATAATGATGTTATTCATTTCATGTTTGAAATTAAAGTTTACTTGCTGAATATTAAAATGCTATATTCATAAGTATAATTCTGGTAGGAGTATTCCCGATTTGTGTGTACACTAATACCAACACTTTCAACTATTTCTTTACTTGTTATAATTTCTTCTTGGTTTTCCTTCAAACCAGAATAGGATGATATAAATAATAATATAGTACAGAAATAGTGACACAAAAAATACATGTTTCCATAATTCACTAGAATTCTCTTTAAAATAATATACTAACTCAACTAATGTATTGAAATATCAACTACCTGGGAGGTACCTAACCTCAGATCTAAACCCAGTATTGGGTTTATACATTCTAAGAGTTGGTTCTCTACATAAATTCGTCTATTCCTACTATGGTAATCTCTATTAAATGTATAGACCAGCAACTGCAACAGGGGACTGTTAATTCAACCACCTTCCAACAGAACTTTAAATTCAGTCTTTTCACATTTCCTAGTCACAACAACTAATTAAAGTCAGATACTGTTTCAACAGAATGTACATACTAGTTATCTATGACTAGTTTCCACCCAATTGTAGAGTTCTCCCTTTGTAACTCATAGCCGAGCAGATATCCTTAGCTCCAGTGATAGACAACCATTTCTCTATCCTGGAACATATTATTTAAGCTTTTCTTTCCCTAGCGTGTTTCCATTTACTGTGTCCAATAAATTCAGGATGCTTTCTTGTTGTTTTTCCTAGGCTTTCCCTCTATTTCTTCCACAGAGGTACTTTAAAAGTTGTCTTTTCCGCCTTTCCAACTTTTTCCCACCTCTTCTCAATACTATCCTCTTTATTGCGGAAATTCGATATTAAATCTAATTTTTTTAGTAACTTTTTTTATTCCTTCCAAGGATTTCTGGAAGTTGTGGGAAAGTTTTAGCACCTTATCCATCCTCGTGGATTAGGTTTTCAGATCTCAATTCTAAATCTAGTCATTGCACACATAATTTTCCATTTTATTTTATTAAATAAAAAAAATTAAAATAAATCTACATAATAGTTCTCCATTAGGGTCCACTTTCCCCTTTGGACTTGTTCTATTGTCAAATTAAAAACATAGAAAATTGGGGTATTACATATTCCCCCTCTAAAAACAAACACCATCCTCGGTGTTGAAAAAATAATTAACTAAATCACTATGTAAACAATGATGGATATTTTTCCATCATATTAGCCTCTCGCTCCCAAGTAGCCTCTTCTAGTGTAAAGTGTCTCCACTACACTTTCACCCTAGCCACTATCTCGTTCCTGAGTTCAATTTCTTCCCGTTCCAAGATTTGAAGCGAATATGGAAGGAATTCTCCTTTTGATTCCACCTAATTTACATTCTAATCAATAACATGAGCAGAATCATGTACATATTTTTTTAACAACAAAACATGAAATACATCATGAACATTAATGTGAATGGTTAAGGCCAGCTTATAAGCAACTGGTCCCACTCTTTCCAGCACTTCAAAAGGTCCATAGTATCGCGGAGCTAATTTTGCACAACTTCCGGTGTGAAAAGTACTCTTCTTAGGCTTAATCCTCATATATACATGATCACCCACATTGAATTATATATGAATTCTCTTTTTGTCTGCATAACTTTTCTGCCTGTCTTGTGCGGTTTTGATATTTCGCTGAATCTATTTAAAAACTTTTTCCATTTCTTGTAAAGCTTCTGGTCCAAGTATCCGTTTATCTTCAGGTTGACTCCAACTTAGGTGGGTAGGGAACTTTCTTCCATAAAGGGCTTAAAAAGGGCTCATATTTATAGAAGCTTGGTAGCTATTGTTGTAGGAAAATTATGCTAAGTGTAAATAGTTTTCACACTTGGTTGGCCTATCCATAACATACATTCTTAACATGTCCTCTAGAATCTGGTTTGTTCTTTCGGTTTGACCATCAGTTTGTGGATTGTAGGCAGTACTAAAATTTAATTTGGCACCCATGCCTCCAAATAAACTCCTCCAGAAAGCTGCAGTAAATTTCGCATCTCTATCTCAGATGATCATTTTAGGAACACCATGTAGTTTTACAACCTCCTTCATAAATACATATTCAACTTGGGCTATACCAAAGGTAGACTGTACAGGTATAAAATGAGCAGTTTTAGTGAAAGTATCCACTACAACCATAATAGAATCATGTTCATACTTGGTCCTTAGTAATCGAGTAATAAAATCCATGGAAATAGTTTCCCACTTCCATTTAGGAATGGGTAAAGGATTCATTAACCCAGCTGGATGTTGATGTTCAACCTTTACTTGTTGATATTCAATACATCTAGCCAAGTAATTTGCCACATCCTTATTCATACTAGGCCAAAATAGGTTCTTTCTTAAAGCTGTGAGTAATTTATGGTATCCAGGATGTCCAACATAGGGTATTTTATGATACTCATCTAGAATTTCTTTCTTTATGGAGTCTACATCAGGAATGAAAAATCTATATCTATAACAAATTAGCGCTTTTTTATTCTGTGTATACCCTTTCATTTCATTTTTCAGCATTTGTGCCTAAAGTTTTTCATAGTTTTGGTCTTGGTTCACCACTTCTTGTATTAGTCCCTCTAAGTCAAAATGGGCACTACTTCCAATATTATTTACACTTTTCCAAGAATTTCTACTTAATGCATCAACAATCTTGTTTTCCTTACCTTTAATATGTTTAATCTCCATGCCGAACTCACTAAGGATGGACAACCACCTAGCTTTCCTAGCATTCAAATATGTTTGAGTGAAGAAATACTTTAGGCTAATGTGATCCGTTACCAACACAAACTTTTTCCCTAAAAGGTAATGTCTCCACATCTTTAGTGCGTGTATTACAGAAGCTAATTCAATATCATAAACATTATAATTCTGTTCATGTTTCTTAAGTTTTCTGGATTCATAGGCTATAAGAGAATTTTCTTTTAGTAATACTCCCCCTAATCCTTCTCCACAAGCATCTGTGCACACTACAAATTTCTGATCTGGGTCAGCAATATTTAAAATAGGTGCTGTAGTAAGTTTCAGTTTTAGTTGCTTGAAGTTGTTTCGACATTTTTTAGTCCACTCAAACTTATCTCCTTTCCTTTGTAAAGATGTAATGGGGTAGACTAAGGCTGAAAATATCTCTACAAACCTCCTATAGTATCCCGCAATTCCCACAAAGGATCTTACATCAGACACATCAATAGGTACAGGCCACTCTCTAATTTATTTTATCTTTTCTGGGTCTACTGCGAACCCTTGTTCTGAAATTATATGACCAAGATATTGGATTTTATCTTTGGAAAATTCACACTTGCTAAACTTAGCATATAATTTGTGTTCCCTGAGAGTTTTCAAAACATTTCTAAGATGTTCCTTATGCTCGGCTTCATTCTTAGAATAAATAATAATGTCATCAATAAATACTAATAATTTTTTTTCCAAGTATTTACTTAAGACACTATTCATTAAGCACATAAAAGTAGCAGGTGCATTGATCAACGCAAATGGTAGGACAACAAACCCATAGTGTCCATACCTGGTTCTAAATGTTGTTTTTCTTATATCTTCATCCTTAATCCTTAGTTGATGTGCAGAAAATGAATTAACTCAGAAAAAAATTATAGAAAACACACATAAAACCAGACACCAAATAATGGTGGAAAAGAGGCTTCAGCCTCATGGTATTCTCATCATTCTCCCTTATTAAAAAAATCTAGTGTTACAATTTAAATATATGAGAGACAATGTCTTAAGATAGTGCAAGTTATCTTAGACTCCTTTGGTTGAGATAATTTATCACCAAACACCCGCCAAGATAAGAGTTACTAAACTAACTCCAATCTTTGAGGAACAACCCAAGAGTTAGGCACAAATTCCTAACTTGGAATATTTAATTAATTAATTTATGTTTGGATTTATTATTTTTTCATTAGAAAGGCTAACCTCCCCCCCTTCAATGATAAATCCAAAACAAGAATGAGGAACCATCTTCCAAGTTCTCATGCTGATCCTAAAAAAAATTGCCTGAAAAAACTGCCAAAGCTGGATGCTGAAAAAATACAATCTGAAGAGACCATGAGTCAGCTGCATGTCTGATTCATCTCTGAATTTTTCTTCACAACTCCATCATGTGCCAAGTTGCAAAAGGATCCATCTGTCCTTTGCATGAAATCAACATCCTTTGTCCACTGACAAAATTTGTTCAAAGCCCACTGGCTGATGATGTCAAAAACACCTCAATGTTGCTTTTGCTGTGTTGAAAGCTGCTCACTGCTTATTTGTTTTCGACCATCCACTGGCGAATTTTTTGATGCCCATTGGCTGTTGAAGATGCCCACTGGCTGATTTTTGTTGGTTTTGTCGAGACTTTCAGTATGACAACCATTTTCAATCTCATTGACACTTTCCCCCCTTTGTCAGCTGGAAGGAGAGACACTTCTCTTGGAAAGTATTCTTGAACTCCCCCCCTTTAGGTGTAGGCGTTTTACACTGATGTACTCCCCCGTTCAACTGCATGAGAGTACGATCATCTTTTCACTGTTGGGTGCACTATGTGTGATTATATTCAGTTGTAGAACTGAGACAATATTTTGATTGTCGATGACCATTTACAAGGGTCGATCCATTCATAATGTATCTTCAATCTAGCTATTTGTTGTTGGTTGCAACATTTCTCTGAGGAATGATTGGGATTGCCACAATGGAGACAAGGATGGAGATCAAAACACTGATCTTCCATATGACTGGTTCTTTGACAATGAGAATATCTCGGTTGGACTTCAACTTCACGTTGCATGAAATTCTGTTTGGCTGCAACTTTGGGTTGCGTGCATTCCTGGTTATCTGCAACTTTCTCAGAACTCGCTGAGGTGAGTTGTGCAAGAAATCCTACACTGATGAACTTAATTGGCTTCGAATAATCTGGGATATTGTAGTGTCCTAAAAGGACACCAATAAAAATACATATATAACCTTGCATTAATTTTTATGTCAAAAAAAAAAAATCATCGCATTTTGATTCAATATAGTATTTCTCTATAATAATGATGGTAGGTAAGGTGGGACCTTACAGATATGATGGTGTCATTCTTGACAGACCCAAGCTCTGTCACCTTACGAATTTCTTCCCATGGATTAATGATGGGCTTGGAAGAAATTGGAACTGGAACAACTTCGACACTTGAAGTTGTTTGGATGAATGACTTATCATCTGGATGGTTCAATGACTTGAAAGTATCACTCTTTTCTTGCAATTCATTTCATTGAAGTTGCGACTCAAGTTGAAGAAAATCAATGGTTTCATGTGTTTGTAGTAGATGTCGTGAAATATCAACAAGAGTTTCTTTGCTGATGTGCACCATGTCTTCATCACTGGAGATGATCAAACTGTGAAGAATGTTTAACAACTGAATATGTTGCGCCATTTTAACTTGCGCTCTTGAAATCAGGCTCTCTTGTTGTAGATGTCGTACTTTGAACTGTTTCATTTGAATGAAAAGATCGCTTGAATGTGGCTTGAACGGCACACTCGCTTGATTTGTTGCTTATTGCGCTTGCTTGGAACACTTGCTAGAGTTGTAGAAATTTCTTTCTTAAAATCTAGAATTCACGCTCGCTTGATGACGATCGCGTTTTCTTGAACGCTCACTTGACTTACTTGATGACTTCATGCTCACTTGAATGAATAGCCACGCTCGCTTGATGTCGATCTCAACTTGCTTGATTGGTGTTAGAGTTGAACTTGTTCGGTTGCTTTGATGGTTGCTGCAATGAACTTCACTCTGGCTCGCTTGAAGGTTTGAACTTTGTACTGTCTTGACGAAAATTTCTTGAATGAATACTCACGCTCACTTGCAGGAGATGTAAACTTGTTGCTTGTTTGCTTTAAAAACTCGTGCACTCACTTGATTTTTTTTAAAGGAAGGGTGTCGAACACCGTCGAAAATGCACCCAAGAAAGCTTACAATGATTTTAATGATTCACTTAAAACAATGAATTTCCTTGTCCTCTTAAAAATTCATTAACAATGAATTTTTAATGATTGACTTAAAACAATGAATTCCCTTGTCCTCTTAAAAATTCATTAACAATGAATTTTTAATGATTCACTTAAAACAATGAATTTGATTACAAGTTCTGAAATGGATTTGCAAGAATGCTGATGTAGATTTTGCTTTGAAATGCATTAACTTGACTAAGTGAATTTTCTTGTTGAGGTAGAATGTTGATGTTGAAAACTTTGATTATTTGTTGTAGTGATGCAAATGCACATGTTGAGCTAAATTATCCTTCCTTGCAGCTTCTTCGTTATATGTGTTGTGCTTGCTTATATTGAACTTTATGTATGCGTTAAATGAGATAATTTATGTGTCAAAACTAGACACAAATCATAAGCAACAGCATGAAGCAATAAAAATACTCGCCATCACAAACATACACATGGTGTACCTAAGATCCCCTTATTCAATTTCAGGCAGATCTAGGACACATCAACACCATAAATAATATGTCTTTATTAAGTATTAAGGTCATCAATCTTTCATCTTTTACAACATTGCTACTGAAGCTTTCTCAAACAATGAGAATCTGACGCTCGCAAATTTTGGAAGAAAATGCATTCAAAAACCATGTGCACTAATCGCTCACACCTTATCTCTCCAAATACTCCTTATGTCTTCAAAAACATTTTTTGTTTACAATTTTCAAATTTACACTTCAAAAAATCACTTCAAAACCTTCCACATTTACTTTATCACTTCACACTTAAAAAAAATAATCACACTCCTTATCTCTCCCAAAAACAAATTTTCACTTATATTACAAAAAAATGCAAACTTATCTTTCACCTCAACTTTTACAAATATTTTATTTGATGGCCATTGAATCCCCTTCAAATCAACTGGCAGATATTGAACATTTTGGATGATAATGTTGAGTTATTTTTGTACAAGATGATGGAGATATAAGAGATGGTCGTTTTGGAACAATAAAGCGTAGTCCTATTGAGCACAACATGGATGTCTCAAATGGTGTTTCTTTCAATGAATTTTCCTGCATTCATGAAAATACTACTAAGGTAGTTTGCTGCCATTTTTCTTCAGATGGAAAGTTGCTAGAAAGTGTTGGACATGATAAAAGGTTGTTCTCTAGAATATGGACACTTTAAAACTGAAAAACACTCATCCCTCAATAGATCACCTTATATAAGGCTACGATTATTTTCATTCGCAGGCCAATAGAGACAGCTTTCTCATCACAATTCTAGCTGGTTTAACTCGATTCTTCCATTTCCTCATTTCAGTTTGGTATGCATCCCTCTGTCAGTGCTCCAATCTATGCATATGCTCTATCTCTGTTCTGAAGAATCGATGTGTGAACAATACCGGCAATCTGTTTGACGGCTCTTGAATTCAGTCTTTCTGAAAACTCAATCTTTCAGCAAGTGATCTGCAACAATGCAATTTACCACGATGCAATGGAAGTCGAAGGAAGATCGATCAACATTGATATACTCACCCTTCTTCACGTATCCATAAATTCACCGCAACAATCAAAGAGAAATACATTAGACGTTAGAGTGTTACCGTGCCAAATTTCTAGTTATTTGTTCAAATATTTTGGGGAAGTTTTGGATCTGCGTTGTCAAATGTGCATAGCCCTGTTGATGCTAAAAAATCACAATGCCAGTGACATAAATTCCCTTATTTATTTGAAATAAAAGAACAGAAGCTCCTAGCCAAATTCCCAAATACCTCTCAGTCGTTCTCTTAGAATGAAAGCATTCATTGTTGGGTCATAATATGAGGATGAAATTTAGTTTCTTTGACCTTCTTATCAGGTTTTCAAAATGACTGTGCAGAGCATCTAAGCATCTTACTGTGAAACTTCATGAATAACATCAATGTGTCAAGTAAGAAGGTCCGGTTCAGAAAATGTTTAGTAGTTTTTTGAAATAGTAATCTCAGTCTGTACTGCAATATGGAATATAAATTTGGCACACGTTACATGTCAACCATAATGGATGATTTATTTGTTGTGTATTGAACAAGAATATTACATCATCTACGTTATAAAAAAAAATCACTAGATTAGATGTGCTGTTACCGTGCCAAATTTTACAGGTTACGGTCCAATTATCTCAAATGCAGACTTCACACATACCTTTCAACGCATCCGATTTTCCTGTTGCAGAGTCTCCCACTACATTACTTCAATTTCACAGCAAGGCAACGTACTTACGTCGGCCTGTGGTTCCGGCTATGCACCTTTTCGCAGTTTTAAAACTCTTCAACTGCGTGACCAGAACTGAATCTCGTGCTACGCAGCACTAGCTGATTGAGCTCAACACTAAGAAATGAGCTCAACATCCCGGAGGATCCTCCTTTGATGCCTATGCATTTCATCCATTCACAGTCTGGCCAATTTTTTATGGACTAGTGCACAACTCCGTTCTTTTAGTTACACAATTCATTTAACAGCATTGAAATCCACATCCAATTTGTTACAAACGCTTGCCCATGGTTCTGATACCACATGTAGAAAATGAATTAAATCAGAAATTATAGAAAACACACATAAAACCAAACACCAAATAATGGCAGAAAAGAGGCTTCAGCCTCATGGTATTCTCATCATTCTCCCTTATTAAAAAAATTTAGTGTTACAATTTAAATAGATGAGAGACAATGTCTTAAGATAGTGCGTGCTACCTTAGACTCCTTTGGTTGAGATAATTTCTCACCAAACACCCACCAAGATAGGAGTTACTAAACTAACTCCAATCTTTGAGGAATAGCCCAAGAGTTAGGCACAAATTCCTAACTTGGAATATTTAATTAATTAATTTATGTTTGGATTTATTATTGTTTTGTGAGAGAGGCTAACATGATGGTAACCTATCCTTAAATCAATTTTTGAAAAAATGGTTTCCCCTCTAACTTGGTCAAAGAGGTCATCTATCCTAGGTAAAGGATATCTATTTTTGATTGTTAACTTGTTCAACTGAGGTAATCAATACACAATCTAAACGTACCGTCTTTATTTTTTCACAAACAACACTGGTGCTGCCCATGGGGATACACTCGGTCTAATGTAACCTTTGTCGAACAACTGTTGTAGTTGCATTTTCAACTCCATTAATCTAGGAGTAGTCATTGTTTATGGGGCTCTAGAAACTGGAGTTTCTCCCGGCACTAAGTAAATGGAGAAATCAATCTCTCTCCGAGGGGGCAGATGAGGACTTTCATCCAGAAAAACATCTTTGAATTCTCTTATTACTAGTAATGTTTCCAAAATATTTTCCTCTGCCGACTGTCCCAATTCCTCTACATGAATTGAATACACTTGATAAACTTTTCTAGCAATTCTCTTCAACTAAAGTGCTGAAATTTGTCTCAAAGATATGGGCTTAGGCTTTCCTTTTACTATAACAGGTTTTCCCTCCTTGTTAATGCAGTGTAAGGTTTTGTCTAAACAATTCAACATGGCCTTGTATTTTTATAACCATTCCATCCCTACCAGTACATCATAAGACCCTAATGGAAAAATATTTAGATTTAATTCTGTTTGATATCCATTCAGATTTATTGTTTTTTGGGGTAACTTATGAGTTACTTTCAGTTTTGTACCAGTGGCTGACTGAACTAACCAAGACTGCTGAAATTTTTCTGACTTTAAGTTATATTTTTCTACCATTTGAGGACTGATATAACTTAAAGATGCACCTGGATCTATTAAAGCAATAACATATTGGTTATAAATCATACCTTCTACTTCAACCATAGTGGATTGGTGTTCTGCTTGACTATATTTTAGAGCAACACTGATTTTGGGGATTTTCCTTTCCACATCATTAACAGTCATTGCCTTTCTCAGTACTTGTACAGTTTGGATATTCCAGTGTGGGAAATCCCTCAATAAATAAGGTTCTCCACAACCCCAACACTTCAAAGGTTCTTTCATTTTAACAGTCCCCTCTCTTTTATTATTTCCATTCATTTGTTTGGATCCATTTTGTGATTGAGCAGTTTGATTTTCACCAATTTTGATGAATTTCTTTCTTTGGTGGTTTCTCCCAAAGTTCTTCAAATATGCTGGTTTTTTTTTCTTTCTGCTACAGTCACCTTTGTTTGACCAACTCTTTACTTGTTCACTCTAACCCTTGAATTGTTGGTAACACAATCTTGCCTTCTACACCACCTCATCCATAGTCTTAGGGTTATCAAACTATATCTTTTCCTTGTAAATAGTGTGCAGACAGTTCAAGAAACATTGTACCTTTGCCTTCTCTTCTCTTATATAGGGTACATATCATAACAAATTTGTGAATTTGGTTACAAACTCATCAATTGTGAGTTGTCACAATCTGAGTTCATGAAACTCTTTAGCTTTATCATCATAATAGTGTTCATTCAAGTACTGATTTTTGAACTTAATTTGGAAATCCTCCCAAGTCACCATCTTCTCATCAATGGCATGAACCATTTTTTTTTCTTCCCACCACAAGGTAGCCTTAACTTGCAACTGATAAATATCTAGCTTGGCTCTTAAGTTACTTCCATATTCATAAACCTGAAAGTACTTTATCATATTCAGAAGCCACGGGTTAGCATCTTCCTCCTTCTCTCCATCATAGGAGGGAGGTTTGATTTTCTGGAATTCACCCTGCAATTCCTTGTTCCTTCTAGACTGCTATCTAGAGGCATCATCTTCCTTAGAATCTTCTAAGAAATTGAATCTTCCTTTTCTCTATGTCCTTGTCACTACTCTATCACTAGTGGAATTTTCATCAGTTGCACACTTTAGAAATTTAATTATGATTTAGTTGTGACTCTTCTATAATTTTATACTTACCCTTTTACTTATCAAAATTTATATTTGTCCTCTTTGAAACTATACATATAAAGTTGATCTATCCCCTTATTTTCTTGAGCCCAAAATAGTCATGTATTACCTTTAAATAATTTTAGGAAATTTATAAAGGTGTTTATATTAACACCTCCTTAGAGATTGTGTATAGACTTACATGTCCATTGGGTTTTCATACGAACTCTTCATGTGAGATTTAATATATTTTTCTTCTTTGCACCCACACTAACTTTTCTACCATGGAATCTATATGTTAACCTTGATAGCTATATGACTATACCTTTCGATTAAAACATCTATATTAAATAGTTGATGGTCACTTCACTTCACTTACACATAGCATAGACCATCATAGATATTTTCAAGTTTAGGTTGGGCCTAACTCATTGGGTAGTCCTCTTAGGTAATTATTTTGCACATTTATTTAAATCTGTTTGTTACCACCTCCTACCTTACCTTCATAGGAGTGACACTATAAATATTTCTAAACTGAGGACATCAATTTGATTTGTAACAACCTTTGTGACCTATCCATCTCCACGATGTACTCTATACCTACTAATTTATTTATATCAAAGTTCTATGTAACATTTATGGATTTCAGCTAATGTATCCATTGTTTGATACAGTCATCAATTTATTTGGGGATTTGCTATGGATCGTAGTCGTCTCTCTGTGTTAAAGGTGCCTTGTGTTCTAAGGTAAAACTCATATCAACTCCAATTTAATTCCCTTGTACCTCTTCATGTGACATTCTCGTTTCCCGATTTCAGTTTTACAATCTGAGGGAGTTCTCTAATCTAGAAACACGTGTATGGTAGAGATCGATTAGGGTTTAATGCACTTTTTTGTTTAAGAGGTTCAATCTATAGTGCTCATTACTCTTTGGGGTTTCTACCAAGAGCCACCGTTTTCTCTTTCTAATTCTGTTTGAGAACAGAACTGGCAGTTCAGGTGAACCGAGTCACTGTAATTCCTATTATCTCTACATTGCCGTGGAATTCTGATAACTGGTAAGTTATTTCTTTTTTTTTCAATTCTACTCTATTTTTCCCATTCTAATTTGATATGCTTTATGTTCATGTCGTTTTGAGTAAATCCTATAGATGCTGCTACATTAAGTTGAGAAATGTTTGTTTGCGTTATCTTTTCGCTGTGTCCATTCATATCTTCTTGTTATTAGCTGGTTAGCTTAGGATTTATGACTCTTTTTCTTACTCATTTGGTAATATTTATTACAATCATCCCCTATTTATTTATGCTGCATACTAGCACCTAATTCGGAGACATCCTATTCCAGAGTATGTGATTTCACAGTCATGCTGGTGTAGAAAATCCTCAATCTATTTTATATGAGGTAAATCGAAATATAGTTTGCATTTTAGTTGTTCTGGTTTACTTTTAACCAAGAACGTAAACCATACTATTACTCATAAACTTGGCAAGTAAGGTACCATTATTTATTTGTCAATTTATATCTACTTTATTAGTTATATCCATCCCAACATCTAACTAAAAGGTCATTTTGTTTTTCTGAGTTACTAGCAATGTTACTAAGCCTCCAAGTTCTTCAACACTGCTGTCATGGATTTTCATTCCTCCTACTCATACGTTTGGCATTGTAACTGTATGGGTTCGAATGCATTGAAAAGTTAAACATGTACCTCGTTGGAGTTCGTTCTTCTGTCCATCTTATGATTGAAATCGAACCAGGTATAAATTTCATTTCGAAATTTTCTTCTATGTTTAGCATAAATTGTCTCCGTCAGCTGTATTACTCATAAAAATTTTCCTTTAGTTATCAGTATGATCATAATTTATTTCTTTGCTATATTAGTCCAATTCCTCTTCTATAGTTAGCGTCATATCTTATTTATTTTCCCCATCATGATTTATTGATTTAAAGTAAAATGATATGTCAAACTCTATAATTTCTAATTCATAGAACATCATAGGTTCGCTTTTAACTTTATTCTATTGTTTTCTATAGGTAAGGCATTTTAAATTTTAGATATATGGAGCACGTCTACATATACTCTTTGAATGCATCAACTCCTAACTATTTGACTGTTGTGGGGTTTTTGCACCAGGTTGGTTCTCATCCGCATTTTAGTATTCAACATTCTGGTATATACGAGATAGAATGTAGCCAGTCTCTAATTTTATATGTGTCAGAAGTATATAGTTCATTAAATCTCTTTCGCTACTATTTTATAGAAATTTATCATGTTGGGACTGTATAAGGACTATAACATTTTATTAGTATGGAACTTCCTTCGGGAAGAACTTTAAAGCTTACTCTATATCATTATTGCCCTGTGATGGTATAAACCAGTTGTGTGTTGGTACAAACTATTTCTTTTGACTGCTTAAAGTGGAATAGAAAAATTATATATATATATATATATATATATATATATATATATATATATATATATATATATATATATATATATATATATATATATATGTGTGTGTGTGTGTCTTTTATAATCATTTTATATTGCAATTCTCATATTTAATACAAATTTGGTCATACACTAGAATATACCCAGAACGATCAAGTAAGTGATTTCAATGTTCAAAATTTGATATTCCACAGATGTTATAACTCATTAGAAAATATAATTTAATATCATTTTCCTACTTTCACAGTTATGTTATGTATTTCTAAATTTATCCACAGTCAAATCAATATGTTTTTCAATTTAAACATGTCCCTTCTTCCAATGCAAATTTTAGTAAATATGATGTATGAGTATTAATAAATTTTCAAATATATCTCAGCTTCTCTTTTTTTTCAGCTATGCGTTAGTTTGAGATATTTACAACAGAAGTATAGAACAGTAAAGTAACCCATAATCATGACTATAATGAAGTTATTCATTCCATGTTTGAAATTAAAGTTTACTTGCTGAATATTAAAATGCTATGTTCATAAGTGTAATTATAGTAGGATTATTCTTGATTTGTGGCTACACTAATACCATAACTTTCAACTATTTCTTTACTCGTTATAATTTCTGCTTGGTTTTCCTTCAAACCATAATAGGATGATACAGAGAACAATATAGTATAGAAATAGTGACACAAAAAATACATGTTTGCATGATGCACTAGAATTCTCTTTAAAATAATATACTAACTCAACTAACGCATTGAAATTTCAACTACCTGTGAGGTACCTAACCTTAGATCTAAACACAGTATTGGGTTTAGACATTCTGAGAGTTGGTTCTCTACAGAAATGTTTCTATACAACGAGACATATTTTTACTATTCCTACTATGGTTATCTCTATTAAATGTATAGACCAGCAACTGCAATAGGTAACTATTAATTCAACCAACTTCAAACACAACTTTGAATTCAGTATTTTCACATTTTCTAGTCACAACAGCTAATTAAAATCCAATACTAGTTCAACAAAATGTACATACCAGTTAGCTATAACTAGTTTCCACCCAACCATAGAGTTCTCTCTCCGTAACTCACCCCCGAGCAGAGATCCTTAGATCTAGTCGTAGACAACCATTTCTCTATCCTGGAACATATTATTTAATCTTTTCTTTTCCTAGCCTATTTCCATTTACTACGTCCAGTAAATTCAGGATGCTTTTTTCCTGTTTTTCCTAGTCTTTCCCTCTGCTTCTTCCACAAAGGTAATTTAAAAGCTATATGTTCCATTTTTCCATCTTTTTCCCACCTCTTCCCAATACTTTCCTCTTTATTGGGGAAATTAGATATTTATCTCCAAATCTAATTTTCTTAGTAACTTGTTTTATTCCTTCCAAGGATTTCTGGAAGTTGTGAGAAAGTCTTATCACCTTATCCATCCTTATGGATTAGGTTTTCAAATCTCAATTTTCAATCTAGTCATTGCACACATAATTTTCTATTTTATTTTATTAAATAAAAAAAATAAAAATCCACATAATATTTCTCCATTTGGGTCCACTTTCCGCTTTGGACTTGTTCAATTGTCAAATTAAAAACATAAAAACTCAGGATATTACAGATTTTGGATCAGAAGTAGGTGTTTTGGAGTCTGAAATTGTTGTTTTAGCAGAATTGTTTGTCTTGGCAGCAACATATTTTTAAGGATCTGTTGTTGTTTGGACAACATCATATGTAATGTCAATAATTTTGAGACTGGGTGAAATTTTGGAACTTGAAACTTTCTGAGTTGAACTAGAGTTTTGCTTGGTTTCCCTAGGGGGAATTTGTAGAACTTTAGATGTAGGAGCCTCTACTGTATTATTTTTTTTGTGTTTGAGCATATTTATTAATATAATTCTATACATCTTTCTTTCTCCTAAGGTTATATTGCTTATGGACTTCATAGATTGCAAACTCATAACCTTGCTTGTAATTAGAAGACTCACAAGAATCTAGTTGTTGCTATTGTAATTCATATAACTCCTATTCTTCTTGTGTAAGGAAAATGGTGTTATCATCATTAATGCCCATTATATTAATGGTGTCTTCATCATCTTCATTTTTATGAGAAATTTCAGAATATTTCTCTTGGAAAGGTGGTCTTATTGTTTGGTGAGGTGTTGATTCTCTAGATTTTCCAGTGTTGGTGTTTATCCTGAAATTGGGATTTCTAATATGAGGTCCTTGTTGTTGGCTATCCCACCGTGGCTTCCTTTCCATATTACCTAACCTATCCATCATTCTCTAATTTTTTTGCTATTTGATCTATTTTGAAGTATGAAGTAGATATTTCTTCTTATATTTTCACTCTTCTTTCATTTCTTAATCTAGATTTTCTAGCTAACAAATTTTCCTCTACATTAACATCATTACTTTACATCTGCTCTAGGGTTTCAGGATTCCTCTCTTTCAATTGATAGGCTATATCTGTATCAAATCCATCAGATAATTTGATAAGGATAGAGTCTGGAGGAGGTTTAAGATTAGTAGGAATTGCGTTACAAATATTGTTATATCTAGTACAATAATCTTGGACCGTTTCATTGGGTGCTCTTTTTATGCTTTCAAATTTAGATAAGATTTTTATTGAATTTTTCTTCTTTTCCCATATATTAAGAAATAATCTATGAAAAAATGATAAATCAGCAATACTACCAGCATTTAAAATTTTAAACCACTTTTTTACCTCACTAGTTAAAGTTTGAGCAAAAAAGTCTTATTTGGACATCAACCTCATCAATTTCATGAAACTAAAAATAATTTGTCATTTATTGATATGTGGTTGTGCAGTATAGTGAGTGGTTCCATCAAATTGAGGGAGTTTTCTTTGATAATCTTGAGGCATGTCATGTAACTGTGTTGGTAGGACCAAGGGAGCATATCTGGCAGCCATGGCTTGAATTCTAGCTTGGCTAGGAGGTAAGTTGGAAGTACTTGATGAAGAACTAGAGGTATTTGTTGGTGTAGTTAAAGAACTTGCAGATGAGATTGGGATATAATAAGTTTTACTAGAAAATGTGGTTGAAAAACTAAAAGATGAAGTTTGGATGCTAGGAGAGGTACTTGGAAATGAGAATGATGTATTGGAAAATGCAAAAAAAATACTAGGGGATGAACTTGAAGTGGTGGAGGATGGAAATAATATTCTAGGTTGAAATGGTTTCTTAGGAAAAAAATTAATCTGTGGAATGAAGTGTGGTGGAAACAATGGATGAAGTGGTAGTGAATAGGGATGAACCTACAGATTCTAAAAGGCTGGTATCTAAGTGGTTGGTAGAAGGCTTAGGGATATAGGCTGATAAAGAACTCAATTCAACTGAATGTTGTAAATAAGCTTCATATACTTATTTAATCAAAGTAGAAGTTATGGCATCAAGCTTATCACAATCTTCAAAAATCGTTTCCTTAGAATCTACTAAAACAATTTCCTTCTTAGTTTCAATGAATGAAATAAAATCAGGATCTATTACAGTACTATGTAAATCACTTTCTGATTTGGTTCTGAATAAATATTGTTCAAAATTTAAATCAAATTCTATTTCTTGTAAACTTGATAGTTGTTTTGGAAGGAAATTTTCTTTGACTAATGAAACTTTATTACCTAGATCTTCTACGCTTTTGTTTTTCTTTCCAATTCTATTAGGATTATATACTATGATAGCAGGTTGTGGATTTGGATTGGACCTGGTATAGTAGACTCTTCTCGAAGCCAGAATTACATTTTTTATGAAAATATACTCACAAAGGATAAATAAAAATATTTCCTTTAAGATCTATTTTAAAACCGAGGATTGGTTAGTTCCCCAGCAGAGTCGCAAGTATGTTATCACTCTAATAATTATCAAAGTTGTGATATTTTTTATTATAGTTTAAATAATATCAGAGGTAACCACAAACCTACTTTCAAGATTTAGGATCTATCCTTCCTAATGCTCATATAGGACTCTCTCTATAAGATTTAAATTTATTGATTACATTTTATTTTAGGCTAGTTATATGGGGCAAATTTGTTTTGGGGTTTTGATTTTGTTTGGTGGGAAAATCACTTACTCAGATGGATAGCTATATATTAGTATTCCATTGGGAAGATGGATTCAATGTGTCAAGCAGTCAGATCAAGATGAAGGTCTAAAGGTAAATGTTTATAGGGCAAGATAGCAGATTCACTTCTGATCTTCAAAGGTTGATGGTGAAATGGTTTTAATCGGGATAACGAGAAATTAACGGTTCTTAAATCTAGATAAGGAGTGAAAAGGCAGAGGTCAATCGAAATGAGGGAGAAATAAAGGGTTCCTTGGTCTAAATATTAGTAGAAAACATTTAAATGAAAATCAATCAATAACAGAGTGATTTTAACATATTCTGAAATAACAATTCTTGATTTCCCATTAAAATTTAAAACACATTCATGAATGGATGGAAAACATGAGAAATTTGACAAAATAACAAGTGAAATACTTCACTGTAGTGGCCCAACACATGAATCCTATAATATGATGATTTATTTCCTATGATCCAGTCTACTGACTTGAACTTGATACAAAAAACCTTTGGTTTCAAAAGATTACAGCTACAAAAATGTTCAATAATTAATCCACCCTCAATACTTCAAACGATGAAGTATTTATACCAGAACTAGTATAAAATATCCTACAATAATCTTAGGAAATTTTCTTCGAAAATAAAATATCTTCATGCAAGAAGATAGTGACAACTACTTAACTAATTTCTAGTTTTCCTATTTATTGAAATAAAATACCTTGTTGTTTGGATTTTCACTGCAGTTGGACAACTGAGGTGTCCCTCACACTACCAGTTTTATCTTCAATATGATTTTATCTTCATCTTTCATCTAATACACTTTTTAACTGATACTCTCTAACCTGATACACTTTAAACTGTAGAAAACTGTTTACTGCTGGTGTAGAAAACAACAAATTTTTTTTTAACCTTTCATGCTCTTTCATTACTATAATCTAATCTTACAATAAATGTCATTTTCTCCTAGAACTCAGCGTCTGGAAATTTGATCTTCATAAGTCTTTTGAAGTTTTCATCATCTTCAACGTATTTTGCAAATGTTGGTTTGATCACAAAAAGGTGTTCTACTTCATGATGTAAGTAAAATAGATTTTCAAAACTTTTATACAAAACTTTCCCTGTTGGGATTCCCTGCCAATATGATTTGTTTCCCTGTTCTTTAGAAAATTCTCTTACCTTTTTGTTATAATATTCATGTTTCTTCAATTTCTCATTTATTACAAGAAGATTTGGAAGGCCCTTTTGCCTCAAAATATCAAATTTTACCATGAATCTTGTGATTTCCATATCCATGTTTTGGAACTTTTCCTCTAAATGTTTCATCAGGTTCTTTTTGGAAATTACCTTTCTTACTTCAAGTATGGTTTATGTTATGTTTGTAATTACAATTTCATCTAGTTCTTGTTTATTTTTGGAATTGAAGAATTTGATAATTTCCAATGCCTCTTCATGTTTTTTACGTACCTCCTCTTTGTTCTTTTGTATTTCCTCTTTTGCTGCTTTTAGTATATCTTTCTATTCATAAATTACCTGTATAGATGGCCAAGTATCATTGACTGCCTCAATGATATTGGACCATAATTGGTTTTTCACATGTGCCATAGGTTCTTTCGAAGTCAATTCTGTTTCCAAGTTCTTGAGTTGTTCATTTAACCTTTTGGCCTTTTTCTCTTCATTTTTGGCATTAATCTCTGCAAGATTTTTGGCATTTTCCAAATTTTAAATCTGTTCCTTTAACTTGTTTATTTCATTGGTTTGTATGGAAATGCCTTGAATTTCCTTTACTAATTTACTAGCCTCATCTGATTTTTGGACTACAGTAGTGGAAGACATAGTTGCAGAAGTTATTGATGAAGTTACCGGCACTACTGTAGCCAATGCAACATTTCGAGCTAGTTCTTCTGCTAGAGCAGATGGCACTATTTTTGTAACCATAGGAATTACAGTAGGAGGGACTTCCTATGCTTTGGTTTCTTCTTTTTATTGGACCAATTTTTCCATCTCAATCTTCATCTCTTTAATATGGGCTCTCATCTACAATATGAGACTCATCGTCTCATCCTTTTGATTAGATTCCTGTAAACTCTCCTAGGTCTGTGAATGCTTTGTAGGAGGCAATTTCAACTTTTTCCTAAGTGCAACAATATCATCATTCTTCTTTTTTATCAGTTCCTCTGTATCTTTTACATTATTAAGATCATAACCTACCTCAATCACTAACTCCTCCAAGGATTTGATTCTGATATCCTTTGCATATGAAGAAGCTTTCTCAAGTTTGAGTTGATCTCTTACATTTATCAAAGTATTATGAAGCTTTTGAGCACTCATTGATTTTGTATTCATTGTGGAATAAAGCATCTCTAAACTCTGTTTATGGAATTCAATTTGGTCCAGGGGATGAATGTCCTGAATTGGAACTTGAAAATCAACCTTTTTATAATCAGATGTTGTTTTAGGAGTTGGCACTATTGGTTGAAGCATTGTCATCAAAAATTTATTTTTCTTTTAATCAAAGGCTAAAAGCATCCTTTTTTGTATGCTGGTGGTCTGCTTTAAGTACCGAGAGTATATTTCATTATTGATTTCTTCATTTTTAGCTTTAATCTCCTTATTCCTTTCCTTGATATCCATATCCTTCTCTTTTGTATCCTTTGATGATGACACTTCTATACTTTGTTGTTTTGCATCAAAATGTGCATTAGAAGTGGTCAGTTGTTGTTCATTTTCAATGTTTGTAGGAGGTACAATGTCTTGTTCTAGAATCTCAGTGTCAATGATCTCTATTGTCTCTTTTTCTTTGACTGTAAGATTAATCTTTGGCTTCTTGTTGTACCTGAGTTTGAACTTTGTTTGTCTAGTGGTCTCGGCAGTGTAAGTCCCTTCTTCCCTGTTTCTTTTCATTCTTCTGTCGTCCTGAGTTGGAGTCTGCAAAATGTGACTAGTATCACTCTGCTTGTCAGCTTCTACTACTGTATTCCCTAACCATTATGTTTGGTTTGAGAATTTCTCAATGTCAGGCTTCTTTTCATGAATGTAGGGAGTTAATTTACATTTAACTCTCATTTTCCTGATTATACCATAGGGATCATAGTACCAAAGAAAATTACTACTGAATTTGTACTCTAACAACTGCTTTTCTACCTCTGCACCTACTTCTTTGTTATTTAATATGAAGGGACCCACTTGATTTTTCAATTTAAATTAGGTTTTCTTCTTTGCAGTCAAGAAATTTACAAAATCTGAGTTCAAAATATGTCTTATATACTCTCAAGAAAACAACCTCATGGGGAGGTATTTTGGCAACTTGTAGGGAATGAGATTTGACCAATAGACTTTTATTTCAGTGTGATTTTGGTATAAATACCAATTACATGTCCTGCTCTGTTCAGACAATTGTAAAAATTTCTTAATTTCATTGTTGATGTTACACCATTTTTTGGTCATCTAACCTATTATCATTAGATGGACCTAAGTGCATTATGTAGGACCAATTTTACTCCAAGTAAAATTGCTTTCATTATCAAAATAACTTAGTGAATCACCTTTTTTAAGCTGTTTGTGGTCTAAACAGGCAATCGCATAGGGAAATATCAAATAAATATATATATATTTTATTTTCCTCAAGAAATAATTAGTTAAACAATAGTTTAATTAATGTTTCTGGTTATATTTAACCGAAAACAAAGAAATTAATTAGATAAATCATTATTTATCTTATTATTTTCTAAAGAATAATTGTTTAAATCTTATTTAAATAATATTCTTTATTAAATATGACAAATTCACCCTTAAATAATTAAATAAATAATTATTTATTTGATTATTACTCAACCATATCCTTAAAATGATAAATAAATCATTTATTTATTTATTATTATTTAATCACATCCTTAAAATGATAAATAAATCATTTATTTATTTATTATTTACAAATAAGGGGATTTGACCCAAGTAAATTCCTTTTCCCTCCAACAAATGTAATAAAATATTCCATAAAAGTTGGATCTAGATTTGGTTAATAATATTTTAATTATGCACCAATCTCTAGACTAACTCAATATTTTGTTATAAATAGAAGGGTTTTTCCATTCATTTGTCACCTTTTGTTGCCCAAATATCACTCTGGATCTCAACTCTTGGTTTGGCTATTGATCCATTATCATAGCCATATTTTTTCATTTTTTTCTGGGTTTTCTACACGATCAAGAGAGAGGAATTCTAAATTTGAAGTGCCGAGGACTTACAAGAACACATCCCATTGAGGAGAACAGGGAACACCCTCTTGTGTTTTCCTCGCAGGTGCCCATTAATAAAAATTTCATTGGATATATTCTTGTCTCGTCTATTGGATCTATGGAGTAAATCTTATTTTTCTATTTTTTAATGTCTTCTAATGCATAGATATAGATTTTTGCAGCATTTGTCTTAATCATATAATTGTAGATCTGAAGATATTAGCAGTATTTTTTGCTGTTAGGGTTATTTTTTATGCACATCTAAAGTGGTATTTTTTCGTACACCTCGAATCAATATTCATACTAAGAACATGCGACTCCACACGAGTTTACCATTACGACCGCTGTTGTTTTTCTGATCCTTGCATATCCAGCTGCTTCAAACCCTAGGATTTCTCTTCAGACCCTTGCTTGATTATTCTTGATATTGTTTTTAATCCATAAAACCCTAAAAAAATAAAAATTCTAACTTCTGCGTGTTTTCGGACCCATTGCGCAGGTGAACGCCATCAGCCGCAGCTGATATGAATTTTTTTCTGAAACCTACCGCCGAGAGTGATGGAAGTGTAGGTCACACTTTTTTGCCCAAAACCTGCGACCTAGACCTCCAGGGTGCACTTTATAGCGCAAAAAGTTGGACCTCTGCTGAAAACAAGCCAAAAACTGTGACCTGGACTTTCTGCAGGGATTTTTCTGAAAGTTTTCTTGGTTTTGTTGAGCCTCTGTTCAGGGTTGTCTAACCTCCATCTCTGCCCGTTTTAGACCTGTACTTGTTCTGTTTCACTCAACTAAGTGGGAACCTAGCCCCATAGGCCTTCAGTGCCCTCCAGTTTTTGTGGAAGAGTGTTCGTTGTTGTAGGTTGTCTAAAATTTCAGAGTCTTTAGCCATTTTTCAGATCTGATACCTCATATTCAGATCCACTGCAGAGTGGCTTTTTATCCATAAAAATCACCTCATTTAGCTTTGTTTGGGTTTTCCATTAGGGGGCACACTGCTTCCCTCCTGGAGATAACTTTTCGCCACCTCTTTTTACAATGATTTTCTTCTGATTTGTTGTTGTTTTCTGCACCACTTTCCAACAGATTTTGTCTTTTAGATCTCTGTCCCTCTTGAGCCAAGATATATTAGCCTTTTTTAGTGTCTTTATATTAGTTTTTTACTCACCTATTGACTAGTTTTTGAGAGGCCCACCTTCTTGGGTTTATATTATTGCATTGTTAGCTATTTATTTTCTATTTTGCAGGCATATATTCTGTCATTTGTAGGTTTATTTACAGCTATACAACAACACATTTTATTTTTCTCTACAAATGTTTGTGTTTAAAAATTAAAATCTACACACTTTTACACACACACCCTAAGTGAAAAAGGGCTTGGTTAACACCGCCAAGCAAAGACTCTAAAACATTGAATTTGATTGATCTTGTACCTCTCTACCCTTGTTTCGACATTGTAATCGGTTGATCTTGCACCTCTCTGCCCTTGTCAGTCTCTTTTTCCTTGGTGCCATGTGTCTCTGTCGTCATTGCTCAACCTCCCATGGGATCTGATTTTTCTCAAGGGGGGGCCAGCACCTCCTACCCATCTTCCCCTCTTGGGAGCACATATTCAGGGTACAACATGCCTCCTCTCTTTTCCTAACTTCCTGTATACCACACTGTTACCCAACCTCTTCTATCTGGTACCCCCGATGACCAGATCCTCATCATGAAATCTGATCAACCTTCAACCGTAGACATCAATCTTGAGACTCGGTCCTATCAGTACAACAAGCCTCTCGCTAAATTTATCCCCAAGCCACCTCCTTCGGTCTCTATAGAGCCTCTTTCGACACCTAATGGCCCCTTGAAGATCCCTTAGCCTAGGGCAGAGGTTCATACCAAGATCCCTACGGGTCCACTACACCACAATGCTACTTCTATTAAAGCCACCCATTCGTATACCATAGTTGATGATTTGGCACAATCCCCTACTGCCATTTCAACACTGGAACTCCTTCAGTCATGCCCTTCACAATGGAAGGCTCTTCTGTCTATCGTGGGTGTTGTAGACCCTTCCGATGATCGGTTGATTGTCTTTGATGTTGACCAGTCAGAGCATTCTCCTCTTCCTGCTTCCGTAGCTTTCCAAATCCCAGTCAAGATCTGGAATTCCAACGTTTCTCGGTGCATTATTGATGAGGGGGCATCCACCTATGTGATGTTTACTTCAGTTTGGAAACAAATTTGATCTCCTGAGTTGGCCCCATCCACGACCACTCTCCGAGTGTGGGATGGCCACACCTTCAAGCCCTTTGGCTTATTCCACAATTTTTCTATCACTTTTGCGGGCAAGACGGTTTGCGTTGACGTAGAGGTCATAGATGCCCCCTTAGACTACAAAATTCTATTGGGTCGTAGCTACACTTATTCCATGTCTACTATCCCTTCCATGGTTCACTGCAAGATGTCCTTCCCCCATAATGGAAAGATAGTCGCCATTGACCAGTTGACGTATTACGAGCCTAAGTCTCAGACCTCCCCTAAGTCCACTATCTCTTCAGTAGCCAACAAGCAAACCATCGACCCTTTGACTAGTGTCTCACCTGGCATCTACAACAACTCCTCCTTGCTTGGTACATTCCTTGGTCCTCCTCCTCCCATCTCTGATCCCAGCTCATCAAATGTTTTCATGATGCAATCATCTCGGGCTTCTCTCAAGAGGCCCGCCTTGGCTAGTCAGTAGCCCCCTCACCCTCCGCAGCTGTCTCGTACCTCTTCGAGGCAGCCTCTTGGACCTTCTCCTTCTGGCCCTTCAGCTGGTACTCATGAGCCTATTTATCCTCCCGGGTCGGCTCCTCCAGGCCTTAACCATTTAGGAGCCGTCCCACCTGGACATTACCCCTCCGGTCATATATCATTCCTAGTCCCTCCACCAGGAATCTATACGGCAATTGTCATGGCCGCCGTCTCTCTTCCCAATTTGACCATTGGGCTCCTGTTTTGGTACCTTGATCCTCTAGCCGCCACCGCACCAGGTCAACCTAAACCTTATCTTGCTCTAACCCCAGTTCAACCGGTCCCCCTGACTTCTCTCGTTGTCATAGTGCCTCAGCCACCTCAACAGGATCCGCCCCCTGTTGCGACCGCTTCGGGTAAGAAGGGCAGAGCTCGTAAAAAGGCCTCAAAGGACAAAGCCTCCCCAACTGACCCCGCACCTCCTCCGACTCCAAAGCCTTGCACTTTGTGTGATGTCATCAGACATTCCACCCATACTTTTCCCAAGTTGCCCCACATCAAGCCCATGGTTAATGTCGCGTTCCCTGAGTCTACGGTCCCAGAAACCTCTGCTTCTTCATCGACTGCAACCAAGAACAACAAGAATATTCACACCAAACACCCTTGTGCTTTGTGTGGTGTTCGTGGCCATTACTCCCATCATTTTCCCCGCCTCACACATTATCGTGCCTCTTTGGAGGTAGTTCGGGAGTACGAGATTGAACATAATCAATACGCTTCTCTCGTTCTTGCACAATATGTTGTAGGCCAGATTGAGGATTTACCCACTCCTATTGAAATTCCCCTCCTGATGTCGAAATGACAGAGCATGTGGCCACCATCCTCTACCTTTCATCATCCTTGAGATCCTCGACAGAAGCTCCCTCTGAATCTTCTCCTGTTGTTTTTCTTGACCTCCTTTCGGCAAACACCCTAGGCTCAACATCAGTAGATCCTTTATCTTCTTGTTCTTCCGTCATCCCCCATGAAAATGTGCATGTGAGTCTTTCTTCTCATGATGATGAGTCAGGTAGCCTCGCCGCATCATGTGGTCTCCCTTCCTCCTGTCCTTCCACCTCATGTTGCGACGACGACATCTTAGAAGCTACGTCCACCCCTAACTTCAACTTTCCCGCCCATAAATGGGATGCCATCATCCATACATTTGGTGACTTATGCAGCCTAAGCTCAAGCCACACCTTCAGTAGCTCCCACATTCCCACTCACCGGCAGCATGTGGGAAGTAGACATCCTGCCCAGATCACTCCCTCCCACAGAGTACATTTGATTTCTTCTATGCGCTCAGGTTGGTAGCATTGTTCTTTATCTGCCCATTTATTTTCTTGTGGCACCTTTCAGAGGGACCCCCCATCCACACCTTATATTTGTTTTGCTGATGGTGCAAGTCATTATTCCCGGAATTTAGCCTTGGCAGGTTGGGCCATTTTTACCCCTTCGCAGGCACTTGTTCTTTCAAACGGTGTATGCATTGGTACTACTACCAATAATCAGGCTGAATATGATGCCGTGTGAGGTTTATTAGCTGATTCCCTTTCACATCGCATCCGACACCTTCATGTTCATTTAGATTCCATACTTCTTGTCATGCAATTGAATGGTGTATATTGTGTGCATAATCCTATCCTTTTCAGAAGATATTTATGAGTGAAGCTTTTGATGTGTGAATTTGAAATCATTACTTTCAGTCATGTACCTAGAGCACAAAATCACTATGTAGATAGCATTGCAAACCATATTCTGGATTGGAATTTAACACACACATTTAACACAAGAAAATAACATAAAAATATCAAAACGATGCATATCCATAGTATGTGTCGTATAAAATGTTTTAGAGTTCATTAACTCTGATACATATGACATGCCCATAGCATGTTACAAAACCTCAAAACTGGGGGCACCACCTACCCCTACACACCAATCACTATCTGGAGGATCCTGAGCCAATGGATCTACCCCCGCCGCTCATAGATCACGCATGCCCTGCCCGGCCATCGTCATACGCCGCATGACACCTCGCCATTCCGAGGGTAAACCAATACATGGCCCTATGTATTGGTCATCTAAGTCCTGCCAACTGCGTTCCAAAACACTAGTTAGAAGCCTCTCACATCTATGATGGATATTCTCCAGAAGGGTTGCCGCATCCTCATTATACAGTGCCCTCGATCCACTAGACCCTGCGGCCCCTGATACTGTAGGTCGTCCCATGTACCCGACTGGTTTTATCGGTTCTATATCTGCATACAAAATGTAAAAGAATCAGTATCATATACAATATTCTAGAAAATTTACATGCACATAAAAGATTAGCAATTTGTCACTCACCATCGGGTCCCTATATACGACCAGGCGACAGTGGCAGATCTGGGTCCCCACAATAACTTGTCCCACTGTAGGGATAGTCATCCATATACAGTGGAATCTGATCCCAATGAACAAAGAAATTAGGACAGAACACCCATCCAACTGCTCCACCTCCTCCTCTTCATAGTAGCTGCCCCCACCGGTGCATCCTAGGTTCTCTCGAGCCTCCATCTAGGAGTTATATGTGAGGTCAAAGTGTCAGGATCTTCTCAAAGAAGAAAGAGCACAAAATTCTACCATATGCATAGTCATGGTTCACTTGCCGCTTACATAACGAAAACTATCGTTTCAATGACGACATCATCATCTAGGCCCACCCATAGTAGGTCCCACTCAAAACACTCTCCAAAAGCATCATTTGACCCCCCGTGATGTGATGGAGTCCTTGGTTGCCTAGGATCCACAGCACAGTTGTGGCGAAAGCATGGGTCTCTAACCTTTCCAAATCCCCGATGGGTATTCGAGTTCCCTTGACATGGAGACCTGGTCGACAATGGCGCTCTACAAACTCTATGATGTTCCACCCACGTGGTAATACTAGCTGAGTATTCCCTACCATCCCAGGTGGTGGAAGACTAGTCAGGAAATATATATCCTGGACCGTCAACTTGATCCGGTTCCCCTGCACTATAAAGACCTCATGGTCCGGATCCCATAGTTGACAATCTGAGCCAATAAGGGCTCCCCAACTCTCATCAAAGGGTTCTCCACAAAATTCAGAACCCCAAACCTGGCCAAAGCACTGCGGACACCCTGATCCTCCCGGATCTCCGATTGTAATGCGCCCAGGTCTCTCTCTCTCCAGTTGATCCGTAATTTTGCCATACCTTCAAAAAAAAATCATATTTATCAGTATACAGATAGGAAAGACTATTTCTCATCAAAAAAACCTAGTGCTCAGCCAAAAAACAACACAGAAACACCCCTCCCAGAAAGGTCGCACTTTTTAGGCGTAAACCTGGGACAAGTCGCACTTTTCTGGCCAAAACCTGCTACCTAGGTCGCACTTTTTTCCCTAAAGAGTGTGACCCGTCTTTGAAGAGGAGTAGAGAGCTATTACTAAGTCTTAGGGACCTAATTTGAACTTTTAATCCATTGAAAATAAAGAGTAGAGTTAGGCCTCTTACCTGCAACTGACGGATCTCGATTCCAACGTTCGGTTTGTTCACTAGAATCGCTACAAGATTTAGGGCCTTCTCTCCTTTCCACATTCACCACAGGTCGACATGAGAATGAATCATTTTGGAGGGAAAATGCCTTATTAAAAGAGAAACCCCCATTTTTTCTTTTGCCTGCTACGATTCAAACGTAGCTCCATTTACCAAACCGTCTGCACCATTGGAAAGCTCTCACCAAGCCCTCAAATGGGTATATGTTAGTTTTTAGTGATTTGATACTTCACCGCGACACATTTTTTCCATGAAGCGTCACTTCACCCCTTCTCAAAATTGAATTTATTCACTTGCAACACTCGTACCGGGGGCAACATGTTTCCTCCATACTTGTCCTCGCTTGTGTTGACTTTCTTCATGAGTTACCATCTTGTACGTATGCCTTTATGGTCCCCATTGGACCCTTTTCCTGTTTGGTAGTTCCATCGAATCATTCTTTTTTAGAGCATCCGAGTTGAGTCATCATTGATTTCATGGAGTTTAGTCCCTTCGCACCCCACTATAGTCCTCCATCCTCCATTGCTTGGTTTCTCTCTCGTGTCGCTCATTATGGCCTTCAGTCCCACTGTCCCCTATCCCCCATGATATTGTGTCAGTTTATGCGAGGTCATCCATGCTGTTTATGCTCTGACAAGGGAATTCGTCCGTTTGCCACTCATTTCCCCCCATTTCATCATCATCGTTGGTGTTAGTTTGTCAGTCGCTCTATTATTTTCCCTCGTGCCTTACTTGAGGATCCCTTATTGCCTCACCTATGGCAGACCTCCTTCTGTCGACATCAGCTCATTCATTCCAGAAGATAGGTCTAGAGGGCGGTGTACCTTGGTTCCAGCTTCCACTTTTTTTTGGTACCTCGGATTAGGCAAAGGGACTCCTCATTGCCCTTTGACTCGATTGCTTCTCAGCTCAAGCTTCTTTCATCATGATCGAGATTCATATACTTGATGGTTCGGTGATGCAGCAATTGACATCGATGATTCCCGGGTGTGTGTGAGATGTCTTAGTCTTCATGAGGGAGTGGCCCTATAGGTAGCCCCCTACACACTCGGATGACATCTTCATTACAGCCTTCAATGCAGCTCCATACATTTGATGATGTCGGCCTCAGCCGCTTGTAGCACCTTTTTGTTTGCATGTATCAGTCAGATTTTTTAGAGCCCTTTCTTGTGTTCAGGGCATCTGGGTTGTATTTATATCTCATGTACTCAGATATTATTGTACAAAGTGCTGGTTGTTATCCCAGGCACAATATGTATGTGGGATTCATTATTGTGTTATTTATTTGGTTCATGTTTAGGCCATAATATTATTGCATTCTGTGGTTTTCGAGGCACCTTATTGTTTGTACTATTTCCTCGGTGGGCATAGGTATGCCTCCCCCGCCGCCTATAGCAGGTACTCACTCATAAAATAGACTTGTCGCACCTGCAAGTCACCTCCCCAGGGTCTATTTCTTTTAGCACTTTGGTTTACCTCATACTTCTCTCTCTTTGACTTCCCCTTCGATGTCTAGCGATTGAGTTGTTACAACGTACTTCGGTCATACGATTAGCTCCTAACGCTTGCACGCTAGGGGGCAATCTGTTACACCATTTTTTGGTCATCTAACCTATTATCATTAGATGGACCCAAGTACATCATGTAGGACCAATTTTAATCCAAGTAAAATTGCTTTCACTATGAAAATAACTTAGTAAATCACCTTTATTAAGTTTTTTGTGGTCTAAACAGGAAACACCATAAGGAAATATCAAATAAATATATATTTGTTTGATTTTCCTTAAGAAATAATTAGTTAAAAAATAGTTTAATTAATATTTCTAGTTATATTTAACCCAAAACAAAGAAATTAATTAGATAAATCGTTATTTATCTTATTATTTTCTAAAGAATAATTGTTTAAATCTTATTAATAATATTCTTTGTTAAATATGATTAATTCACCTTTAAATAATTAAATAAATTATTATTTATTTGATTATTACTCAACCATATCCTTAAAATGATAAATAAATCATTTATTTATTTATTATTACTTAATCACATTCTTAAAATGATAAATAAATCATTTATTTATTTATTGTTTACGAATAAGGGGATTTGACCCAAGTCAAATTCCTTTTCCCTCCAACAAATATAATAAAATATTCCATAAAAGTTGTATCTAGATTTGGTTAATACTATTTTAATTATGCACCAATCTCTAGACTAACTCAATATTTTGTTATAAATAGAAGGGCTTTTCCCTTTATTTGCCACCTTTTGTTGCCTAAAGATCACTCTGGATCTCAACTCTTGGTCTCGCTATCTCCTTTCCCTGTTCTCCATTATCATAGCCATATTTTTCCATTTTTGTTTGGGTTTTCTACACCATCAAGAGAGAGGAATTCTAAATCTGAATTGCTGAGGACTTACAAGAACCCATCCCATTGATGAGAACAGGGAACAACCTCTTGTGTTTTCCTCCCAGGTGCCCATTAATAAAAAAATTCATTCGATATATTCTTTTCTTGTCTATTGGATCTATGGAGTAAATCTTATTTTTCTACTATTTAATGTCTTCTAATGCATAGATCTAGATTTTTGCAGCATTTTTCTTGATCATCTAATTGTAGATCTAAAGATATTAGTAGTCTTTTCTGCTGTTAGGGTTGTTTGTTATGCACAGCTAAAGTAGTGTTTTTTCTTACACCTCGAATCAAGATTCATACTAACAGTTGATTCTAGGTTGCACACTGTTGTTTAGAAAATTTACCATGGATGGATAAAATAGTCTGTAAACTCTGCATAAGTAAACTCAATTGAATCCATTCTTATCAAGGAGGTCCATAATACAACAGACTGTGGATTTCCTTCCACATCCATCTTCTGAAGAGTTATAGGAAACTTATCTGACTGAAAATAAAGGAACATGTGGAAAAGAAATGAAGTATTCCTAAATACACCTTCAATAGGTAATTTAACAAGTTTTTCATGGATGCTATTAGAAATATACTGGGAAAAATTGAAGATAACTGCAGGGGGCTGGCCACGTACAAAAATGGATAAGAAACCAAGTACTGATGCATCAACATGCTCATCTATGAAATATCCAAGGATAAAAGATAACATGGAAATAATGTGCCTGATTCTTTCTGGGAATTTAGAAGAGGAGTATGGAGGGTTAAGCTTGGGGTTTTCCACATAGGAGGGCATGAATGTTTGAAAAATTTAAAATCTCTTGCGAAAATCCAACTCCAAATAGAACTTTATGAGGGCTTCAATAGATAAAGGGGCTGCATTAGGCTCAGGCTGCAACTGAAGCATCTGGTTGATAGATTCAGCTGTTATAGTAAACAATACTTCTTTTTCAGAATTGAAAATGGCTGTTTGATATGGAGAATAATGAGATTGGCATAATATAATAGCTTCTGGGCATTGATGAGTGTGAGGAACAACATACCTAGGAAAATTTGATACCCAAATACACACATCATTTGTTTGATCCGAGGATTTCTCTCGGCTCCAGCAGTGGAGCTCAAGGAGGTTAAAATCTATTACAAGATCTATGATTTTGAAGTCTACATCTGCCAAGGGAGTATGCTCTACATCTACAATAGGTTGTTGTAGAGGGTTGATCACAATAACGCTTTTGGATTCCATTGATAGGTTTGATTTATCAATTTTAAACACTCTTGACCTTTAAAACGCAGATTTTAAGCCTATAAAACACTTATGTAAGTTTAAACTATTTACAGAAGGAATTTAACTAATCACAGGTTCTATCTTGGACAGGAAAAAGATATTTCTGATTACTCTGATTCAAAACTATCAATTCTGTATGAAAAAAACCAATTTCCTGGCCTTTATGGCTTCAACAAAGGATATTAAGGTTTATCAGTGAAATTTTTGTGATGAAACAATCGTAAAACATCAATTTTTTTTGCAAAAGGGTTCCTGAGTACTCTAGAACATGTTTTGAATGTCTCAGAGGGATTTTTAGGTCAGCAGATGGCTAAACTCACTTCAAATTTTCTCTAAAATAGGTCACAAGTTCATAAACTATAAGTAATGCTCATGGTTTGCAGGAATAATGATTTTATGAGGCAATATGGTTGTTCCTAAGGCATACAAGCTTTAATTAACAATTGATTCTTTCAGATTAAGGAATAAGTCTCTTTCTCTGAAGAATACCTGTTAAATTTAGAAATTTGTTGCCAAGAATGGTTTCTTGGGGTTTGAAAATATTTCAAAAGCTTCTTCTAGCCTTTATATGCAGTCTGGAGGCTTTTGCAGTATTGTACCAATCGTGTTTGATGTAATCTGTTTGTTTTTTAGATAAAATAGAGGCGACAACTTTATTTTCTAAGTTTGGGAAGGCTTTACAAGAAAAAATGGTAACAAAAGGCATAAAATGAGTGCATTTAGTTGTTTTTATAAATAATTTGTTTAAACAGTGAATGTATTTATTTCTGGTCAATTCAAATCATGGGCGGTTTTGGCACGGGGGAGGGAATTACTACCAACAATTTTCGCAATAACCAAAGGTGCTAAATGGTATTGATTCAATCGATGCGATCCAACAAAAATGCAACACATGGAAGAGAGATAAAGCATTGAAACAAAATTTATTGCAAATTTTAATTTGGTTATTGACTGCGCAATGAGATTTGCGATGGTTGATCTGCACCGTTAGATATGGTGAAATGGAGTGAACGGTCGGGATTATGTAGTGAAGTTGCAGGGTAATGGACATGGGGCCCGGGATTATATTAATGCGTCGAGAGAGGATTTATATATTAAACCATAAGTTTTAATATATAGTTTAGATATATGAAATAGTATAGGCGGGTATAGTGTTATATAACCAATGTAATGCATGTATGTGTAATGTTACTATAGGCAGAGTATTTACATAATAGGAATACTTTTAACCTATGGCAGTGGGGATAAAGTATCACTTGGGGAATAAAACATAGGTTAAAACTAAAATATGGGTTTGGGATAATATTAAAAGGATTTAATATAATACGGGCTAGAAAGGTTAATAAGGGGCTAATATATAAGTTAATATGTTAATAATAAAGAATAAACTAAGTTTAATGTAAAACATAATAAAGGGATAAGTTCTATTGTAGAAAGTCCCAATCTAATGTTTTTATGTTTAAACTTAGGATAAAAATGTTTTTTGGGTTTTTTGGGTATTTTTTGAGTAAAGGGAAATTATTTAAGAATTTTACTTTCGTTAAGTAAAAAGAGTTTTATACTTAGGAAAAAGCGTTTTTGTGAGTGAAACTAAATGATGATGGGAAAAGGGAAAATGAAGGAGAAATCATCAAAATGTAGGGGATGAAGTATTTTTACAAGGGAGATGACTATTTGAAGGAAGTCAATGAATGAATTGATCAAGTTCTGCTTATCCATGATTGTACAAACTACTTCTGCCTACCCTTGTGCTAGCCTAAAATTTTTTCTTCATTTACCTTGGGTGCCTTTGAGCTTGAAAAGCCTTCTTCATTTTTCTTGTAAAACAACAGAATAACTAATTCTGTCCTTATTTATTCCAAGGGCTCAGATTAAGTTGATGAGCTCCTTATTTATTCTCTACCTAAATACTGATATGCCAAGATTAAACTATTTGGCAGGATCTTTATTCTCTATCTATCAACAGGAAATTTAAAGCATGAGAAAGTCAAGATTAAGCTATTTTACTAATAATGGATTATGGAATTTTGAACAAGCTACACATAATCATTTATTTTGAAGTAAAAGTAATAGTAGTGGCATTTGGACTTGCATCATTTTCATGTTTTATTTTCCATCTCTTTTTTGTTTGGGGTCCATTTTTTCTATTTCTTTTGATATTTTTCTTTTCAAGTCCTCTGATTTTTCTTTTAGGACTTTTACCCTCTTTACATTTTTTATTTTATTTTTTCTAATATGGGAAAACAATTTGCAGAAAGAAAAGTATGTACATATTACAAGACTAATCAAAGTCAATTCAAAAATTATGAATCCTATTATTATAGAACCCTAAAACCTTCTTCTCCCAAACAAACATAGGACTAACACATTTAGATTCTTACATAGGTTCAATTATGCTAGCTTTAAGCCTCTTTTCCAATTCCTCTTTTACCTTTTCCATGTACTTTGGGTTGAATCTGTAGGGTCGTTTTTTTACAGGCTTCACATCTGGTTTCAAAGTGATCCTCATAACTCCAAGGTATCCTACTATTTCCTTTGGTGCAGAAAATTTTGTGGGAAAGAGCTCTTGATATTCATGCAACAACTATGAAACCTTTCTCACTCTATCTACATCCCAATAATCCCCAATCAACACAAATTTTGGCTCTTCTTTTGTCCCTATATTTAATTTTTTCATCTTCACCAGCTATGTTATGGAAAGGATCTCAAGTTCTGGTCTTGAAACCTTGCATTTTCCTTCTAAATCTGGGATATTAATATTCCATGGATCTTCCTCAGCATCTACCAATGTCAGATTATGACATTCTACTACCTGCTCCAATTGCGCCTCCTAATTAGGAGGTGTGTAGGTTATCACATTTGTAGTCTTGAAAACATGTGCTATGACTGCTTGAACATTTGCATTTATACATCCATAATTAAAACTAAAAGTCATTAAAAATCCTTCGACCATATCTTCCCAATTCATTGTTCCATGTAGTAGTTCGGTTTCAAGATACCAATTCATAGGTACCACGTCTAATGTTTTAAAGAATATATGTACCCATTATTCTGTTGGATCTTCACCCCACATCATAGTCCATTGAACAATATGCCCTTAAGGGTCGAACTTTCCATAATATTTCACTTCAAGTCAAGTATTTACTTAACCAAATATGATCTTCAATAATCTGCAATATTCTCTTCAACTTCCAATATTTCCCTTATGAGTACCCCACCATCTAGTAGGTGTAGATCTCAGTGCTACATCCAAAGCTTGGAAACTTTGTCCTTCAGGTACTTCTTGTTCAAATTCATGAAGAAAAAGATTGGCATCTCCTATCCCATCATATTAAGGAAAACTACATACCTTGAAAATGATGCAGCAAAGTGATCTTTTAATGTTGTTACATCGCTTAGTAGAAACTTTGTGGAGCCTATTATGCAAGTTCTCTAGTTTTTCATCATAATCTGAAATACATGAGTTTTCCCTTTCCTAGCTTATCCTTTCATCTACAGTGGGATTGATCTAGTATTCCTATTTAGACACAATCTTGTAGGTATTATCAATATCCACATCACATTATTCATCACGAAAAGGATATGTATAAAACATTGCTTCAAATAGGTCCAGGGGAACAATGAACCTCACATCGCCTTGTTCAAACACATATTTCTCTTCTTGAAATTAATTATTACATTCGTATCAAAATCCCAATCCAATATAAGCAACTCTAGATATGGATTGTTGTCATCTATAATCTCAATTACTTCAAAATTTTCCATTGGGCACACTCCAATTTGTACTAATATACCAAAAAATCTTTCCATAAGAATAATATTTTTTTTATTAGCCATTCTTAACTGGATCAGTGACCATTGCAGATTTGGTTTTCCCATGCACTCCCATGTCTTCTTAGGAAATACATTGACAAATGATCCCATATCGTGAACTATCTGATCCGTTTCGTATTTACTGATCTGCACGGATATCCTCATTTCTCTGTCAGTTCTCTTTTTATGTTGATGCAACTTATTTACAACGCATAGCACACTATAAGAATATTATCTTCTAGGAAAGGAGTCTATCAGCTCTTGAAGATTCTCTACAACCCTTTGATCTCGCAACAACTTCATGCAGGTCTGTAAAAATGACTTTAATATAGTTCGATCAAACTCCTTCATCGCAGTAATCACCTAATTATTATTCTTCCGATGCATCAAATTCTATTGAGTCTGTGGCTGCATCATAGATGTCAAAGCTCCGGGGTCCATGAAACCCTTCTTCACCTCCAAAAATGTCTCCTTTTCTCTTGCATATTGAACCCAATATTATTATCTCCAACCTTTATGATCCACGTGTCCTCCATAGTCTGTTGTCCTGCTAAGCTATCTTCTCCCATACTTGCACCACTTCATGTTACTACATTAATAATAGGCTCTTATTCACATGGCTTCGCAGTCATCATCTATAAGTTATGCATAGGCTCCTAATTTATTTTACCGTTAATATTTCCTATTAGAATACGACAATCTTTTTTTACATGCTCAAAAGATATAAGATACCTACAAGAAGGGGTTGTAGGATTCTCACAATCCCTCTTGAAATGTCCTTCTTTGCCACAATTGTAGCATATGATTTGACCACGTCCTTGACCAAAAACTCCTCCTCCTCCTTGTCCTCAGCCTTGGAAGCCTCCATTCCCTACTGTTGGACCATGATATTCATGTGCGTGGCCTTCAACTTGCATTATGTCTGTATCTGCAGTTTGCATTAAATCATAACTGAGAAAATTCTTATCATCATGCCCTATGGAGCTATATAAGTTAAAAAATATATGCTTCAGGGGTCTTCACATACTTCTGCATCTAATAGAATTCTTTTGTACAATGTTGTCCTGAAACTTTACACATGTCACATCATACACTTGGTCCCGTGTGCAGCGAATTAGGACGACACCATGATGTAATCTCTAAACACAAGGCACTAATATTTATAATGGCCTTCTACCTTATATTTGATACACCATACCTCTAAGTGAATTTCTTATCATATTTCCTTACCCTTATTCAGATCTTGCAGCTCCAAATTCATTACTGCTAATTGGCTCTGAATTTTCTATACCCATACTTGGGTATCCGCGATGAGTGAAGCTTCTAATTTCATAGAAATTTCTTGAGCTTCAGTTTGCATTGCTATATTTTTTTGTTTGAACGATAGCCTGATATGTCGAAATAATGAAACTATAAACCACTCATTCTTCTCATTAGGAACTTGGAAGTTCACTTGTTCTAGTAACATATTGAACCGTTTATCTAATTCCCAAACATATCTATTTACTGCTTGTTTGATCTATTTTATCTCTATAATACACTGTGACTATGATTTTAGCATCTTAAATTGAACATTCGATGCATTATTTGTCTCATCCAATGTGGAAGCATGGTGCGTCACGGATTAATTCATATACCATGCTAGTACGCTTTCCTGCAACACTGTGATCATATGTGCCTTATTTATTTCATCATCTATGATTTGACACACATTCCATATTGCTTCAGAAACAAAAAAATATTGATCACGATCCTCCGATCCCTTACCTATGAAAATAGGAATTCATACCTCATTAACCATGTTTTTTCGAGGGCGGTGGAGGTGGTAAAGGAAATGTATGGGGATGGGGATGTGGACTGAGGGGAGGGGCGAGAATGTGGTAAAATCATATGTTACAAATGTGACCTAACATGGAATTTCGTGAGGGATTGTTAGAATATTACAGCCCCTTCTTATAGGTATTGTAGATATTTTGAGCGTCTAATAGATGATTGTCCTACTCTAATAGGAAATATGAAAAAGAAAAGAAATCAACAGCCTATGCAAAAATTATAGAGGATGAATATAGAGCCATGCGAAGAAGAGCCTTGTGTTAGCATAGTAATCTGAAGTGAAACAACTATAGGAGAATAGAGCATAGCATGAAAAAGACATATGGAGGACACTTGGGTCAGAAAGGTTGAAGATAAGAATATTGGGTTCAATATGAATAGAGAAAAAGAGACATTTTTGGAGGTCAAAAGGATTCCATGGACCCTGGAGCTTCAACATCTAGGATGCATCCATATACTCAATAGAATTTATGCCTCAAAAGAACAACAATTAGGTGATTATTGTGACGAAGGATTTTGATCCAGCTATATTGAAGTCTTTTTTTCATACTTGCATGAAGTTTTGAAATATCAGAGTATTGTAGACAATATTCAAGAGCTCATAGACTATTGTGCTAGAAAAGAAGAGTCATGCAGTCAGTTGCACACTATAAATAAGTTGAATCAATATGAAAAGAGAACTGGCAGAGAGATGAGGCTAACCACGCACATTGGTGAATACGATATGGATCAAATAATTATCTATATGGGATAATATGCCAATTTTTTTCACTGATGATATCCAAATTCCTATTTCAATGAGCCTTTAGGGGTTGTGGGGTTACTTTCTCCTTCTTCGATTTCAGATCCACTTAAAAGTGGAATGTAATTAGTCTCAATGAAATTTTCCCGATATATCATAAATATTTTACCACTTCATCTAGACCCATAATTACTCCTTCCAAACATCAATCTGATTACATGCGCAGTACACCCTTTTCACATAAAAGCATCTTAATCCAAAATTTTAAAGAATTCTAGTAGTTATCTCGTAGACCCTTGAAAAATGTTTGCTCAGATTTGTTGTATGATACATATGTGTCTATGGTGATCTTAGTTATAAATCCCCGCAAAATATTATTGATCTAGAAATCAACAGCTCTTGATATCTTGTTATCAGTCTTCTTGAGTTGTTGCAATAATTCGGGGCTCCATGCAATAGGTTTGTCGTTCTTAAGACATGTCTTATTCTCAGCAAACCTTGAAAACAATTCATGCAACTCATTCAAAAATGATGATAATAAAATCTCATGTTGGTTTGTAAAAAGTATCTCTCCATCCAAGCTTCAGTTGACAACCACAAATTTATATTTTCTTGAACTGCGAACTCTTGTTTTTTTAGATCTACCTAATATTGGATTTATTTTCTTGTCAGATGCCACATCCACATATCCCTCAATCAAATCCTGGTCCTGGAAATGGAAATATTTTTTTTAGGTTCAGGGGGTCGAGACCTAGGTTCGGAGTAGCTGTGCTATCAACAAACCCTCTATTACTGGCCCTTTCAGCGAAGATATGTTGTGCAGACCAAAGTCTCACCCCAGGAAATATTGGAGGATGCCAGAACAAAAGTTTCTACATCTAGATGGATATTACGACATGGATATACAGCTATTATCCTTCCTTATGCCTCCCTAAACTGCATAGATTAAAATATCTACTTGTACAGTTTATGCCTTATTCATCAATTAGTGCTACTTCACACTTCACCTTTATCATTTTTATGCATTAATCAACCCAAAACAACACATATAAACAACATAAGAGACCTTGCTATGCATACACAATCATACACAAGACTTTGCATTATATAACACAAATTTAAAAATAAATCACAAATAGATTGACCAAATACAAAAAAATACTTCAGAATCTTCATTCTCTTTATTGATAATATTTCTTTCTTGTACAATCCTTCTACGACCCACACTCTCAGCTACGTGTGGTCTATGAACACAGTTGTAGACCAAGTCTACCACACACATAGTTGTGAAGCCTTCTCTGAATATCTAAAACAAACTAAAACACAAAATATTCATGCTTCTCACTCAAACAATCATCATATATTGTCTCTATCTTGACTCCATAAGACATCTCCTTATATAACATTCTTTCTTACAATACCATGGTCCGCAAACCATGGAAAAAGCTCAAAATACTCTAAAAAAACCCTATCCCTTTAGAAAAGAGGGTCTTTGACTAGCCCAAAAGCCCATAATACTACTAAAATGTCACGTGAAGCCTTTAAACTTTGTGCAATTTTATTCTTTCCACTAGACCGCGCACTCCATTTCCTCAAAAAATGGAGTCTTTTACTCACAACTAGACAAATTTATCCACAAGTGGTATTACTATCTATCTAGAGCATGTGAAGGAAATCATTAAATTCCCATTTCCCAATGGCATGAAGGCCATGTAGTATTTCTTGGGAAAGGTTATTTTTGTTCGCAAATTTGTGTCATATCTTTGCAGTTTGTAAAGCCTCTACAGGACACGATAAAAAATAATTTGATTTTTAAATGGAACCAAAAAGAGAAATATTTTCTCACCAAGATAAAAGAATCCCTTATTCTCTTTCTCTTTTCAATCACAATTTTGATAAAGAGTTAATTTTCTAGACATTTTCTTTAGATTATTCATTGGCATCTATTCTTACACAAAATTATGATCAAGGGAACAAGTGGCCCATTTCATTTATGCCCACAAAAATGAAAAGGTTCAAGTTAAATTATCCAAAATTTGACAATAAATCCTATGCATTTTACTAGGTGGTCAAACATTTTGGGCCATACATCCTCGAAAGTGTTGGTGAAAAATACTACATAGACCATGGTTTTGCTTCACATGTCAATAAAGGAGTTGCACTGTAGTATAGATTTATGTTGGAATTTTCAACCCTCCACAAGGGAATAAAGTCTCTCCCAAAGTGTTTCTAATAATTGCGTGTATTTTTGGGGTTTTATAAGGTGAGTGGATATATTTTACCAGTTATATATAAAACGACATCCATTAAACCATTACAAATAAAATCAAAGAGACATTACGCATAAGCTTGAATATGAATTTTATCTTTTGTTAAACTAGTTCATAACGACACATAAATAGATGCATTACACAATGAATCTCTCTTCAAATAGTAAGCTTTTTATTATTATGAGGCCAAACAATAATTACAATCATATATATACAACATTACAATTAGATAGTTTTAGATATCAATCCACCAAATATTTTATTACAAAGTGCATTAATATGTGATTATAGCATGAGTCTAAGTTCTGACATCATGTCAGTCCTCTCATCTTCTTTAACCCATGCACAACTCACCCAAAAATTTCTTATATAACTTTGGCTTCATTGACGCTATCAAGTAGTTTTCTCCCTTAATGTGGTCAAACTTAGCTTCCACGACTTGATATGATCAACTTTAGTTATAATTTGAACTGATCCATTCTCACTCATGCTCGCTTAATGCTTCTAATCCTTATTTCATGATTACTTAACAATTTCTATGTTAACTGCTTGGTTCTTCTATCATTTTTCCATTTTTCACTTTATTATTTCCAATGTTGATTTCTAATCACTTTAGCCACTCTTTTTCTAGCTCTGCATTTCTCTTTTCTATGTGCTTTTCCCTCAAAATTGTCTAGAAAATGAAGTTACCAATGGGCATAAACCAAATCCTATTGAATTTCCCTTAGGTAAATCCTTCACATTCACATCTGATTCTCCTTCAAATGAAGGAATCAACTTTGGAATAATGTTGAGAATTCAGTGAAGAAAGGAGGTGTATGTGTCCAAGCATTATTTCCAATTCTACAACAAAGTGTTTCCTTAAGAAAAAAAAATTGAGTGGTTGTAGTGTCTAGTGTATCTATTCAATCTACAATAAAAACATCCGATTCACTTTAATAAATTAACTTAAGTTTATTTAACTAAAAATAATGATCTTGAATAGTCGGCTTAAGGTCCCGAATTACCTATATAGATTGATGAGATTCGTTCTCTACTTCAATGATTTGGGAATCCTTTTTAGATATTTGATTGAATACTTTTTGTTTCTCGAAGGGATCAATGATAACAAGAGAATCTTCCATTAATTTAATTTATTGCTACTAATAAATTGGTTGGTTTTGTTTAGCTAAGAGAATTAGAAAATCTTGTACTTGCGTTAAAATGTTCCAAGAATCCCATGTCTAAATTTGAAGGGTGGATTAGATAGTGGAACCTTACCCCAAAACATGGTTCATATATTGAATGAATTCCTCTTATGGATCAAAATATTTTTCCCACAACTTAGAGATTATATCTTGAAAAGATCTATTAGCATAAGCCAAGTACCTCCAATCTCCTTCAAGTAATACCAGGAATTCAAGCGGTACCTAAAGTTTATATATCTAGAAAAATTGGAGTTGTCTCTACAAAATTAGGCCATATCTGTGTAAGCTGAAGGATGATAACATCTAATTCTTGTTAAACCTTCTCTTTCTAGCACTGCAATAAATATTTTTCCTTTGTAAGGTGAATAATCTGCTACTACTACTACTATTGCTAAGCCTCTGTGAGCTTCAACTACTTCTTATCTATCACATTCATACGCTCCTGCAATTGTACAACTGAATCCCTCGTAAATTAAAAGAATTGAGTGTATAACCAATGTTGGATAGGTTCAACTAAAGCCATATCTACAAGTGGAAGCTTATATTGCAAGGGCTGAACACTCACAATTTACTTGTCAGAATGAACCTACGTTGAAATTGCTAGAATATCTCCTTATTATTGTTGAGTAACATGTCAAACATGGTCACATACCTGAAATGGTAGCAATGACACTATGTCAATGGGTTGGGAACACATTTGCAAAAATTGTTTATAATTATCTGGTTCACCAATAAACTCAACTAATGCCCTATGGAAATCAAAATTATTTTCTTTAGAGGAGCATGTTGTAGTTTTTGGAAGCAATGGATAATTTGAAATAATTGAAGCTTGTGGATACATTCTAACTTGATCATGAGGAGGAGGTGTAGACAATATATCAGATTTAGTAGAAAAATGATTGGTTTGCAGAGAAGGTAGGGGATTATATAAATTATAGGAGGAAGAGTATAAGGTTGCATTCTTCGATTGTTAAAGTTTGTACAATATTCTCATGAGGCTCATCATCATCGATCTAGAAAATTTTGGAGAAATCCAAAATAAAATAATTTGTATGAGTAGCTAAAGTAGGGATAATGGACACAGTTAGCACTATATATGGTGCCAAGAAGGGGCCGTATGTTAGAAATTCAGGAGTTCCATATCCACAATGTTTGAGAAGAGTGCCTAAATCACCTCCAAATTTTGATCCTTTTCAAGTGAATATTAATTACAAAGAGTTGTGGAGGGATACAGTTGCTATGGAATGGGATAAGCTAGAGGAGATCCATGAAGCAACCATGCTAAATATCTATGATGATACTATAGACAAATAACTGGTTTCAATGACATATTCCATTTAAAATATTCTTCAAATTTTCTTAGAGTTAGTGAAGGATTCCTGGGAGCTAGAAAATTTTTGGAAGTTATTGGAATAGTGTGCCAAAGGACGAAAAGAAACAACTACATGAGCCTCATGATGCATAGTGAATGAGGTGGCTTGCAAGAAAAGAACCAATAAATAATTATGATTTGGTGCATAGATTAGAGAGAATAATATGGAAAATATTATACTGGACCTTGGATTGTATGTGAATATTTCCCCAAAACACCCTTGGGAGATGATGGGGAAGCCAAAGTTGACCTAGAGGACTCCTATACCAATAGGTGTCATTTTTCATGATTGTCTTGATTGAACTATGGAATATTTTCAAACCTTTTTCTTGAGCAAAGGTGTTCCATATTCTTGAAAAAACAAAAAATCAAAAAATTAAAAAAAAAAAATGTAAAGAGGGTATACCCTAAAAGAAAGATCAAAGGGTAAGAAAAATAAAGTGGTCAAAAAAGTGAAAGAAATGAACCCCAAACAAAAATAGACCAAGGAAAGTGTGCAAATCCAAATGCCACTACTATTTCATTTTTTGTAAATAAGTGATTGTGTGCAGCTTGTCAAACTTTTGCCACAATTTATGAAGGGTCAAACTGTTTAAACTTGACTTATTCATATTTCAATTTCATGTTATAGAATAGAGAATAAATATCTGACCAAACAGTTTAATCTTGGCAGATAAGTAGATAGGTAGAGTTAATAAAAGGTGCTCAACAGTTTAATCTGAGCCCTTGGATGTAATAAGGGTAGAATTAGATAGATTTGCCTTGTAAAAGAAAAAGAAGATTGACAAGGGTTTGCAAGTCTAAATGCACCCTAATAAAGAAGAGAAAATGGTAGTGTCAAGTAGATAGGGTAGGTAGATGGTGTTGCAAAGTTTTATATGATGAATGATGGTGCTAAATATGTTTGATCTTTTACCTTCATCACAAGTACTGAAACAAGAAGTGCACTGGAAAATTCAAAGAAAGCAAAGTCAAAATCATTAACTTCCCACATCACTTTCTCCCTAAGTTTTTACTAATTTCCCCAAAGTGCTAAGGTATTTGGAGATCAAAGGGGCTCAATGCATTTCCTTGACTTTTGGAGGGACCGGACCCTCGGCCTAATGATCAAAAAGACCTAAGTACTTGAGATCATTCATCATTATAATCATTCACCTTTAACCTTTTCCTAAGTAAAATCCAATTTTACTTAGGAAAATCATCCTATATTTCACAATAAACCCTCAAGATTACTTGTTATTCTAAGTCTAAGTGTTGAAGTTGATATAATGTGGTTTACTTCAGAAGCCTTCACTTTCTTAGATGTGCAAAGTATTTTGAGTTTTCCTTGTCCCTTTTTCATATTTACATTTAACTCTATTTACTAAATCCCTAGTCAAAATGCCTTATCCTAAGTATATAACTCCTTTTATATAAATATCCAAAAAACCCATCTTATTGTAAAGTTTAACCAAAGTATTTATTTCCCAATTATTCATTAAAAACCCGCATTATGTGCCCTTTGGTTAAATATATCATTATATAATAGTCCCGCCCCTTATGGTAGTTAAATTGATTTAATTTATTACCATATAATAAGAAATATCGAGAAAAACATTTAAACATATAATTTTATATGTTTGAAAGAAAATGAATAATGCCGAAGTTTTAATTTAAACTAAAAACTTCGGAAAAAACCCCCATGCCACCGTGGCTCATCCACTTGGCATCCCACCCGATACTTTAACCATAATCGAGACCCTGCCGCGACCCCAATCTTTCATTAGACCATGGGATTAATTAATTATCATAATTAATTGATAACCACTCCCTCCGCCTATCAAAAGCCTCCCGGTATGATTAATTAAACAATAAATCGTTTCAAAAACCCGACGGGCCCGCACATTAAACCCCCGCTTACTCCACGTCCCTTCCACCATCCGATCTCCCGTTATGAGATCTACGGCTAACATTCATTCTGCTAGCCATCCAATACCCGAACAATAACCCGCGAGGGCATGGTGGTTTTGAAACCACCCTCTGTCCACGTGTCAATGCCCCAATGGAATCGCTGCCCTCTCGTTTAATACCACTATGACCCATAAGCGGTGCGGGGATTACCGCTTACCACCCGGCCCCTGCCACACGTCAGCCTGTACTGATATGACGTCATTCCTCGAAAAAATAAAAACCCCTTTTTGACTTTGGAAATAAAACGAATTTTCGTGTTTTTTATGTCATTTTCATCATTTGAAAGCGACTGCGCCTTCCGCTACGAAATTCAAATTTTCACTGAAATCTACTGTTCTATCTGATTTCGCTCCAGAATTCCGCTGGACCAGTGTTCGAGCATCCTCTTGCCACCGCCTGATACCTGTTAAAACCCAGTTTGCCTCCAAGAACAGGTATTTATTCTATTGCACTCTGAACTTCAAAAGAAACTTTGTTTTCCTTGTTTTTCCACTGGATTAGTGATTAAATCTTATCGCTAAGATCATTCCCTGAGGTTTAAAACTGTGAATTCTTCCCCCAAACCTGCAATTGTGCCAATTTCCCTTATTGAAACTGAAATCGCTCCCGGTCTGTGAAGAAAACCCAGGAAACTTCCATTTTGAATACACAAGAACCAAAATGGAAGCTCCAGCAGCCCTGAATGTAACCCCATTGAATGCCCCCCACAGAGAATTAGAATATTTTCCCTTAGTGGATAAAGACTTCCAAATTAAAGACTTAGTGTTTAATGAAAGCCCCCTTCTGAGTTATTGTCGCTACAGAGACGATTATTCGAAGGGATTGGATGTCATTGGGTTGTGGGAGTCCAATTTCTCGAGATATCTCATCCCCTCAGTCATTACTTTCCCAGAAATTATCCACTATTGCCATTCTAACTATGATCCGACTCAAAGAGCTGTAATATCCCCTGACCAGAGTGTTCTTTTCCCCATTACTCCCCAAGCTATCAATGCAATGCTACATTTTGAAACTGATCAAGAACTAGCACCTTTGTCTATGGAAGAACTGATTGAAAAGTCTAATCAATTGACCCCAGAAAAATTGAAGTCCATTTGCCAGAATTTCATGTTGCCTGAACACCAACCTAAGGGCCCTCCTCCCTATAGTTTTTATTATTTTAATAAGTTGGGAAGGATCATCTTAAATATGATATCTTTTGTCTTGGGTTTCAATACAAGTGAATATGTTGATGAAATAACCCTGGTTTTGCTGTCCATTTTTACTCCTAGGCAACCTCCTGTAGTAAAATATGACTTTGCATCTTTCATAGCCAATAAAATCCACGACCAGTTCATGAGGCTAGATGATGAAAAAGTGTTTAAATATTCCTCAGTTATTTATCATCTCATTATCTATTATCAGTCAGAAAAGTTCCCTTTCCCTGTTAAAAAGCTTGATGCTAAGGGAAACCCTAGGTCAGTTATATTTTGGTCTCCCATAATTCACTCTTCCTACAATTCTCCCTATTCCTATGCTGAGTTCATCGATCTTTTTGTATATCTTGCAACTACCTTGTTGAGAGGAATTCCTCCTCCAAGGCTCAGTAATGAAATCAAGAAGACCTTGCAGCTTTCAAGGACATATAAAGTTGGAGATTGGCATTTATATCAAAACCATTCAGTCATCAGAATATATGGATGTGAATTACATCCATTCAAGTTGCCAAGATATGTGCCCATGAGACTTTTTGCCTTGGAATATTTCAGGAAAATGAATAATTCAGATGTGATTCATTTTTGTAGTGTGAAAAAGAAAGCCCAACTCAGGATTAAAAGTCAATTAGGTCCCTACATATGCAACTCTAGGGATGTTGAGCGAGAGGCAGAAATTATACTACAAAACCATTGCAAGTTCCAAAGAAGTTTCCGTTGGGTTCCTTATGATCCATTTGGTTTTATCTGTGAAAAGAGAATAAAGAATAAATCATCCCCTTACATACACCACAAGATTCCTGAAATAGAACAATATGTCAACCAAGATGAATGGGTGGAAGAAACACTAGTTGAAGAAGAAAGTGAAGAAGACAAAATGAACAAAATTATGAAATATCTTGAGAAGAAGTATGACCTAGAATCTTATGGTCAAGTGCAGGTACCTCACATTGGCACTTCTTCAGCAGCAAATCTACAGCAGAGATTACAGGAAGGCAGTTCATCAGTTGCAGCAGAGTCAAAAGGCAAAGGAAAGGAACCTGAAATACAGGTCATTGAAACTTTAGTCATGGAAGAGAAACCTCAAACCTCCAGAGCACCTGATCAAACACAAGTTTCTCCCATTCAAGTAAATCATCCTGAAGTTTCAGGATTACAAACTCCATCCAATGTAGAAATGAGCAAGAAAAGGCAGGTTCCAGATACTACTCCTCCCAAAGAATCCTCAGAGCTACATCAAACCAAAAATCAGAAACTCAATACACCCCAGGAAGTGGAAATAATAGATGAGATGTTTGATGATGGAAGAGAAGATAGTCAACTAACTGGCTCTGTTAGTATGTCACACACGGATCAAAAAGGAAAAGCTTTACAAAAGCAGTTGAGTACTGAAGTATCCTCTTTTAGGCCACTAAAAACAGATACAGGGGATATTAAAAGAACCTTCATTAATATAAAGACAAAGAATGATCCATTGAGAATGAAAGTGTATGATCAATATCTGAAAATGGCTCCACATAATCAGGAAAGGTTAATGTCAGCAATTGACATTTCACAAGGCAAAATGATGATGAGCCACTTCAAGTCCAAGGTGCCAAAACCCATGACAGCAGCTGATTATATTAGAACAAATTTTGAGGTCCTGGCAAAGGACATTCATCCTTTGGACCAGATAGAGCTGCATAAAAAAACTGGGGAAATGGTCTATTCCACTCTTACTGATAAGGCCATGGCAGCCCTAAGGCTGCAAGATTCTTTAAATAACACAAGCACCCAATTGCAAATTGAGAAGGCCTCTTCTCAGGCCAAAGATAACAGAATAAAGTCTCTGGAAGACATAATCATCAGCTTGGGTCACAACCCAAAAGATATCAAAAGCATTGAGGCACTAATTAAGAAGAAAGATGATGACATAGCTGCACTGAGAAAGAAGCTGAAATTGCCAGCCTCAAGACATCCCCAGACCCAAGAAGTTTTAAAGGGAAATTCACAGGAAGAGATAATGGAGTTGCTCTTAAAGATGACTGAGCAACTGACTGAAACATAGAAAGAATTGGAACAAGCTTTACAGGAAAAGGAAGCTATCATGCAGGCATCCATCACAGAAGCTACTACAACCACAGGTACTACAACAGCAAAGCAACAAACAGAGCCAGCGCAGGTAAACACTTCTGGTTTAAGTTCTGATGAGTTGACAAAGAAAATGGAAAGTTTAAAACTAAGAGTCACAGAACTTCAAACCACAAAATTGCAGTTAGAAAATTTGGAGCAGAAATATGATACATCTAAGAAGATAGTTGTTGATAATACCAGGGAAATTAAAAGGTTGGAAAGATTATTTAAGGCTTTAGAAAAAGATCTTTCATTACAAAATCCTTTGAGGGAAATAAATCAAATTCTTTGGGGTAATATAATTGAGTTAATAAAAAGTATTTGGCCCTCTGTTCAAGCAATTTTTGAGCAAAATGACTTGATTAAAGTAGCTCAGGAAGAAATAAACAGAACAAGAAATGAATTAAGAGGCAGACCTGAGCAGGCCAATCAACTCATTCAATTTTTGAACACCCGGACTAAGCAACAGCTTGCAGTATTAGGAATTGAGGACAGGACCGACACTATTTTGGAGATAAAAAGAGTTTTCATCAAAAGAACTTTTATGCCGAATTTGGAAAGGAAGTGCTCAGATATTCTGGCTTATATTAATACTTTCAGAGGAAAATTTCAGGTTTTGTTGGACAGTGGGTTACCCAGTCCTATGCTCTCAGAGGACCAGATAATGGACCTGGAAACCTATGTTAAGAAAATAAATATCCATGCTCAAAATACAACTGCTTGTTCTATCAACTTGCCAGAAGCAACGTTGCCAACAGGGAGAAATCTCTATGACAGGTTGAAGAATTTATTTCATCTTGAACATGAAATAAAGTATTTTTTCCCTAATCAGCCCACTTTTTACAAACTCACAGAGGCTGATGAAATGTTGAGAAAACTTAAAAGAACCATAATAGCAGAAGATCAATGGTGGAACGACTTATTGGAAATTCTATGAAAATTATCTTCAGGATGAGAATTTTATCTTTTTACTATTATGTAAAGGATAAAAATGAGCACAGATGAAAGAGTATCAGTTACACAGGTTAAAGAGTATCCGTAGAAACAAAGAGTGTCAAACAAGCTAAAGAATTACTCAAAGGGACAGCATCGAGCCCTATTATAGCACCTGCCTCCAGCACGTCCTCAAAAGCGGGAAACAGCACACCAGCAATTACTTTTTGTCCTATTTATAAGACCATTTGTCTCCTTTTTATTGTACCTTACTCATTAGTCACCCACGATTATTGGCTAGGTTAGTGTGAGATTTTTTCAATTATTTTTTGTATAAATAAACCCTCAAAGAGAGTATTGAGGGTGGATTCTATTACTTTGCTGTGACATTGAAGTTTTTGGAATAAAAGAATTTTGGAGAAATTTATTTGTGGCTTACTGGATGACAATTTGAAGCTCAGGACTTTTTGCAGGATTCATGTGTCGGACTGCAGTTCAATAAGTCTTTCTATCCTATGTCTTAAGTTTTATATCTATTTATAATATCATTGTGTCCATTTCTGAATAATTTACATAAAGGATTGAATCAGAATTTACTTAATTGTACTCTGATTTCAGATGTGATTATTCTTAATGTTTTCCTCTAAATTGGTTATAAGCACGAATTCTTAAATGCTCTTGCTTTGCTAATTTAAAACATTCTTGATTACTATAATAAAGAATTCTTCACTGCTCTTTGTTTGTAATCATTTCATTTCATTCTATTGAACATGGTGAAAGATTCTTAGCTGCCTTTCATCTCTTCAAACCCATTCCATCCACTTTAAATTTTAAGGATTGTTCTTTGTTTTGGCTATCTTGCCCTGCAAAGCCATCTTGTGTGTAGAATAGAAATCCAGTAAAGCCATCCTTTGACTCCATAGCCCAATGGACTGAAAATCCTCAACCTTGCCTTTAGTTGGCGGATTCCACCATTCAAACAAAATCAAAACTCTTGGATTTATAACTAGCCTAAAACTTTCTAAGAACAAAGATAAATTATAAAGAGAGAGCCCTCTCTGGATGCAGATTGGCTAGATTCTGCATCTGAAGGTTGGTTTGTGGTTACCTCGGGTATACTTTCCTTTTCCACAACTTCAAGGAAAACCTGAGTGATAACATAGTGGCGACCATACTAGGGACCTGAATCATTTTTATTGTTACTATTGTTTTGCTTATAAGCTATAGACAGAGTCTGAAGATCAGCCAGGTAGCCTTTGAAATTGCTTTTGCATTGCAATTGCAAAAGTAAATAAATGCTGCTTCAGTCTATCTCTGATTTAGCTTATATATTGGACCTTAGTTTCAAAATGTTTAATCAGACTCTCTAGTTTAACAAATCTTTGAGAAAATTTTAATCATACATCATTATTTCTTGAAGTATTTATAGAAGTTGTATTTATTTTTCAATTAAAACCAAAAATCCAAAAAGAACATAGTCTAAGAAAACTGGCTTCAGAAAGGATTCGTCATACGAGGTCAAATCCCGACCCTAATCCACCACCAATATTTGAAAATCCAAATCTGATTCCTAGGATTCTTAGAAGACAAGGAAGTCAAGAAATTTCTAAAAGAGGAAGTCAAGAGAGTTCTGGAAGCTCCAGACCACTTTCTAGATCTGCATCCTGTCCCGTGAAAATTATATATGTTGATGAAATTCCTTTTGATGAACGATTTGAAACATCCTTATTTGTGAATTTTTCTGAAACTGAATTATCCAGATTAGTTCCAGATCCATTTTTTTTCGAAGATTTGCAATTCAGATTTGTTTCATATCACCTTGACAGACAGTTACAAGACTCCATTCAATCTGAACAAACCTTTGAAGAAAGTTCAAACATCTCTATAATTACCGAAGCTTCTCCAAGTTCAGTTACTTCCTCTCAAGCTTTTCAAACACCTGTCACCCCTTCTACTCCTCCATCTCCTCCTGCCAGACCATCAACTCCTGTTACCCCACTATATCTTCCAATGGCCAATAGATATGCCCCTTTAAGGTTGCCTAACAACCCTGTTGCCTTGCCTCAGGATTATCAGAGTAAGATCACACCTTTTGATGGATCAGGTACTTATACAGCTCAACAACATACCAAAAGGATGACTGATTACTTTGAGTTCTATGAAAATGACACTAATGATGTCCGAATGAGAATTTTCGTTCAGAGTCTTACTGGAGAAGTTAGGACATGGTTTAGGGCCCTTGCTCCAAACAGTATTGCTGATTTACCAGCTTTATATAGGGCATTTTTGAACAGATGGGAGAAGAAGAAAGATCCTCTTCAGATCCTGTCAGAATTCAAAAAATTAAGAAGAAGACCTAATGAAACAGTACAAGATTACATCATTAGATTTAATGAAGCATATAACGCTGTTCCCCAGAACCTCAGACCTCCACCTGACTCTGTATTAGTTAAATTTCCAGATGGTTTTGACTCTGACATAGCTTATTCACTCAGGGAAAGAGCTCCCCAGACACTAGAGGAAATGCAAAGCATAGTGGTGAGTGTAGAAGCAAATCTGATAGAAAAACGAGCCAGAGCTAGGGCAGAAAGAAGAATGCCTTTGAATGAAGAACCTTCAGCTTTTGAAAAGAAGCTGGATGCAATCATTAAAGGTATGGAAAGATTAGGAGACAAAGTGGAAACAATCGAAAGAAAATATACTGGTGATAATATTGTAAGAAACCCAAACTTTAGAAGAAATCAGAACCAAAATATTGGAAAGAATGTCCCTGACCAAAATATTAGGCCACCTTTCCAAGAAAGCTTTGTTGAAGGTTCAACTTCTGAAGAACCTACAGAAGATGTAGAAATAAACAATGTAACTGATGACAAAAATGAACCAGAAGTTTTCCTATCCCAGGATGATCAAGAGAATCACATCCTTGAAACATTCCAAACTCATTCAGGTGAGACTTTTGATTTTAAGGAAGGATATGACACAGCAATTTATGAGGTTCATAAACAGTTCAATTTGAGAAGCAGGCGGATTGATGTGCCAGAGAATAGCAAACAGAAAATTGCAAAACAAAATGTCAAAGGTAAAGTTAACATCCCTCCTGTACAAAACATTCCCCCTGTACAAATTCTGTCTAGGACAACTCCTAACCCTTCAAATCCAATAATTGAAGATGTGTCTGATAACCAACCAAATAATAAACAGCAATCTAATACTTTTCCTCCTGTAGGAAACGTAGAAGAAACAGTAGAAGTTAGTTCAGATACCCCTTCAAAACAAAATTTCATTCATGAAAAAGAGAAAAACATTGAAGACCCAAAAAATAGAGAAAACGCAACTATGCAAAACACTAAAACTCAAACAGAAAAACCTTTCAATCTAGAGGCTGAAATAGGAAAACTAAAGATAGTTGTTCCTTTATCAGAATTGGCTAAACATGATGTCTATAGAAGTCAAATTACTAAGTCCCTAAACATTAACATTACTGGATTGGATGATTCAGTAAATATTCTTGATGATCAACCCAAACTTCTTTTTGGTCCCGAGGTAAATGGCAAACCAGAAAGTGGAGGAACTCCTCCATTTTATGTAAGCCTGAATGTTCATGACAAGATACTCCATAATGCAATGCTTGATTCTGGAGCATCTCACAATTTGATGCCAAAAGCAGTAATGGAAAGATTAAATCTAGATATTACCAGACCGTATAAAGATTTGTTTTCTTTTGATTCTAGTCAGGTAAAATGTTTAGGTTTGATTAAAGATTTGTGTGTTACTTTGGTACAGTACCCTGCTAAATCTGTTTTGATGGAAATAGTAGTGGCTGATATTCCCCCTAAATATGGTATGTTATTGTCTAGATCTTGGGGTGCTAAACTTGGAGGGTCTATTCAACTAGACATGTCATATGCAACTATTTCAGTATTTGGTCGGCCTAAAAGACTTTACAGAGAGACATTGATGAAATATTTAGTCAGTAGCCATGAGAAGCCTGAAAACTTCCCTGTTTACTCTATACATTCTGATATGGACTCTTTTATTTTATACAATGCTGAGTTAGATCTCCCTACCGAAATAGAAGCTCCAGAATTGGAAACCACAAACAAAAATACTGTTAAAATTGAAGAAATCTCTGAAAACAAAGAAACACCAGATGATCAAGAAATACCAGAAGAAACTAAACAACTAGCTCCTAGCAAGAAACATTTTAAAACAATTGATGAGGATTATGAACATGAAATTCTGTGGCATTTGGAATTTGATGGCTCAGTAAACAAATTAGGAGCAGGAGCTGGGATTTGGTTACATAATGTTGAAAATAATCATGCTGAGGGTCATGCTTATAGGTTGAATTTCAAATGCACTAACAACATGGCAGAGTACGAAGCTCTTTTGTTAGGGCTTAAACATGTCAAGAAGTTAGGAGCTATTAGGGTGTCAATCATAGGAGACTTCGAGCTAATTATTCAACAAATTAAAGGAGAATGTTCAACGAAAGACATGAGGTTGAAACAATACAGAGAAACAGTTGTGGAAATTCTCAACACCTTTCTACAAGCTCAACTTGCCAAGATTCCCAGGAAACAAAATTTGCATTCACATAGTCTCGCAATGTTTGCTAGTACATGTAAATTACCTTTTGATCCTAATCATCAGTTTTCAGCTGAGATTAGACATAGGCCTGCTATACCAGACAATCTTTTGAATTGGCAAGTATTTGTAAATAACAATCAAATCAATAGTTTTTTGACACTTCAAAATGAGTTTTCTAACTGTAATATAGATGAAGACATAACTATTGATGGATTTGATCAAGAAAAATAACAAAAAATAGAAATTTCAAGAGAAAATGCAATTCATATGCTGCACCCAACCACATTCACAGAAAAAGACATGCAGAATTTGAAACACATGGAATCTGATGAGATCATAGAAGATGAGACAGAAATCATCAATTTAAAAGATAATTATTTGCCCAAAGGATTAACTCCTTTGGAAGATATTTTTGACTCAAATGATATTCCATTTAGACCTAAAATGGAACCTGTTAAAACTGATATGGAAGAATGCAACTTAGGAACCCCAGAAAATCCCAAAATGGTTAAATTGTCCAAATCTCTGCCAAAAGATCAAAAGGTTAAATATGTTTAACTATTAAGAGAATTCCAGGATGTTTTTGCCTGGAGTTATGAAGATCTGAAATCTTATGATACATCCATCATTCAACACACTATACCTTTGAAACCAGATCAGAAACCTTTCAAACAAAAGCTTAGAAGAATAAATCCTGTTTTATTACCCTCAATTGAAAAGGAAATTAAAAGAATGTTTGAAGCAGGGATTATAGCTCCTATCGGATTCTCAGAATGGGTTTCTAACCTGGTACCAACAAGGAAGAAGACTGGGGAAATTAGACTGTGTGTCGATCTAAGAAATTTGAATAAAGTTTCTTTAAAAGATAACTATCCTTTACCAAAAATGGACCATATTTTACAGAGGGTAGTAGGATCTTCTAGGATATCTCTCCTGGATGGATTTTCAGGGTACAACCAGATTCTGGTTCATCCTGATGATCAAGATAAAACAACATTTACAACACCATGGGGTACGTTTAAATATGTCAAAATGCCATTTGGACTCAAGAATGCAGGAGCTACATTTCAAAGAGCAATGGATATTGCTTTTTCTAAAGAAATACATGATTTTCTGGTTATTTATCTAGATGATTTGACTGTTTTTTCTAAAACAGATCAAGAACATTTAGATCATTTAAGGCAAGTATTTATAAAATGCAGAAAATATGGGATTTCTTTAAACCCTAAAAAGTCATTTTTTGGTTTGGAAGAAGGAAAGATTTTAGGCCATATTATTTCCAAAGATGGCATTAGGATTGATCCAGAAAGAATACAAGCAATTTTACAGATACCTCATCCTAGAAACATAAAAGAGTTGCAAGCATTCATAGGAAAAATTAATTTCTTGAGAAGATTCATTTCTAGTTTAGCTGAATTACTTAGATTGCTTACTAACATGTTGAGGAAAGATTCAAGCATTGACTGGACTGTAGAAGCCAAGCAACCATTCGAAGAAATCAAAATGGCTTTAACACGAACACCAGTTCTTACCAGTCCCAAATTTGACAGAGATTTCATTATTTTTTCATTCGCTTCTGAACATACAACTGCAGCTGTTTTACTACAAAAAGATGACCAGGAATGTGAAAAACCAATTGCCTTTTTTAGTAAAGCACTTAGAGATGCATCTTTGAAATACAATATCATGGAGAAACATGCTTTTGCATTGGTGAAAGCAATTAAAGATTTCAGAGTTTACATATTATATTCTCATGTGATAGCTTATGTGCCTAATGTTGTAGTTAAAGACATCTTGACTCAAGATGGCATTGAAGGCAAAAGAGGTAAGTGGATAGCTACCATTTTGGAATATGATATTGAAATTAAACCAACAAAACTCATAAAAGGTCAAGGTTTAGCTCAACTTATGACTAAAACTAATTCCCAAGCCTTAGACATCAACGAACTGGATGACGAACAGAAAATGACGACTCCACAGATCAGTCAAGCTTTCTTAGATTCACCCCGGTACACTGATATCATTCATGTTTTATTAAACCTGCAAGCTCCTCCAGGGTTGTCCAGAACCAAACGAAGATTTTTGAAAATGACATCTTTAAAATATTGTATTTTAGATGGCACTCTATTTTGGAAAAATCATGAAGGAATCTTATTGAATTGTCTATTAAAAGATGAAACTGATAAAGTTCTTAATGAATTTCATGCAGGGGATTGTGGAGGACATCTCTACTGGAAATCAACTGCAGACAAAATCTTAAGGGCTGGTTTTTACTGGCCAACATTATTTTCTGATGTTAAGAAATTTGTAACAACTTGTCATAAGTGTCAGATTTTCGAGGGTAAAAGAAAGTTGTTACCTCTTCCATTAAAACCAATTTCCACAGAAAGACCTTTTCAACAATGGGGATTAGATTTTATTGGAGAAATCCATCCCCCTTCTTCAGGGCAACACAGATGGATTCTTACTGCCACAGACTACTTCACTAAGTGGATTGAAGCTATCCCATGTAGACAGGCCAATGATTCAGTGATTATAGGGTTTTTAGAAACCAACATACTTTCAAGATTTGGCTGTCCAGAAAAGATTATAACAGATAATGCTGCTGCATTTAAGTCAAAGAAAATGATTAGTTTCTGTAGTAAATATCATATTACTTTAGGCCATTCAACAGCTTATTACCCTCAGGGTAATGGACTGGCAGAATCCTCCAATAAAAGAATTATTAATATCATTAAAAAATTATTGGAAGAAAATAAAAAGAACTGGCATAAAAAACTTACTAATGCATTGTGGACAGACAGACTTACAACTAAGAAATCAATTGGGACTAGTCCATATGAGTTAGTTTATGGTCTTGAAGCAAGATTCCCATCCTCTTTAGGAATTCCTATTATGAAATTACTTCAGGAGGCTCAAGTGGAACCAAATGACATTCAGAGAAGAATTAATCAAAAAATCCACTTGCAGCAAACCAGAGAAGAAGTATACCAACGATCTCAAGTCTTGCAGGAAAAATTGAAGAAAATGTTTGACAGAAGAACTAAGGCAGAGGATTTTCAACTAGGAGACAAAGTCCTAAGATGGGAATCTAGAAGAGAAGAAAAAGGGAAACATGGGAAATTTGATTTCTTGTGGAAAGGGCCTTATATCATTCATTGCTTGCAGGGAAACAACACATACTTTTTGAAGGATTTGAACAATTCAGAAGCTGAAGAAGGACCAGTCAATGGTCGAATGCTGAAGCACTATTTTGATCCTATTTACTAGGATGTTTTGATTTTTCTAACTTGCACATAATATATCATTTTCTAATGCAGTTTTGATTGGATGGTGACTTCTTTGAGTTGAAGCCCTAAGTGAAGGCCCTAAGCTTCAAAAGTTTCACTATCATATGTACAATAAAGCTACCAGAAGAAGGAGATTACATAGTTCAGTTTGAAGACATTTTGAGGCATCTGATCTGCTGTTCTTTACTTTTCACCAGGAAAAGCCATCCCCAAGTGGAGCCAGTGTTAGACTCCTATACCAATAGGTGTCATTTTTCATGATTGTCTTGATTGAACTATGGAATATGTTCAAACCTTTTTCTTGAGCAAAGGTGTTCCATATTCTTGAAAAACCAAAAAATCAAAAAATTTAAAAAATATAAAGAGGGTATACCCTAAAAGAAAGATCAAAGGGTAAGAAAAATAAAGTGGTCAAAAAAGTGAAAGAAATGAACCCCAAGCAAAAAATAGACCAAGGAAAGTGTGCAAATCCAAATGCCACTACTATTTCATTTTTGTAATAAAGCAATTGTGTGCAGCTTGTCAAACTTTTGCCACAATTTATGAAGAGTCAAACTATTCAAACTTGACTCATTCATGTTTCAATTTCATGTTGTAGAATAGAGAATAAATATCTGACCAAACAGTTTAATCTTGGTAGATAAGTAGATAGGTAGAGTTAATAAAAGGTGCTCAACAGTTTAATCTGAGCCCTTGGATGCAATAAGTGTAGAATTAGATAGATTTGCCTTGTAAAAGAAAAGAAGATTGAAAAGGGTTTGCAAGTCTAAATGCACCCTAATAAAGAAGAGAAAATGGTAGTGTCAAGTAGATAGGGTAGGTAGATGGTGTTGCAAAGTTTTATGTGATGAATGATGCTGCTAAATGTGTTTAATCCTTTACTTTCATCACAAGTACTGAAGCAAGAAATACACTGGAAAATCACAGCAAGCAAAGTCAAAATCATTAACTTCCCACATCACTTTCCCCTTAAGTTTTTTACTAATTTCCCCAAAGTGCTAAGGTATTTGGAGATCAAAGGGGCTCAAGGCATTTCCTTGACTTTTGGAGGGACCGGACCCTCGGCCTAATGATAAAAAAGACCTAAGTACTTGAGATCATTCATCATTATAATCATTCACCTTTAACCTTTTCCTAAGTAAAATCCAATGTTACTTAGGAAAATCATCCTATATTTCACAATAAACCCTCAAGATTACTTGTTATTCTAAGTCTAAGTGTTGAAGTTGATATAATATGGTTTACTTCAGAAATCCTCACTTCCTTATATGTGCAAAGTATTTTTAGTTGTCCTTGTCCCTTTGTCATATTTACATTTAACTCTATTTACTAAATTCCTAGTCAAAATGCCTTATCCTAAGTATATAACTCCTTTTATATAAATATCTAAAAAAACCCATCTTATTATAAAGTTTAACCAAAGTATTTATTTCCCAATCAATCATTAAAAAACCACATTATGTGCCCTTTGGTTAAATATATCATTATATAATAGTCCCGCCCCTTATGGTAGTTAAAGTGATTTAATTGATTACCATATAATAAGAAGTATCGAAAAAACATTTAAACATATAATTTTATATGTTTGAAAGAAAAATGAATAAATGCAGAAGTTGTGATTTAAACTAAAAACATCAGAAAAAAACCTCCATGCCACTGTGGCCCATCCACTTGGCATCCCACCCGACACTTTAACTATAATCGAAACCCCGCCGCAACCACCTTTATAACCATTGGGATTAATTAATTATCAGAATTAATTAATAACCAAACTTTTCCGCCTATTAGACGCCCCCCCGGGATATTTAATAAATTTAATCGCATTTAAAACCCCGCCAGGCCCGCACGATAACGCTCTACCATATCCCCGTCCCTCCAACCGTTGGATCCCCCCTCCAAAGATCAACGCTCCACAGCAATTCCGCTAGTTGTCCCTTGTCAGATCTTTAACGCGCGGGGGCACGGTGGTATTGGACTAGTCCTCCGGCCACGTGTCCATTGATTAGTGGAATCGCTGCCCTCGCGTTTAAAACCGCCATTGCTCATAAGCGGTGCGGGGATTACCGCTTACCGCCCGGTCCCTGCCACACGTCAGCCCGTACTGATATGACGTCATTCCTCGAAAAAATAAAAACCCCTTTTTGACTTTGGAAATAAAACAAATTTTCGTGTTTTTTATGTCATTTTCATTATTTGAAAACGACTGCTCCTTCCGTTACGAAATTCAAATTTTCACTGAAATCTACTGTTCTATCCGATTTCGCTCCAGAATTCCGCCGGACCAGTGTTCAAGCATCTCTTGCCACCGCCTGATACCTGTTAAAACCCAGTTTGCCTCCAAGAATAGGTATTTATTCTATTGCGCTCCAAACTTTAAAAGAAACTATGTTTTCCTTGTTTTCCACTGGAGTAGTGATTAAATCTTATCGCTAAGATCATTCCCTGAGGTTTAAAACTGTGAATTGTTCCCCTGAAACTGCAATTGTGCTAATTTCCTTCATTTAAACTGAAATCGCGCCTAGGCTTGTAAAGAAAACCCAGAAACTTCCATTTGGAATACACAAGAACCAAAATGGAAGCTCCGGCAGCCCTGAATGTGACTCCACTGAATGCCCCCCACAGAGAGTTAGAATATTTGCCCTTAGTGGATAAAGATTTTCAGATTAAAGACTTGCATTTTGATGAAAGCCCCCTTCTGAGTTATTGTCGCTATAGAGACGATTATTCGAAGGGGCAAGATGTCATTGGGTTGTGGGAATCCAATCTCCCGAGATATCTCATCCCCTCAGTCATTACTTTCCCAGAAATTATCCACTATTTCCATTCTAACTATGATCCCACTCAAAGAGCTGTAATATCCCCTGACTAGAGTGTTCTTTTCCCCATTACTCCCCAGGCTATCAATGCAATGCTACATTTTGAACCAGATCAAGAATTAGCACCCTTGTCTATGGAAGAACTGATTGAAAAGTCTAATCAATTGACCCCAGAAAAATTGGAGTCCATTTGCCAGAATTTTATGTTGCCTGAACATCAACCTAAGGGACCCCCTCCCTATGGTTTTTATTATTTCACTAAGTTGGGAAGGCTCATCCTAAATATGATATCTTTTGTCTTAGGTTTCAATACAAGTGAATATGTTGATGAAATAACCTTGGTTTTTCTGTCTATTTTTACTCCTGGGAAACCTCCTGAAATTAAATATGACTTTTCCTCTTTCATAGCCAATAAGATCCATGACCAGTTCATGAGGCTAGATGATGAGAAAGTTTTTAAATATTCCTCAGTTATTTATCATCTCATTATCTTTTATCAATCAGAGAAGTTGTTTCCCTGTTAAAAAGCTTGATGCCAAGGGAAACCCTAGGTCAGTTATATTTTGGTCTCCCATAATTCATTCTTCCTATGATTCTCCCTATTCCTATACTGAGTTCATCGATCTTTTTGTATATCCTGCAACTACCTTGTTGACAGGAATCCCTCCCCCAAGGCTCAGTAATGAAATCAAGAAGACCTTGCAGCTTTCAAGGACTTATAAAGTTGGAGATTGGTATTTGTATCAAAATAATTCAGTCATCAGAATTTATGGATGTGAATTACATTCATTCAAGTTGCCAAGATATGTGCCCATGAGACTTTTGCCTTGGAATACTTCAGGCAGAAGAATAATTCAGATGTGATTCATTTTTGTAGTGTGAAAAAGAAAGCCCAACTCAGGATTAAAAGTCAATTAGGTCCCTACATATGCAACTCTAGGGATGCTGAGCGAGAAGCAGAAGTTATACTACAAAACCATTGCAAGTTCCAAAGAAGTTTTCGTTGGGTTCCCTATGATCCATTTGGTTTTATCTGTGAAAAAAGAATAAAGAACAAATCATCCCCTTACATGCACCACAAGATTCCTGAAATAGAACAATATGCAAATCAAGATGAATGGGTGGAAGAAACACTAGTTGAAGAAGAAAGTGAAGAAGACAAAATGAACAAAATTATGAAAGATCTTGAGAAGAAGTATGACCTAGAATCTTGTGGTCAAGTGCAGGTACCTCACATTGGCACTTCTTCAGCAGCAAATCTACAGCAGAGATTACAGGAAGGCAGTTCATCAATTGCAGCAGAGTCAAAAGGCAAAGGAAAGGAACCTGAAATACAGGTCATTGAAACTTTAATCATGGAAGAGAAACCTCAAACCTCCAGAGCACCTGATCAAACACAAGTTTCTCCCACTCAAGTAAATCATCCTGAAGTTTCAGAATTACAAACTCCATCCAATATAGAAATGGGCAAGAAAAGGCAGGTTCCAGATACTACTCCTCCCAAAGAATCCTCAGAGCTACATCAAACCAAAAGGCAGAAACTCAATACACCCCAGGAAGTGGAAATAATAGATGAGATGTTTGATGATGGAAGAGAAGATAGTCAACTAACTGGCTCTGTTAGTATGACACACACAGATCAGAAAGGAAAAGCTTTGCAAAAGCAGTTGAGTACTGAAGTATCTTCTTTTAGGCCACCAAAAACAGATACAGGGGATATAAAAAGAACTTTCATTAATATAAAGACAAAGAATGATCCATTGAGAATGAAAGTATATG
>CM076584.1:1399797369-1399865028 GCA_034641835.2 Pinus albicaulis
TGGGATGACAAGATAGTCAAGAAGGCTGCGAAATTGCAGTGTGAATACCAATATTTTTTCCAACATGTTTGAAGAAATGAAGAGGATTATCGAAACTATGGAAAAATGTGATTAAGTAAGCTTGATAATTATGTTGAATAAGAAGGTGAGCGAAACCAAGATATTTTCCTCCTTCTAAAATATTACCAAGTCAAATAGGAAATGATTGAATGGGTACTACCCCTATGTATGTAAATAAACATTTCATGTTCATAGGTTAAAGTAACTACATCACTTTTTTTCAATTCACATTTGAATTTGATAGGAATCATTAAGAGGATATAGACCAAATTTACTATGCATGCTAAAAGGGAGGATTACAAGTTAGAGATAGTTCAACATAAAGAGCAGTGTTAAGGTAGAGAAAAAATAGTATTAAGGGTAGGCCCAACAAAGAATATTCATGTGAATAAATTAAAAAAAATGAGTAATGTGTATCCGAAGAATTTAGGCTCAGAAACAACTGAGGAGGATACCAGTGTAGAACTGACCTTAGAGAGGGCCAAGGAAGCTATAGCCACATCTGAAAAAGCAGGACCAAGGTATGTATCACATACAAAAGAACCCATGGTTCTATAACAGTTCCTAGAGATGTTAATTATACTATTGAGATACATCCTCTCCCACCTGGAGTATGCAGGGAGGCGAAATACAAAGTTTTCTAGAGTGAATAAAGTATTCACATCATGATATTTATGATCCCTCTCAAATTCTATATCTATAGAATTATTTACACTGGTATAAACCATAGACGACATACCCACATTGAAACTGTAAAAATGGGCTTCTGGCTTAGAATCAAGTGGGATTAAGAACCTCTTTCACATGCCACATTTTGGGAGAGGGGAGGAAGTAAGCATCATCACTAATTTCCTGCTAGCCTTTGTTCTTGGGGGATATTTGTGGCTGGATATACCGATGCTATTAATTTTTCAACTAATTCATGACATTACAGATCCCACGGATCAAGGGAGAGGATTAAAAGTTGATAATCAAGGAAAATACTCTCAGTTCACAAGAAGATGACACACTTGAGACAAAGAAAATAAAGTGATGATATTTCATCTCCATGATTAATTATTAGGCCACTAGTTTTTATATTGATGAAATATCCTACAAATTATTGTGAAAATGCAGAGTCAACAAAGTTCTTATAGGAGTTATGTGCTGGAAAAATAATTGAACAAAGGGAGAAAATTTGGGTTGAGTACCTTTTCTACTGAAGTAGTTCTAGCAAGATACCTTGCAAACTCAAGAGTGAAGCATATAATTCCATTATGTATTTCTCTTCATATTGATTTCCTTAGTCATTTGGTAAAGGCCAAAGATCTTTCAACATGTGGGTGACCCTCCTCATCCCATCCTAGCACATAATTCTAGAACCTATGAGCCTTGGAGAATGTAGACTAGAGGAAGGCCATCAGTATAATTTTTTCTCTTTATAGGGACATTTTGTGCAAGGTTATTCAAGAAACACCTTCATTTCCTAAGGAAAATGTGGTAAAGTTTAAAGGTTTCCCGTGGTTTGAATTTGACCCACATTTTATATGGATCTTATCGCATATGGACCCAAAGCAATGGTTAATGAAAGCAAGCTATATATTGATGGTACAAGAGGTTTGAGAGATATTTCAATCATGGGAAGAAACTTGGAAGACACTCTATATATTGAATAGATATCAAGTGGTGAATATACTGACATGTCCCCTTCGAACTAGGAGAAATAGAAGGTACATTCTCTTGTCATTCTGAATCAAGAGCCATAGGAAGGACCATGGTCATTGGGAGAAAAAGTATTATAAAGGGAGAAAATGGTCTTAAAGAGCAGCACAAGGAGTGAGGCAACAACATGGGAGAGAAATAAGAAGAAATCCAACCACACATCTGAAGTCTAGACCATGTTGATAGTCAATGAATTTGAAAGGATTTGTGAATAAATGGAATATATGGTGACAACAAAGTGGGATAATTTGTAGCAAATTATAAGTGATTTGAGCACCAATTTTTCCCTTTAGGTGGTTCTATGAGGGCTTAGAGGGATAAAAAATACAGGGCTAAAACCCCAGTTTTCCCAACCCATGCCAGATTCATCTTTGTTCAAGCATCCCAAGAGGATATTATGCTTGTTGAAAAAAGTTGTATAAGTATGGGAAGGGGCTGTGTGGAAAAGCATTACAGATATGACTAAAATCAACTTGATAATGTAATGGTTGGATATGGAGGAGTTCACATAGTTTAAGTGCAACGCATTACAGGAATTACTCGACAACCTAACTATGATCAAGGAAGAGCCAGAAAAAATGTAGAAAAATTAGGAGTAATTGTGCAAGGAGAAAGAGTAGCTGGAAAAAGATAGAACAAGATGGAATACTTAGAAAAAAATTATGTAGGGATTATAGAGGGCGCGGATGAAGAATTTACTCTAGAAAAGTACATGGAAATGAATATCAGTGAGGTGATATAGGGCCTAAAGGCACAAGTAACAGTGTATAAATAACATCAACTACCCCAAATTGTGCCAGAATAACGTGATTGTAGGAAATTGGTTCAACAAGTCAAGGAGAAAATGGTCGAGTATGATATATGGTGTTAGGACATGATCGAGCAGGGAAATTGACTATGGAACATACTATCAGTAGTTATATCAATGACATAAGCTACTAATAAAACTTTGAAGGGTGATCAGTGGATCCATCAAATCGATTAGAGTGTGGGGCACAATGAGCTTTGCTAAAAAATGGAGCACATTACAAGAAAATTCACAAATCATAGAGAAAGCAGATAGGATCCATGAGGGAAAGGAGTAATGGATGAGGGAAAGGAGAAATGGTCCAACCTTAAATATTAGGTAGTGTACTCATATATTAATGTAATGAATTATTGAAGAGAATGCAAGGAGGAAAAAATTAAGGCATTAGTTCTCTCACCTAGGATCCAACCACTAGAGAAATGAACTAGACTACTAAGGAAGGATAAAAGGTTAGGGAAAATATTGAGGTGCAAGAATAAGCTTTAAATAAATTAAAGAAGGATGTAGATAAGAAACTCTCCTTGGAGAATAAGGCCTCAGTGGTTTGAGACGAGCCACAATTTTTTGTTGGGTGCTTTTTGGAGGAAAAAAATTGTTTTTTTAACTTTTGTTAAGTAGGAACATGCACGAGAGGATATAGTGGTACAAAATAGAGTAGACAGTGCACAATAAAAGGATTTGTTGTAGGAGGAGGAGAAGGGGTGAAGGGAGGAAACACACAAGAAGAATATATTAGCATCCAGAGAGTCAAGATCTGTGTGAATAATGTTAGGTAGTTAGTATTCTACAATAGTGGTGAAGGAGTAGAGGGATGCCAAGAAAATGGAGGTTAGAGATATTTACAAGAAGAGGGAGTTCAAAAAACGTGAAATGAATAAGAAAAATATATTCTTAGAGGATGGTTAAGTTGATATGGGCTAGCTATAGGAGAATTTTATAAAATATCGTAATGGCCAGCTAGTTGTGAGGAAAATTGGAATAGTGGAGGAGAATGTAGAGAGGGTGGCTCAAGACATGTTATACTTTTATCAACAAATGAGAGGACTATATGACAGAATACCAAATGATTAAGTTGTAGTTGGCGAAGATAAGAGTGTTGTTGTGCATGTATTCTTCCTTTTGTGTTAGTAGTCTTAATTGTTAGCATCTCATTTTATTTTTGTTTTGCATCCCATGATATAAATTTAATCCTCTGTGGTAAAGGTTGGAAAATTCTTTACTATATATGTTTCCCTTTTTGTACTCAAAATAGGGAGTGATGGCTGATGAGCCAGATTACCTAATATTTTCATTGTAGCACTTGGTGCCTTTTTTATTTATAATGAAATAATAGAATGGATGGTTGCTTTGCCACTGATATTATGTTTAATAATTATATATTTTTCTCTACTTATGATTTTTTGGTTCCACATATGCATAATATCCTTTCATGATTCTAAGGATGTCTGATGTCTTGAATGGCCAAGCTAAGTAACAACCTGGTAATCAATTAATGTATCATTGTGTTATCATAAGAAATTATGTCATGAGTTATTGATGTCATCATGAATTCCGAGAGGCATAAGTAAGGCTACCCCTTAGCATACTTTCCTTTACGACTTGTATATTAGCTAGTGAACATACAAGTGTTGAGGTCCTATGCACTGCAGAATCTCGAGATGGCCATCAAGTGTATGTTATATGGGTGTATGAGCCCTAAAATATAGGTGGAAGCTGAGAGCCTTGACATAGTAGAAACCCCATCAGATGCAAAAGCCTGGTTTCGATAGTAAATCATGGGTCTGTTAGAATGCCATGCACCAAAAACACACGTGCAATTAAAAAACTATATATTTTGGCACCCCTCCATTTAATTTCATGGTCCCGTTTTTTATAAATACTCTAAACTCTTAGCATAAATTTTCCACATAGATTATCCTATATCACTTTGACTTGTGATTGCAACTGAGTGTTGGACCGAGGTATGTAGCACATCCTTACTTACTTTTCTGTGATTTTCAATTTTGTTGTCTTTCTATTTTCGAATTACATGGAAATTTATAGTTTGCATTAATGTGTATATATACATACATTTAGGCATTAATTTAAACTCTTTTCCTCATAACACCTATGCCAAACCTTTTTGTTAACACCGGAAAATCATACAGGAAAAAGAAATTAGAAAAATGTCAAGGAACAGGTACAAATAAATATTTTCAAAGAAGAAATACATTAGGAAGGAAAAAATTTAAATATTCCTAAGGTTCAGTGAGAGATTGGCAGACATCACACCATAAAAAAGCATTTTTGCGCCCAACGCACTTATTCCTTCGATAGCCACGTGGTCCTGAGGATGGAAAAAAGGCATCATCCGGGACCACTTTACACACTTGGAAAATATGATTCTCTATCCAATGCAATCAAGGACAGATGAATTTTAGCCACCTTGAGGAGGCATGCATTCCACAAAGTAATATCTCCCCTTCTCTTGGGTCATTATAAATCTTGGGCCAAGAGAGGGAGGAGAGTTCACAAAATTACTATATAAATTTTCCATGGGAACAAAAAAACAAGACACATTGCTATGTTGCCAAAATTTCTCCATAACAAACCAGCTTGCAAGCATAGTAGTAGAGGGATTGGAGAGACTAAATTTTTTTCCATCAAACGGATTAGCCCAAGAGAGAGCTTCATCATATGATAGTGATCACTAGACTTTTGAGAGAGGGAGGAGATACTTGCAGGGAACTTGAGGAAAGGAGAACCCCATTTTCTTAGGTATTTGAGCTCTATGTCTCAAAGGGATCACTTAAAGAGAGTTTAGAATTGTATCCTTCATACCACCATCACCCAATAGAGGGAGATTTATCCATTTGTATTATTTGGTTGTTGCTCCAATTGGGCATTTGTATCTTGTGTATTTTCTATTTTAGTTCATATTATTGTATACTTATATTACCCTCTCAGTTTTACTTACATTGTTTATTCTCTTCACTAACAGTAACATCATTTTCTTTGTGACCTTATGAAGGTAGCAACTAGTTGCTAATGAGGTTCATTTTGTTACATCCGTGTAGCAAAAACACCACCACGCTTTTGTAACACTTATCCATATTTTCATAGTCACATCGACACAATCTTGTGAAATAGGGTTTTATCCATGACCCGCAATTTTTTTTATTTTCATCACTAACTGAGATTATCATGGCTTGCACTTGAAACTCACAATTTTTCTTAACCATAAACACCCCCTACTCTATTACTTTTACCCACTAAAGTCTATGATTGCAATTAATTACTATTTTTTTCCTTCAATCAAATTCTTCTTCTAAGAATTGCATTTGCACAATCTATCCCTTGGTAATTCTGATTGTATTTTTCACTAATGACCAAAATTTCACTTAAGGTATTTATTCTAGACTTGTGATCTCATATTGCAGTTAATATTGATTATTTTATCATGTTATCAAAAATTTTCAATTTATTCTCTTGTCCTCTTCATTACATTCTTCTACTGCTAATTCTGATTTCGCTTAAAGTGTCTAGCCTCGACATGTAAATTGAAATTGCACTATAGACTGCCTAATTATTTATTTAATCATAATTTCCCACCCCAAACTATGACTAAATACAATGCTCTATATATTTTTCCACTCAACAGAATAGTAAATAAATTTATGTTTTTTCCTTAGTAGTGAGTGTTGTAATGAATATTTTGAAATGTTAGGCATGGTTGGTCTCTAGTGTTTCAGTATATCATTATCCATAGTAGACATGGCTCCAACCACAAGGAAAGAGCAAGCAATACATGTGGAAGACAATAGTACTGAGGAGGTGGTTGACAATCCAAGAACTAGAGTGCCTACGTTCAAGAATACAACCTATTACATAGATTCAAAGTTAGTACCTCTATCATGGACGAAAATATAGAGATCATTATCAAGAAATAAGATTCTAGAATATTAAGAGGATCATGATGATTATATTAATATAAAATTGTCTCAGTTTCATAAGTTGGTTGCTCATACACCTTCCTTTCCATGTGTTGAGACTGTTTAATGGATGCTACAAGAAATTGGTGATGAAACTGTGATATTCAAAATCACCAATGGTGCACCATTGGAACCATACACGACAGTGGAAATTTTGTATATGATAAGATGCTTCAACCTACATATTATCTCAACCCAATATGGTATTTCAATTTCAAGAATCATAATAAGGATATTATCAAAATGTGGTGCCAAGAACCTAACAAATTTAGGAAAAAGACTATTGGGATTTACAAAACCAATTTTCTTTGAAAAGTGTATGAGTTGTTGATGGAAATGTGTTGCAGAGTCTATTGAAGAGAATATTTTGAATAATTTGAAGAAACAAGGGTCCCATTATACACACTTTGTCCACTGAAGGGACCATTTTTAATTGGGTTGATGTTATTGCATCCTCACTCAAGACCAGTGTTATGAGAGCCAAGCACCCTGCAAAAGGAGAAAAACCTGAATTTTATGAGGCCTCTTAGTTATTGGATGTCATTTGTGCCAAAATGGAGTTTACAGAGTTAGAATAGAAGTATAACTTTGATAATGATATAGCACTCATGCACATATATTGCAAATTTATATGCGAGATAGGTTATAGAGGAGAATATTCTAGAATCATTGAGTAGTTCATCTCTATGGTCTATCAATTTTTTTTTAGAATGAGAAACCTTGCATGCCTGATATGGAAAGGTCATCAATACATGTCATGTCTAATTCATTTTATCTGGTAGATGGAATATTTATAAGAGTGTTTGGCACATCTAGGATTCCTCGCCAATTTTCATTGTTTTTCACTAACAAATTAGTGTTGTAAGAGGTGGAAAATAACCTTTATACATGGCTTACAAGTACATTATTGAAGTAAAAGAATATTCCATGATCCACATTCCCACTAAATATGAGTGTCTTTCCTAAATAATTTCAAGAAAGTAGAATTTGCGACACAATAACTAAAATACCTTAAGTTTTGAGAGTTGGGCTATCATAAATATGACTCCAAAGGTGTTGCCACTCAACACAGTGAAAAAATAAAGTATGGTGGGATGTATGATCCAACTAATATAAGATAAAGAATTTTTTTACCACTTCCAAAGAAATTTAAGCATCTAAAGGAGTATTTTCTTCCAAGATGACAAAAAAACATAGGGATTTAGAAGAGGAATCATAGGAGAGCATGGATTTAGAGGAGAAAAGGGTTGAACTAGAAAGAAAACATGTGTAGGAGGAATGGGAATGAAAGATAAAGAAACTAAGGACTGAGTATGAAAAGCCTATTAGGACCCAAATGGTGAGAATTGGGACAGAGAAGAATCTCAATAGAGTTGTAATAGTGTACTACTAGAATGACAAGATAGTCGAGAAGGTCACGAACTTGCTTTGTCAATACCAAAATTTTTCCCCAACATGTTTGAAGAGATGAATAGGAATATCGAAACTATGGAAAAACTTTAGTAGGTAACCCTAACAATTGTGTTTAATAAGAAGGCGAAGAAAACTAATATTTTTTCTACCTTCAGAAATATGACCAACCCAAATAGGATCTATTTTACCCCTATGTATGTAAATAAAAGTTTGATGTTCATAGGTTAAAGTTAATACAACATTAGTTGTTTTCAATTTCAATTTGAATTATTGATAGGAATAATTAAGAGTATTTAGACAAAATTGATCCTGCATGCTAAAAGGGAGGAGTATGAGTTAGAGATAGTTATGCATAGAGAGTAGTGTTAAGAGAGAAAACATGCATCGTGTGGGGTATGCCCACCAAAGAAAATTCATGTGAAGAAATTAAAAAGAGGATTGAGGTGTACCTAAAGAATGGAGGCTCAAAAACAACTCAGGAGGATACAAGTGAAAAATCCATGTGAGAGAGGGCCAAAGAAACTATAACTACTTCCTAAAAACTAGGACAAAGCTATATATTACGGCTAAAATAACCTCATGCTTCTATGAAATTTCTTTGAGATGTTAAGTATAATGTTGAGATACATCCTCTCCCACTTGGGGTATGAAGGGAGGGGAACTACGAAGCTTTCTAGAGTGAATCAAGTATTTGCATCATGATATTTATGATCCCTATAAAATTCCATCCCTATAGGATTATTTAAAACTGGTATAGATCATAGACGACATACCAATACTGATACTACAAAAATGGGCTCGTGATTTAGAATAAAGTGATATTAAGAACCTCTTTCACATCCCAAATTTTGGGAGAAAGGAGAAAGTAAGAATGATTAGTAAGTTTCTGCTAGCTTATGTCCTTGGGGGATATTTGTGGCTGAATATACAGATTTTATCAATTGTTCAGCTAATTCATGACATTATAGGCCTATCGATCAAGGGAGAGAATTCAAAGCCAATAATAAAGGAAAACACTCCAAGTGCAAAATCAATAGACACATTTGAGACAAATAAAACAAAGAAAGGATATTTCATCTCCATGATTAATGATTATGCCACTAGATTTGATACACAACAAATATCCTACAAATTATTGTGCAAATGTAGAGTGAAAAAATTTCTTGCAGGAGTCATTATGGTGGAAAATCGTTGCAGCAAGGGAGAAAAGTTGGTTTGAGTACCTATTCTGCTGAATTAGTTCTACCAAGATTGCTTGGGCACTCTATAGTGAAGCAGGAAATTCCATTATTCATGGCTCTTCATACTGATTTCCTTAGTCATTTGTGAAAGGCCAGAGATCTTTAAACATGTGAATGGCCCTCCTCATCCCATCTTAACATGAAATTATACAACCTATGGGACTTGGACGATATAGACTAGAATAAGTCCAACACTATGATGTGTTTTCTTCATGGGGACATGTTGTATAAGGTTACTCGAGAAAAACCTTGATTTCGTAAGGAAAATGTGGCAAAATTTAAAGGTTTCTCACAGTTTAAAGTTGACCCACATTTATCTAGATCTTACTGCACATGGACCCATATCAGTGTTGGATGAGAGAAACCGATAGATTCATGGTATGAGAGGTTTAATATATATTGGAATCATGGGAAGACACTTGGAAGAAAATCTAGATATTGAATAAATATCAAGTGGTGAAGAGGCTGACGGGCCCCCTTCAGACTAGGAGCAACATGAGGTGCATTCTCTTGTCATTCCAAAGACAGATCCATAGGAAGGATCGTCATCATTGGGAGAAAAGTAGTACCAGGGAAGAAAACGGTCTTGAAGAGTATCACAAGGAGCGCATCAACAATTTGGGTGAGAAAGAATATGAAATCCAACCACACATCTCTAGTCTAGACAATGTTGACGGAGGATCAATTTGAAAGGATTCATGAATAAATGGAATGTATAGTGACAAAAAAGTGGGGTAAGTTATAGAAAATCATAATTGAGATGAGCACCAATTTTTCCCTTTAGGTGGTTCTATGAGGGTTTTGAGGTTTAGACACTATAGGGGTACAACACTAGTCTTCCTAATGCCTAATTCATCTCTGTTCGAGCATCCCAAGAGGATATTATGATTTTTGAACAAATTTGTATATTTATGGGAGGGAGATGCGTGGAAAATCATTACATATACCACTCAAATCACCCTGATAATTTCATGTTTAGATATGGAAGACTTCACTTAGTTGAAGTGTAATACAACACGAGAATTAGTCGACAAACAATTTTTTATCAAGGGAGAGAATTTTTTTTTAGAAAAATTAGGAGTAGCTGTGTTAGAAGAAAGAGTAGCTAGAATAATATAGGAAAAATTTGCGTACCTCACTAGAAAAATTATATGTGGGGATTATAGAGGGCTCGATTGAAGAATCCACTCTAGCAAAGCACATGGAAATGAAGATATGGGAGGTGATATAGGGCCTAAAGGTGCACATTAGAGAAATTTTGAGGTCTAAAATGGGCCTCCTAGGAAAAACACACAACAAAAATAAACATTATAAGAACCTATAGGATTCAAAATGATGATGTCAACCATGGGGTATGGTTCACCAATTTTGGAGTAAAAAAGTAAAAAGATTAAAAAATAATAAAATGATAAAAATACTTTTGCAACTCGTATTTTCAACTTATCTCCCTAATTTTTTACTCAAATTGCAAGCATGAATACTAATTTTATGAAAAATTTGATTCCTAATCCAAGGAGTACCGATGTTGCATAATTTTGATGGATCAGGCTACATAAAAAAATGAGAAATACATGAGAAAACGTGATTGCAATCACATTTTTCATATATTTCTCATTTTTTGTGTACCAGGGCCCATTTAAAGTATGTAACATGTGTAATACTTTGATAAAGAATCAAATTATGCATCCAACGAGTGTTTCTGCTCGAAATTTGAGTAAACCCATAGGGAGATAAGTTGAATATATGATTTGAAAAATAGATTTTTCTTTTTTCCCTCTAAAATTTGATGACGTAATCTAATATTATTTTACAATTTCCTTAGAAGTTCCATTTTATACCTCAAAATTCCCCTAATGAGTAAAATATTCTAAAGGACATTAGCTACCCCAAACTGCACTAGAAGAATGTGACTGCAGGAAATTGGTTCAACAAGCCAAGGAGCAAATGGCCTTGTATGAGATATGGTGTTAGGACATGATCAAGTGGGGAAATAAAATATGGAACATATTATCAGGATTTATAGAAATGGCACATGCTATTGATCAAATTTTGAAGGATGATGAATGGATAGTTCAGATCGAGCAGAGTGTGAGCATAATGAGCTTTGCTAAAAAACGTAGCACATTACAAGAAAAGTCACAAATCATAGAGATAGGCTCCATGAGGGAAATGAGCAATGGGAAAAAACTCAAGATCAGGTATTGTAGTCATAGATGAATGTAATGAATTATTGAAGAGCATGAAAGGAGAAAATAATGAGGACATCAATGGTCTCACCTAGGATCCGACCACTAGAGAAACGAATGAGACTAATAAGGAAGGATAAAATGTTAGGGAAAATATTGAGGTGCAAGTGGAATATTTGAAGGAATTACATAAGGAGGTATATGAGAAACTCTCCTTGGAGAATATGGACTGAGTGGTTCGAGACTAGCCACATTTTTTTGTTGGGGGCCTATTGGAGGCCATTTTTTTTTCTTAAGTAAGAACACGTGCGGGAAGTTGGAGGGGTACAAAATAAAGCAGAATGTGCACAATAAAGAAAATTGGTGTAGGAGGAATAGGCACAGTGAAGGGAGCCATCACACAAGAAGAATATGTTAGCATCTAAAGAGTGGGGATATGTGCGAATAAAGTTAGGTAGTTAGGATTCTGCAACAATTGCGAAGGAGAAGAGATATTTTATTCTAAGGGAGGTTAGAGATATTTACAATAGGAGGGCGGTTAACATAAATGGAATGAGTATGCAAGATATATTTTTAGCATATGTTTAAGTCGATATGGGCTAGCTATAGGAGAATGTGATAAAATATCCTAATGGCCAACCAGTTGAGAGGACAACTGGAATAGTGGAGGAGTAAGTAAAGAAGGTTCAGGAAGTTACTGAGCGTTGATAAAGGAGGTATATCAACACAGTTTAGAGTTTGATCAAAAAACGAGAGGACTATATGATAAAATACTAAATTCTCAAGTTGTAGTTGTTGAAGACATGATTTTTTTTTTCATGCATTTTTCATTTTGTGTTAGTAATCTTAAGTGTTATCATCTAATTTTGTTTTTGTTTTACAACCCATGATGTAAATTTAATCCTCTGTAGTAAAGGTTGGAAAATTCTCTACTGTATGTGTTTCTAGTTTTGTACTCATAATAGGGAGTGACGGCTAGTGAGCCAAATTACCTAATATTTGCATTGTAGTACTCAAGGCCTTTATTTATTTATAATGAAATAATAGAATCGATGGTTTGTTTACGCCTGATATTATGTTTAATAATTATCTACATTTCTCTAGTTATGGTGTGGTTGTTCCATATATGAATAATAACATTTCATGATTCAAATGATGTCTAATGTTTGAATGACCAATTTAGGTAACAACCTAGTAGTGAATTAATGCATCATTGTGTTAGCATAACAAATTATGTCTTGAGTTATTGATGTCATCATGAATTCTAAGAGGCATAAGTAAGGTTATCCCTTAGCATACTGTCCCTGGGGACTTGTAAATTTACTAGTGAACATATCAGTAAATTTAAAGCCGACCTGCAAATATTTGAATATATTAGAAAATAAATTCAAAATAACTGTTCTGCTCATCAGATCAAAATGGTCTTTAGATTGACCTTGCACCTCTTTAAAAGAAAAATCCAATAAAAATACTGGTATCTTCATCTAAGCATCACAACATTTAGTTTGGACCTAGTTGTCCAATTTTAACACTCCCTCTCAACTTTGGAGAACTCCATCCACCTGTGCAACTCAACATCATGCATCATCCCACCATAACTTGCTTTGCTGGCCTCTTTATTTCAGAACAGAAGTGGGTGAGTCACAAATACATCATTCCCAGCTGACAAATTCATCCCAGAGGTTCGAAGCCTATATAGGACTCACAAAGAGTCTCATACCAACCTGAAGTTGGTTTATATGACCCAAAGTCAGTAGGAGGTCCGAAACCTCACTTGGACTCAAGAGAGTCATATATACTAACCCGAAATTACTCTCACTGACCCGAAATTAGTTGGAGGTCCGAAACCTCACATGGACTCACAGAGTCACATACTAACCCAAAGTTAGTTTATCTCACCCGAAGTCAGTAGGAGGTCTGAAACCTCACTTGGACTCAAGTGAGTCATATATACTAACCCGAAGTTAGTTGGAGCTCTGAAACCTCACATGGATTCATAGAGTCACATACCAACTCGAAGTTGGTTTATTTGACCTGAAGTCAGTAGGAGGTCCAAAACTTCACTTGGACTCAAGAGAGTATTATATACTAACTCAAAGTTAGTCTCACTGACCTAATGTTGGTTGGAGGTCTGAAACCTCAATACAATTGATACCAGATAAATTTTTTGGACACGTGCCATCCTATATAGAGAGTACGGCAATCTCTGAAGCGTCCATCAGTCTTTGCTACTAGTCTCTAGCTTTTCCCACCTCATTGGCCAAATGAGAGGTAATTCCCATGAGTCCAGAACTCAAATGGGTAGGATACATACGAGCACAGATAATGAGAGGTAAACCAACTCAATCATCACAATGATGGGGTAGAAGCAAACCATCAAGGTTCGACAAACATAGCCCTATGGTTGCTTACAGCTCCGATAAGCTATCCCCAAATCCCCCCAAAGATCTAAGAGCTCATCGTCCAACAGGACCCTCAGAGTAGGGTCGTTCCAAGATTCCAAGATTCTCACAGAAGGATAGGAACATGACCTTCCCTAAGGGCATTATGAGAATATATGCAACCTTCTCATCAGTTTCTATATGATCGAGCATTACGATGCCTCGCTGTACCATATCTCGTATAAAGTGGTACGAGCCATCAACATGCTTGGATTGATCATGGAGCTTGGGATTCTATGACAAACGAATCCCCCTCTGGTTATCACAAAGGATAACGGTGGAATCTAGCACATGCTTGAACAACTCATTGAAGAGCTTTCACAACCAAATGACTTCACAACGGGTCATACATGCTACAATGTATTCGGCCTTAGCGATGCTCAAGGCTACCGACTTCCGTTTCATGCCTGAAGCAGATCTACGTGTGAAGCAGCATCCAGATGTGCTCTTCCGATCCACCGCACTGTCAGCCCAATCGACATTAGTATTTCCAAGGAGTGGCATGCTCCCGATAGTGTATCTCAGCCCATGGTCTATCATGCCACAGAAATATCTCAAGAGTTTCTTGGCACTAACCCAATGAATGTTATGATCAACCATGTGTTGACTCAAAGTGTTCACTGCACAACATACGTTCGGGTGGGTGTTCACTAAGAAAATCAGGCATGTACGAGTTGACGATACTTAGTAGGATTTTATAATACGAGCCCAGTAGTGTTTCCACTCAAATTCTTGAAGTTGAGCTCCATCGGTGTTGACGCGGACTTACATTCCACCATATCAAATATTTCCAGAAGTTTCACAATGTACTTTCCTTAAGGAAGGAAAATCTCACCAGGTCTCTACCAGACCTCTAGGCCTAGAAAGCAGTGCATCAGTCCTAGGTCCTTCATATCAAACTCAGTAGCGAGCTCCCTCTTGCATTGATGAATGAGAGGGTCAGCACTTGTTAGGAAGAGGTCATCCACATATAGCACAAGAATGAGAGGCTTCTATCCATCGACCTTGAAGTAAAGGTTCAGATCAACATTACTATGAGTGAAGCCCAGCTTCATCAGGTAGCTATCTATCCTCTCGTACCAAGCTCTCGATGCTTGCTTCAGCCCATAGAGGGATTTCTTGAACTTGCAGACATGGTTTTCCAGATTCTGGACTTTGAACCCTAGAGGTTGCACTACATACACCTCTTCCTTTAACACACCAGGCAGAAATGAGGTCTTCACATCCATCTGATGAAGAATCCATCCTTGTGTAGTAGCAAGGGCTATGATAGATCAAATGGTGGTATATTGTGCCACAAGTGAAAATATGTCATCATAGTCTATGCCTTCCTTTTTAGAGAAGCCATGGGAAACAAATCTTGCCTTGAAATTTTCAGCACTTCCATAAGATCCATGCTTGATCTTGTAGAGACATTTCGAGGTGACAACCACTTTGTTCTCCAATATTGGAACCACATCTAAGACATCATTCTTCATTATGGACTCATACTCTTTGTGCATAGCATCCTTCCAAACTTAATGCTTTACGGCTTCCTCAAAAGATCCAGGCTCAGATTGTACAATAGTACTCATCGCTGCTAGATATCCTTGGTATCTACTCGACTTCTTTCTTTCACGGAATGTGCCCCTTGGGGCCATATTTCCCTCAGCATCCTCGAGAGTATCCCTAAGCCTTGATGGTCTCTTTCCTAGTGAAGGAGGTGGATCAATCGGGTCCATCGGTCCTTCAACATCGGGCATCGTCTCATCCTTTTGTTCTTCTTGATTTCTAGGCCTTGCTTCATGATCTTCCTAAGATCTTAGAATATTGATTACTTTACTCAGGGAAGCATCTTCATCAAAAGTGACATCATGGCATATCTCCACTTCCCTTTGACCAGCTGGCACATAAACTCTATAGGCCTTTGAAGTTTCGTTGTAGCCCACAAAAATTGTCATCTCCCTCTTTATGCTAGCTCCTCTGCAAAATTTCTTGAACTCATTCGTCTCATATAATAAGAACATCCTCCCAAGGATTTCATGGGTAGCATACCAGACATATCAGAATGTATCAATGCAAGACATCAGATGTCTTTGTGATGTTTGAGGGTGTTAGGTCCTTATATTACTAGTATAGTCCCTTATTGCTATTAGTGTAACCCCCTTATTGTTATTGTGGTACCCATATAAACCCCTTATTGTTATTATGGTGCCCTTATATTATTATTGTTAGGTCGGATAGGATTACATTGTGGCCCCATGGACTCCTATATATAGAGAGGAGGTTTTTTCATTTATATCATCCAATAATTGTTCATTTATGTAATGTATTGTATGTTTCCCCCTAGAAATAGCTGTTTCTAAGGTGTTGATCTCTCTTTTCTTCTATTTTTAGAGCTGTTTTAATAACATTTGTTATCAGAGCTTTGGATTATAGGGTTCCGCTGCTCCAAACAGGTCGTCGTGGAATTTTCACTATAACTGTTTTTCTACAAAGGTTCAGAGGCTGAAAATTGTAGAGTGCGAAGCCGAAATCCTAAGGACCTCGACAAAAAATTTCAGAGCTTGGCTCAAATTTTTTTCGGAGATATGATCTGTGTAAGTTAGGATTGTTTCAGGCTTCCGAATTTCATCTCAAAGAGGTGACCATGGGAAAAACACCATAACTCTCTCTATGAGCATCGGATTGGGATTATGTAAAAAATGGAAGTAAGGACATAGAATGTAGTTTTTTCTATGTCAATTTCAGAGCCTAAGGAGAAAACCATGACACATGGAAAGTCGTTGAGTTTTCTCTACGCAACTAGTCCATAATTAGGTCATTGTAGGAGATTGGGCATACCTTTGCCTTCAAGAATCAGAATTAGGTTAGACCTATGGAATTAAAAATAAGATTCAAAGGGCTACTGTTGGGAAAAATTTTAGATATTGAAGATCTGAAATCATAGTGATAATTTTTAATATCCCTGATCAGGAATAGCTCACGAATCATGCAGTAAAAATGAATTTCCAGCAACAAATGCAATAAAATAGTAAAATGGACTCTTGGATCCCATATATTAGTAAATATACATCTTAAATCAAATAATAGAGCTAAAAAAAGGCAAATTTTGTGGGTTAAACAGATCTCCCACACCTAGGATTTCCAAAAAGTGCTAAAACCCCAAGACTGCAAAATACTGGAGTTGCTGCATAAGGGAATGCGCAGTATAAGAGAGGATTTACACTCGGAAAATAGGATAACAACATATATACTCATATATTAATCAAATATGCAAGAATAACTGATATCTAGTATCCTTATAAAAAATACAAGATAACCCAGCAAGGGTTTCTTGTCAAACACTCTGCATAAAAAAAGTGATATTCAGGAAATTACTGAATAACCACTGCAACATTGAAGCACATCAGTGTAGAAGGCTGAAATATTTATGATATTCTGTAGAACCCCCAAGGGCTTCCTCCTATGAAAGGTTTAACCTCTCAATCACAAGGAAACTCAACAACAGAGCCACCAAACCATGCACTGAGCACTGCCTCAAAAATAACGTATTCCCTAGATGGAACAACGTTGGGAATGTATGGGAAATGTATGTTCTGATACCAAATATCTGAAATAAGCTCTGGAGCTCTCCAAACAGGTCTCTTAAGTGAATGAAACCTTCCTCCAATGAGAAACTAGCTCAGAAACCGGGATTCCAATCCCTTCCACTGCTGCACCCAGCAACACTGCACAATCTCTGGAAAAAATGCGCTAATGAAGTTGGCTGAAGCTTGTCCTGAAAACCTGATGTGGAATGATGAATAAAAACTCTCCCAATGAGGCTCCTCAAGGAGAGAGGTGGGATTCCCACTCAGGAACACCCAGTGCTAAACAACACTACAACTCTGCTAAGTAGCAAAGCAACAACAAGTCTTGGTAGACAAGAATGATAAGCTAGAACATGAGAATAATGCTTCCATCCTCTTCATTATATAATATGTGAGTTTTATTGCCATTGTCCCCACTCAATTAGGTCATATCTATCCAAAGATACATCTCCCTCCAAAATTACATTATTCATCTTTGGATTCCTCCTCCTCTAAAAATGCGTTGTTGACTTAGTCAAAGTAGCTTGATTGTATCCCTATTCACACATGGAGGTGTTTTGTTAGGCTAGAAGAGTGTCCCCTTTCACACTTGGAGTGTTTTCATTCCTCCTTAGGAGACTTATGGGCTTTTCTACCTATTTATTTACCGGTTATAGCTGCTGCTAACTCTAATGTTCCATTTAGCTGTGAGGCTAAAATTTTGGAAAATTACAGTCCTCCCCTCCAAAATATTTTCTTGACCTCAAGAAAATGTACAAGGAGAGAAAAATTTCTCCCCTCCTCCTCATGTGGTCTCCCATCAATAGCCTCCATCATTGCATCAAGAGAATATGAAAATAAACTATAATCCAATGTTTCCCCCCAAGTGTGCAAAACCAAATGGTCTACCTCAATCAAAGGTGGAAAATGTGAATGGAGACTGGCTTGCTATCTCATGGCCTCCAAAAAGTAGGAGTGATGATTAACATGGTGAATGAGTGCCTCCCTCAAACATGCTATCATCCAAATGAAGTGATTAACCCTCCAATATGGCAACTCATGAAGAATCTCCTCCACCTTTGGCTCCTGAAATGTAGGTGGGTTGAATAAGTGAACATGATAGGAAAGAGGGCCTATCCCATGCTGTCCTCCTCTCCACTTATGATAAGTGTAGAAGGCATGCTGATCTTGGGCTGCAACATGATTTCCCTCATTGGCAAGAAGAACATTGAGCTTCCAAGGACTCTTCCTCCAAAGTCATGAGACATGCCAACCCAAACCATTCCATTCAAGATGAATGGCACATCATCACCATTTTTCCTCAAAATCAGAAAATTGTGGAAAGTTATGTGAAATTTTGGATGGTACCAAAGGTTCCCCAAGTGGATATTACACAGTCCCCCCAACTGCTGCTTGATAATGTCATGTGGCAAGTGGTTCTGCAACAAGTTATAAGCTGTGTATGTTTTCTCTTACAACATGGGGAAGTAAGCATCAATGTCTATCAGTTGTACATAGATAGAATAACAATACACTTGCCCAAAGTCATGTAGAGATGGGCTACTATCATCATAAACATTGGCCCTAAAGTGACCATGAAACCCAAAAATACTCTTGCTCTTTTCAGGAGAAATGCATTGTTCAAACATGGTGAGAAAGTACAAATACTCAATGAAGTAATCAACAAGTACAGAAATGCATTCCCTGCCATACATAGTGAGTTGGATGAAAGAGAGGCCCTACAATAAGTCCTCGCATGAGAATCTCCTCATAAAAATCTGCAAGAAGAAGGGATACCTCCCCTCCTTGGAATATTTCATCCATAAGAACATGCTCCTATGTGACAGTGCTATAGGCCTTTACAGTAAGGCTCCATGACTCCTCTCTTTGACATTCCATATGTCAAAGTCATCCACCATCATGCTGCTATGTGAGAAGATCTTCTTCCTATAGGGAAGCCTCTCATGATCCTCCAATGCTGAAGGGTAGCCTCCTTGCACCATGAATGTGCCTTTCTTCTCTTTATAAATCTCATAAAAAATATGGAAAGAATTTTTCCCATACTCTCCCAAGTGCAACCACAACAACAAAATATTTTGTTGCTTCCTCATCTCTCCCTCATACAAGCCATGAAGTAAGATCATGATGGTCAACTTGTATGATTCCCCATACAAACAAGTTTTTTGTTTCTCTAACATATGTGTGCCATGCCATCCAATTGGTTTCTCTATCCATACAAAGCTTTCCTTGAGAAAAAACATATCAGCAATACATGAAAGCAAGGTACAATAAAAACAAGTTACCAAATGAAAACCAGAGAGTGAATCACAGTTCCACTCATGGAACCAGCGCAATGAATCCTTTGCCTACATCAAAATAAGAAATAACAAGTGCTTTACCAGCCACTTTTTTGCTGCCATAGTCATCTCATAAGATGAAAACATGAAGTTACAATATGGTGTCAACGGTGCACACCAAGAAACATGTGGCTTCTCCCACAAACCATCAAAAAGATAGCCAAAGTTAATGCTACAAGTAGCTGCAAGTAAATCATCATACAATATGCAAGAAGAAGCAAATCTTCTTGATACATTGTGCTGCTCAAATAAGGAAAAAAAGTACAATAAAAAATGTGAGATAATACCTCCTCCATCATGTACTTGAGGTCTTGAGCTGAAATGGCTCCACTGGAAATTCTCCCTCACCTACAAAGAGTAGGGAAGTGGATGTGACCTCCTCTTCATCACCATCCGGGATATGCATTTCCCCATATGCTGATATATTTCATGATGGATGCCCTCCCAAGTGAACTCCTCCATCAAATGGAAATATACATCAAAGTGCATGGAAGAGAAATCCTCATGTGCTGCATGTAGCAATTTCTCCTTGAGACTAGAAGCTCTAGTCAAGAAGACTCTGCCATGTAAATAGATGACCACATCCTCCACCATGTATCTGTCATCTCCATCCGGGTCATCAAGAATCATGCATGAACCAAGATCCTTGGAGTACTCTACCAAGAGCTGAGATCTCCAATAAGGATCAATCCTCCTTAGAGATAGTGCTGGTGATTTGGCATGTGAAGTTCTACTCATGTTGATGCCTGCTACTTTGACATCCCCCATGCCAAATTCCTCCTCCAAACTCTTCACCTCTTCAAAATCCAAGAGTGGTGAATCCAAAGACAAGATGTATTCCATCAACTCTAGATCAAGTGGCCTCCCAGGTGGAATGCCTCCATGTAGTGAGACATCAATGTCAAGAGTAGACTGTATAGATGGTTGGGAAATCTTGCCCTTTATCTCATAGCACAATAAAGTCATCCTCCTCTTTGCACTAGCCCTCTGAAATAGAGAATGGTGTGTGCCTCTCATCACATGATGCTGATCTTCCTCCCTACCTCCTCCTTCCAGCTACAATGCTACACAATCATGTTGCTCACTGATTGTGTTTGGACCTCCATGTATGAGATCCTGGGGAACTTCCTGTAATGATACAAGAATCCCTCGTGTGGGATCATGTGCTCCTCCTCCCTCTGCATGAGGCACTAGATGTACTCTATATGTGACACCGGTGCTGCCCTCATATTCCTCAATGTGTATGGGAAACATCTCAACAGTTGGATTCTCCTGTGAAAATGAGATCCCCATGCTTTCTTGTTCAAGAATATGAACTAGAGGTCTTGCTTCCGGAAAAATGTAAGGCAAGATATCAGCTCCTCCCATGGTTTTCTGAAATGGATTTTCCTCCATCACATACAAGGGTTTGGTTCTTTCAAGTTTTCCTTGCTCATGTGTCTTAGGAAGTTTCTCACCAAACCTTCCCATCAATGTTTTTATTAACCTTGCATAAGCGAAAGTGTTTGCATTCTTTAAATAACAAGATTCAAAAATCCACCATGCATGAGACTTACCTCTGAAATGCAGCACTGCAACTCTGATGGCTTCATCTTTAGAAATATGGTGCAACTGCAAATAGGAATCTAGCTCCTTCACCCAAGCTCCAGCTGAACATGTAGGTGATCTGACAAAAGTAGATAGAAGAAATCTATCTGTATCTTGCTGCTTGCTCTTCTCCACCTGGATCTTGAAAAATTCCTGGAAATCAGTATGGTCTCGAAACTTCTCAGTTTGAGATTGATACTCCTGCAACAAATCACTAAGAGCCATTCTCTTAGGAATTCTTCCTCCTCCTATCCATCTCAAGATAGATCTAGGCACTTGACTGTGATGTGAATCATGGTGTGTAGCTACATTCTCACACTCACCATGTGAAAATCTAGATTTAGCTCTAGATTCAACCTCCTTTGGAGATCCCATCTCCAATCTCATTTTCTTTAGCTCTTCTTGAAAGCTCTGCATAGAATTTGGAAGAAGCTTTGAAAGCTTGTCTTCATTTCTCCTTTCAAATACTAAAGATTTCTAGATTCTATCCATATCTCCTTCCTCTGATAGCTGGATTTCACAGGCTGAGCAAGAGATCATTCTTTGATACCACTATAATATCCCTGATTAGGAACAGCTCATGAAGCATACAGTAAAAACGAATTTCCAGCAAAAAATGAAATAAAATAGTAAAATTGACTCTTGGATCCCATAGAATAGTCAATATACATATTAAATCCAAGAATAGAGCTGAAACAAAGCAAACTAGGTGGGTTAAACAGATCTCCCACACCTAGGATTGCCAAAAAGTGCTAAAACCCCAAGACTGCAAAATACCGGAGTTGCTGCATAAGGGACTGCATAGTGTAAGAGAGGATTTACACTCAGAGAATAAGAGAACAAAATATATACTCATATATTAATCAAATATGCATGAAGAAGTGAGATCTAGCCTCTTTATATAAAATACAAGATAACCCAACAAGGGTTTCTTGTCAAACACTCTGCATACAAAATGTGATATTCAGGAAATTACTGAATAACCACTGCAACACTGAAACACATCATTGTATAAGGCTGAAATATTTGTGATCTACTGTAGAACCCCCAAGGGCTCCTCCCATGAAATATTGAACCTCTCAATCACAAGGAAACTCAACAATAGAGCCACCAAACCATGCACTAAGCACTGCCTCCAAAATAATGCATTCCCTAGCTGGAAGAGCACTGGGAATGTATGGGAAGTTTGTGTACTGACACCATAGATCTGAAATAAGTTCTGGAGCTCTCCAAATAGGTCTCTCAAGTGAAGGAAACCTTCTTCCAATGAGAAACTAGCTCAGAAACCAGGATTCCAATCCCTTCCACTGCTGCACCCAACAACAATGCACAATCTTTGGAAAAAATGCGCTGATGAAGTTGGCTAAAGCTTGGCTTGAAAACCTAATGTGGAATGATGAATAAAAAATCTCCCAATGAGGCTTCTCAAGGAGAGAGGTGGGATTCCCGCTCGGGAACACCTAGTGCTAAACATCACTGCAACTCTGTTAAGCATCAAAGCAGCAACAAGTCTTGGCAGACAAGAATGATAAGCTAGAACATGAAGAATAATGTTTCCATCCTCTTCCTTATATAATATGTGAGTTTTATTGCCATTGGCCCCACTCAATTAGGTAATCTCTATCCAAAGATACATCTCCCTCCAAAATTGCGTTATTCATCCTTGGATTCCTCCTCCTCTAAAACTGCGTTGTTGACTTATTCAAAGTAGCTTGATTGTATCCCTTTTCACACATGGAGGTGTTTTATTAGGCTAGAATAGTGTCCCCTTTCACACTTGGAGTGTTTTCATTCCTCCTTAGGAGACTTATGGGCTTTTCTACCCATTTATTTACCGGTTAGAGCTGCTGCTAACTCTAATGTTCCATTTAGCTGTGAGGCTAAAATTTTGGAACATTACATAATTTAGTTTCAATATCAAGCTCCTCAAAATAAAAAAAAAGGTATGCATTTTTTTTCAAATTGCATAAGTCTTGTTTGAAAAATTAGTTTTAAGTGATTCCAAAGGCCTATTGAGCATAGATATCATTATTGGGTTCCAAAATGCCTCCTAAAAAGAATTCAACACCTATTAAGCCCTCAAAGTACTCTACTATGACTCATGAAGATTAAGAATTGCATCATGATCTATAAAAATTACAAGAGCAAGTGCACCAAAATTCGCTCTTGCAAAGAGCAACAAAAAATGAAATGGATGTTTTGAAGAAAAGAGTGGAAGCTAATATGGATGGTTTGAATAAAGGTGTGGAAGATACAATGGATAGTTTGAAGAAAGGTATGGAAGAAAAAATGGATGGTATGGTATAAAAAATGGAAGGTTTGAAGGAAGACATGGAAGGTTTTAAGGAAGGTTTGTGAAAGTTGATACAAGAAATGATTCCTAATGGCGAAAAGATAGTAGAGGAAACTCATGATGAGAATAAAATAAACTCTAATGTTGGATTAAAGAACCACCATATTCCAAAGATGGATATGAGTAAGTTTTATGGCAAGGATCCCGTAACATGGATACTAAAGATGGAGAAATATTTTAGTCTCAATAATGTGCAAAACACACACAAGGTACGCATTGCAACTTTACATTTAGAACAAAATACATTTGTATGGTATCGGTGGCTTTTCTCCCATAAAATAATTGTCACTTGGTCAATTTTTATGGAGGAAATGATAGCACATTATGAGGATAGAAAGAGCAACACCTTTAGCCAATTGATAAATCTTAAACAAAAGGGTTTAGTGGTGGAGCACATTGACGACTTCCAAAATTTGAATATAAGGGTAACTGATATTCCAGAGGAACATAGGATTGATGTCTTCATAGGGAATTTAAAGGATAACATCAAACATGAAGTTCGCGTTTGGGAACCAGATTCATTAGAGAAGGCATTCCAGTTGGCAAGAAAAATTGAATGTAAAATTATGGCGAAAAGGAATCCTACCACTCACATCTATAAATATGGAAGTGTTGCTACTCCTAGACTTCCACAACCTACAATGTTGACACCACAACAATTGGAATAAAAAAGAGAAAAATGGATTTGCTACAGTTGTGATAGTAAATACACTAAAGGTCATAATTGTGTTGAGAAGAAATTAATTTACATAGGTTGTGAAGAAGAAGAAGAAATGAGTCCAACTATATCATGTGATGCATTGGTAGGAATTACCACTCCTAAAACTCTCAAGATATAAGGACATATCAAGAAGAAAAGGGTAATAGTGTTGATTGATTCGAGTAGTACCCATAATTTTATTCATTGTAAGGTAGCCAAGGAATTGACTTGTTTCCTATACCCAGCACCAGAATCTCAAGTGATGGTTGCAAATGGAAGAACTATAAATTGCTCTAGAAAATGCCATAATATCAAGCTATCCATGGGGGAATATGTATTGAATAGTCCAATTCTTTCCATCCCAATGGCAGGTGTTGATGTTGTACTGGGAGTACAATGGTTATAATCTTTGGGGAGGGTAGATTTTAATTTTCAAGAAAATTTCTTGAAATTATTGTTGGAAGGAAAGGAAATTGAATTACGGGGTATCACATGGAAGCCGGGAAAGCTAATAAGCTCCAATGTCATGAAAAAGCATCTGAAGAAAGAACAATGACGTGTAATTGCACAATTATTCTCACAAGAAGTTCCAACATCAAAATAATATATTTCTCTAGATCTCCAAAAAGTCTTGGACAATCATTCCAAGGTGTTTGATATTCCCAAAGGACTCCCACCTATTCATGATCCTGATCATGCTATTCATTTGATTCCAGAAAGTGTTCCTCTAAACATCCGGCCTTACATATATCCTTATGTCCAAAAGAGTGAAATTGAACATATGATTGTAGAAATGTTAGAGGCTAGTATAATTCAACCTAGTCAAAGTTCTTTCTCTGCTCCAGTAGCATTGGTTCACAAGAAGGATGGATCATGACGCATGTGTATAGATTATAGGGAGCTCAATAAGCTCACTATTAAACATAAATTTCCCATTCCTGTGATTGATGAATTATTGGATGAATTACATGGAGCAATTTATTTTACCAAGTTGGATTTTCAGGATATCATCAAATTAGAATGAAGACTGGAGATATTCTAAAAACAAAATTTCGAACTCATGAGGGTCATTATGAATTTTGGTCATGCTTTTTGGCCTTACCAATGCACCTTCTACATTTTAAGGGTTGATGAATTCCATTTTCAAACACTTCCTTAGAAAATTTGTGCTAGTATTTTTTGATGATATAATAATCTACAATAGGTCTTGGAAGGATCATGTTCAACATGTTAACAGGGTGCTCAAACTATTGGAGGAGAAACAATTATATGAAAAAACATCCAAATGTTTCTTTGGAGTACAAGAGGTGGAATATCTGGGTCATATTGTATCTCACTAGGGTGTAAAGGTAGACCCTAACAAAATTAAAGCCATTAAGGAATGGAAAGTCCCCACAACCATAAAGCAGTTACGAGTATTTCTCGGGTTAACAGGGCATTATTACAAGTTTGTTAAGAATTATGGGAGAATAACAACACCTCTAAAAACATTATTGAAGAAAGATGCATTTTCATGGACTTCTGAAGCAACTAAGGCCTTTGAACATGTTAAAGAAGCAATGTTCCTAGCACCAGTCTTAGCTATGCTAGACTTCACAAAACCTTTATTGTGGAATGTGATGTCTCAGGAAATGGAATTGGTGTTGTTTTAATGCAAGAAGGAAGACCCATTACTTTCGAAAGTCATTCAATCAAATGAAAGTATTTACAAAATGTTATTTATGAGAAGGAAATGTTGCAATACTACATGCACTAAATAAATGGAGACCTTTCCTCATGGGAAGACACTCCAAGGTAAGAACCAATCATGTTAGTCTTAAATACTTTTTGGAACAAAGAATATCTTTGGAAGAGCAGCAGAAGTGGGTCACAAAGATGTTTTCCTGCTTCTTCGCAAGTGCATCTAGTTTTCCATGTTTCATGCTTAAAAAAGGTTATAGGAGACAAACTTCTAGTTCAAACAATATTTCCAAAACTTGATGAGGAAGGAAAAACCATATTGGAACCTGAAGCAGTCACGGAAACAAGAAATTGATAGCTACAAAATCTATCAATTTCAGAGTATCTCATCAGAAGGAAGAACTTACCAACTAAATATTCTACATAGGTGGATGAGAATTTTATACAGAAGCACCTGGAGCTACTCAAGCATTGAGGACAACACTTTTTTGAAGGAGAGGAGCATGTTAGGTCCTTATATTACTAGTATAGTCTCATATTATTGTTAGTGTAACCCCCTTATTGTTATTGTGGTACCCATGTAACCGCTATATTGTTATTATTGTGCACTTACATTATTATTTTTAGGTCGGATAGGATTACATTGTGGCCCCACTAGGATTACATTTTGGCCCGATGGACTTCTATATATAGAGAGGAGGTTTTGTCATTTGTATGATCAAAGAATTGTTAATTTATGTAATGTATTGGAGGTTGCCCCCTCGAAGTGGCTATTTCTAAGGCGTTGATCTCTCTTTTCTTCTATTTATGGAGCTGGTTTCATAACCCCTTATGCTTTCCTTTGGCACAACCCTCCCATACACCTTCATGATTATTTGAAAACTTGGGCATCCCCGTCACTACCTTCCTTGCTTCGGGAAGGGCCTTGTAGTGAAGGTGTCCAAATCTTTGATGCCATAGTTCAGTCTCTCGGATAGTATCACATGTCATCACTCCCAGTGGAATTCCTCCAACCTGGTAGAGTGTGTCAACTCTAAACCCAATCGTGATAGCTTCCTTGAAGCTCTTCTTCCACATTCACACCTTTCCATCAATGAATTACACATTGAAACCTTTGTCTTACATGACCGATATAGACACAAAGTTCTTCTTCAAATTTGGTACATAGAGTACATCCTGCAAGTGAAGAAATTTTCCTTGAGACAAGTGGAGGCTCACAGTCCCTGTCCCTTTCACGGAATATCTGGAATTATCTCCAAGGATAATTTCCAGATTGGTATCTTTCTCAACTATATCAAAGAGTTTTTCCTTGAATCAAGTGATGTGTCTTGAGGCACCACTATCAATCAACCAGACATCCATAGTGTCGGATGGAGATGCAACAGAGAGGGAAAATACAAGAATGTATTCATTTCTTTTATCAACAACATTTTATTCCTCATACCTGGAGTTTCTTGACCTTTTGAAAGTTTTACCATTTCCTTCAAAGGGAGCCTTCCTCTTTCCTTTGAACATGTTGTTCCTTTGATTTCCATTCCTCTAGTTGTTGTTGCTGTCATGACCATCCAGAGAATCTTTCTTGAAAGGGAATTCTCTAGCATAGTGACCTGGATTTTGACAAGTGTGACACTTGCATTTCTTCCCTTGGGCCCCCGCTCTTCCATTATTCCTTGGACCACAAAAGTTCTTCTTCTTAGTATGAGCAGCGAAGGCAACATTTCCTTCATTTTCATACTCCTTCATTCTTGTCTCTTCTTGAATGCATCTCGATATTACTTTGTCAAAGTCAGGTATCACATTATTATTGAGAATGGTAGGGTTGAACACATGCCATTCGGATGAGAGCTCTTCAAGTACGGTGAGTACCATTTCTCGATTAGCCATTGTCTCCCCAACAACTAGAAAATTGTTCATGATCTTGGTTAGCTTCAGAAAATATGATTGAATAAACTCATCCCTGCCTTTCTTCAGATTCTTCAATTGATTCTTGAACAGTAGGACTTGATTCGCATTATTGGCCTTGAACATGTGGACCAACTTATCATACATATCTTTGGATGTGCCCAACTCAGAGATGTAGGCAACCCGAATCTTGTCAATTCGGTCCCTGATCATCATCTTTGCTTTGATCTCCCCCTTCTTATACTTTGTTTTGGCGGCAACAGTCGCAGTGGATGGAGGCTCTTGGATTTTACTCTGCACATAGTCCATGTCATCTTGGTCTTCCAACATAATATCTAATTTCATCTTCCAAGCATTGAAGTCAACCTTCCTAGTCAAGTTGTCATAAGCCTTGAAGCCAATGTAGTTTGAGGAACCCATCCTCTTCTTTGATGATTGCTAAAAATTAGGGATTTGTCTTTACCTAAGCTCTGATACCATGTAAATTTATGTATATGTTCTATGCTTGATGCAACCTTACTTTTTCTTCAATACTAGACAACAATCACATAAACCATTAAGTAAAATGTTGATAGAACATACTAGTAGATCGACAGAAGATAAGCCAAAAACAGATAAGTGTGTTGGTGCATTACAAAGGTCAACAAGATGCTTCAACCAGCAAAGTCTCAATTGGTCAGCTAACCAGCAATGTCACACAACCCTCAGATCAGTCAAACAATCAACTCAAAAGTCAACCTAGAAAAGTCAATGTAGAACAACAACAAGTAAAAGTCAACGCAGCATGGTCAATGATCAACCTTTGACCTCGGTTCTTGTGAGAAAATGTACGGACTGTAGAAATCAAAGTCTATGCCAAAATTCAGCTTGTTTTGACCATGTGTTGACCAAAGTCAATTTTGGTCAAACCTACGGTGGAAACCCTAGCTGCAGCAAAAACTACCTTCATCCTTCTCCCAAAAGTGGAGAGAGAAATATGTGTGATGAAGAGATGAGTGAAATGTCCTCCAACATTGACTTTATTTATATCCATTACTGAGGGTGTGTGACACATTGGCTGGGGTACAAAACCTTAAAGCCGACCTGCACATATTTGAATATATTAGAAAATAAATTCGAAATAAATGTTCTGCTCATTGGATCAAGATGATCTTTAGATCAATATTGCACCTATTCGAAAGAGGAACCCAACAAAAATATTGGTATCTTCATCTGAGCATCACAACATAGGGTTTCAACCTAGTTGTCCAATTTTAACAGGGTGTCTGACTCTTACACTGTAGGTGGAAGATTAGTGCCTTGGCATCGTAAAAATACCATCGGATGAAAAATTATTGTCCCGATAGTCACCCATTAGAATCTCAGGTTAGAATTGATCCACTCCATGGGTGTTGCTAAAAGGGCCCATATTGAGCAGGTTTTATTGGCCAATTGTGTAGTGAATCCTTAGTATGTTAGAATCTCATGCACCAAAAACACACGTGCAATTAAAAAAATATATATTTTTGCACCCCTCCATTTAATTTTCACGGTCCCATTTTCTATGAATCCTCTGAATGCTGAGCATAAATTTCCCCATAGATCATCATATTCCAATGCTACTTGTCATTGCGACTAAGTGCTTGATGGAGATAGGTAGTGCATCCTTTCTTTCTTTTCGGTGTTTTTCTCTTTTGCTTTCAATTAGGGGAATTTTGAGGTATGAAATGGGACTCCTAAGGAAATTATAAAATAATAGTGAAAATAATAATATAATATTAGATTACATCATCAAATTTTAGAGGGAAAAAAAACTACTTTTTCAACTTGTATTTTCAACTTATCTCCCTATGGGTTTACTCAAATTTAGAGTAGGAACACTTTTTGGGTTCATAATTTGGTTACTCATCCAAGGAGTAACCATGTTACATACTGTAAATGGACCCTTCTACACGAAAAATGAGAAATACTTGAAAAAACGTGATTGCAATCATGTTTTTTCATGTATTTCTAATTTTTCATATTGCAAGGTCTATTGAAAGTATGCAACATGGGTACTCCTCAGAAGAGGAATTACATATTCCATCCAACGAGTAATCCAAAATATTTTTTGAGTAAAACCTTAGGGAGATAAGTTGAAAATAAAAGTTGAAAAAGTGGTTTTATTATTTTATTATTATTAAATATTTTTACTTATCACATCTTTTCATGTGTTTCTCATTTTTCGTGTAGTAGGGTCTGTAGAAATTAGGTAACATGGGTAGTCTATGATGATGAATTAATTTTTTCATCCAACAAGTAGTCTCACTCAAAATTTCAGTAAAAGCTTAGGGAGATAAGTTGAAAATACAAGTTCAAAAAGTAGTTTTATTATTTTATTAATTTTTAACGATTTTACTTTTTTACACCAAAAATGGTGAATCATCCCCCATGGATGACATAATCATCTTGAGTCATACTAGTTCTTATAAAATTTATTTTGGTTCTACATTTTTCTTAGGAGGCTCATTTTAGACCTCAAAAGTTCTCTAATGCTTTGTGTTTTCAAATTACATGACACTTTGAATTTTTTAGTAATGTGTATATATACATGTATTTAGGCATTACTTTAAACTCTTTTCCTCATAACATATACACCCAACCTTGTGCAACACATATCCATATTTTCATAGTCGCATCGACACAATCTAGTGAAATAGGGTTCTATCCATCACCTGCAACTGTCATTCTTTTATTCACTAACTAGCCTTATCACACCTTGCGCTTGTATCTCAAAATTGTGCTTAACTATAACCACTCCTGCCTCTATCGCTTTTACCACCTAAATTCTATGATTGCAATTAATGACTATTTTTTTCCTTCAATCACATTATGCTTCTAAGAATTGCAGTTGCACAATCTATTTTTTGGTACCTTTTCATTTCATTTTTCACCAGTCACCATGATTGCACTTAAGGTATTTCTCCTAGGCTTAGAATTTCGAATTGCACTTAATATTGATTATTGGCTCATGTCCTCAAATTTGTTCAATTTTTTCTCTGGCCCTCTTCATTTTATTCTTCCACTGCTAATTCTGATTGTTCTTAAAGTGTCTACCCTAAGCATGTAAATTGCGATTGCACTATAGACTACCTCATTCTTTCCTTAATCACAATTTTCCATGTTAAACTATTATTAAATCCAATGCTTTGTAGATTGTTCCACTCAATAGAACAGTAAATAAATTTATGTTTTTTCTTTAACACTGAGTGTTGCAATGTATATTTTTGAAATGATAGGCATAGTTTATCTCCAATGTTTCAATATATAATAATCCATAGGAGACATGGTGCCAGCCAAAAGGAAAAGGAATGTGATATGTGTGGAAGAAAATAGTATTGAGGAGGTGGTTTATAGTCCAAGAACTAGAGTTCCTACATTCAAGGATACAACCTATTACATAGACAAGTTAGTATCTTTATCATAGCCGGAAATATAGAGAGCATTATAAGAAAGGAGATTACAGAATATGAAGAGGACCATGATCCTTATATTAATATAAAAGTGTATCATTTTCATAATTTTTCTACTCATACACCTTTTTTTCCATGTTCTAAGACTCTTGAATGGATCCTACAATAAATTGATGATGAAATGTGATATTCAAAATCATCCATGGTGCACCATTGGCATAATACACAATAGGGGAGATTTTTATATATCATACTATGCTTCAACCTTAGGATTATCTCAACCTAGTATGGTATTTCCATTTCAAGTATCATATTAAGTATATTCTCAAAATGTAGTGGCAAGAACCTAACAAATTTAGGAAAAAGACTCGTGGGATTTACATAACCAAGTTGCTTCGAAAAGTGTATCAGTTATTTGTGGAAATGTGTTGCAAATTCTATTGAAGAGAAGATGTTGAATACTTTGAAGAAAAATGGGTCCCATTATACAAACTTTGGCCACAAAGGGGACCATTTTTAATTGGGTTAATGTCATTGCATCCTCACTCAACACCAGTGTTAGGAGAGCCAAGCACCCAATAGAAGGAGAACAACCTGAATTTTAGATGGTCTCTTACTTATTTGATTTATTTTGTGCCAAAATGGAATTTTTAGAGCTATGATAGAAGTGGAATTTCGTTAATGATATAGCACTCATGCACATATATTTCAAATTTCTATGGGAGATAGGCTATAGAGGATCATATGGTAGAATCACTAAGTTTTTTTATCTTTGTGGTATATCAAAATATTTTTGAGAGTGAGCCACCTTGCATGTCTAATATGGAAAGGTCATCATTACCTGTGGTAGATGATTCATTTTATTTGGTAGTAGACACATTTATAAGAGTGTCTGGCACATCTAGGAGTCCTCACCAATTTCCATCTTTTCTCACTAACACACTAGTGTGGAAAGAGGTGGCATATAAAATTTCTATAGGTATTACAACCACATTATTGAAGTCAAATAAGGTTCCTTGACCCACTTTCCCACTATATATGATTTTATTTCCTACCTAATTTGAAGGAAGCATAAGTTGAGACAAAAAATATAAATACCTTAAGTTTGGATAGATGGGCTATTATAGATATGACTCCAAAGTTGTTGCCACTTAACATAGTGCAAGAATAAAGTATGTTTGGATGTATCCTTCAGCTATTTTGCTATAAGAATAGAACATAAATAATTTATTTACACTTCCAAAATAATTGAAGAAACTAAAGGAGTAGGTTCTTCCACGACCACAAATAGACCTAGGGATTCATAGAGGAATCACATGAGATCATGTATTCAAAAGAGAAAGGGGTTGAAATAAAAATAAAACAAGAGTAGGAGGAAAGGGAAGGAAAAATAAATAAATTAAATGAAAATAAGGAATATAAAATTCAAATTGAGGAAGAATCCAAAAGAGATCCAAAAGAGGATGAAAATAAAAAAGAGGAAGAGGAGAGAAAGGAGAACAAAGAACAAAAAAAAACAATCCAGTGAGGATAAAAATAAAGGAAGAAACCAAGGATAACAAAGAAGAAGAAATAAAAAATAAAATGGAGGAAGAGAAGAAATTCAACATGAAGAATAAATGAAAAGTAAACAAGTTAATGAAGTTGAAATAATGAAGAAAAAATAAGAGTCATTGTAAAATCAATAAGAAGAAGAATTTCTTTCCAATTATCTAGCTCATAAAGAGGAAGAGGAAAAATTGAAAATTTTATAACATGAATAATAATATTTCCTACCATGAATTTATAACCTCCCACACCCATCACTCGATGAAATTTTCCGACTAATGATATGGGCACACATTTAAAGAGGAAGACATGATACAAGATATTTGAAGCTTTACATTTGATCAATTCAAGATCAAAATTCCCTAAGAAAGGAAAAAGCATTTTCCCAAAGATACAAGTAAGCCTATATTAGCCACCTTAGAGATTGGAAATTCTGATGGACAATAGGATATATCCTAAAATAATAGCTTTTGTTATCACTACATTCATAGCTACAACTGAGAATAATGTAGATTGTTTGAAAAAGGAAGAAGAGAAATTAAAGGGATAAATGGATATTGTGCAACAACAAAATGATCAACTTCATGGATAAAACAAAGCTGTGTCAACTACAAACTCCTATAAGGAATATCTACAATCAAAAATACTTGAGGAATTTAATGTACCAGAAGAAGTCATAAGTGGGTTTTATGATGATATCATGGTCTTACAGAAAGTAGTACACTAATTTACTGAGATGAAAATAGATTTATAAGGGAGAGTAACATTGATAATGTTGGCACTCTCAGTTGTGGATCACATATGGGAACAGAGCATGAAGTATCCTGATGAAATAATAGAATTATCCAAAAAATATAGTTTGAGTTCTAGATTGGAGAACGTGGAAGTGAGAATTTTCCTAGAATCACATGAGAAGCTAGGGAAAAAAATGGATATTAATATATCTATTGTAATGTCCCAAATGGGTAAATTTCTGCAATGCCAGGAATATCTTGGGATATTCCTATTTTCCATCTCCAGGAGTATTAACAATCAACACGGAACTATTTCAGAGATTGACTGTAGGGGAATTTACTGGATATTTCACCTTCACAAGGAAGGATGAGATCTAGAGGCTACTTGTCCCACTAGCAGACTCTGCCAATAGAACTTTTCAAGAGCTAATAATTCCCTTCAAGGAAATTCTACACTAGCTATCCTTGAGGACGTTGTATAAGGAAGCCCATGTGAAAATAAGACAATAAAATGCTATGATACATTGGAATACATATGGTACAAACTCCCTGTAGAATATAAGCTCAAAGAAATAACCCTAAGCAGGTTATTCAGATCTCCCACCAACAAGATAATGAAATAATGCTCAATCAGATAATCTTCAGCAGCATGAAAAATCCAACATCTAACAACAGTGAAATAATACATCATATAATGTCAGAAGATTACAAATCTGATACATAATGTATAGCAGCAAATATTATACAAGATCCTTGAGGAAAAAACCTCTCAAGGTGATTGCAAATCAGCCTCTAAGGAAAATGTACATAAACAAGAGAATACATTGCAGCATAAACCCAACCACTCTATCACTGCGCAGTCTATGAGGGAAAATGACTGAAAGCTAATATATATGAGATGATATAGCAATAAAATCTCAAGTAAAGATGGGGGAGCAAGATCTCAACCCCAGAAAACATTATTACATCAATCCTCTAAGGGATTGGCTAAAATACATAAAACCGGAAAATTATGGAGTTACAGTGTAGCTACTACAACTCAATATTAATACAAAAATGGAGAAGGAAGTAGATGCTGCAATAGAATATGATACCTCCTCCAATGATCTCCAAAGTGAAGGGACTGATCCCCTTACTGAATATTGCACTCACTAGTGCACAAAATGAGCTCGATCTGCAAACCCTCTATGAATATAATGCTGTAAGAAGAAGGGAATGTGTTGGGAATGAGAGAAACACATATGGCCTGATGCCAAATATGCAATAAAGCTCTGATATGGTCCTTTTCTGATCTCCTAGAGAAGGAATGAGCTTCCTCTCTACAAACCAGCTCTGAAAGTGGTGATGAAGGTCCCTCACTGCAACACCAGCAACTCCAACATTCTCTTGCTGCAAGAACAATGTAGTAGCTGCAAATAACTGCTTTGGCCTCAAGCCAAGGTGTGAGGAATATGAAGAACAATCTCTCCATGGCCTCCCATGGAAGAGAAGGGCATTCCTAAACAGGAATCCCTCTTGTGCTAAACAACAACAAGTTGAAGAGAGCTTCAACTTCGAATTCTATCTCCAGGAATGATCTCCACAATGGATCTCCTTCATTTTTTATGCAAATCATGCATGGAACCCACTCACATTAGGGTTTCTCTCATTTGAAATTCTCCCTCCACTCCAACTACACAATTTTTTTGAGCAAGCTTCCACTCTTAGGGTACATTGTTGACTTTGGTCAACCATGGTCTAGCTCACTTGCCTTTGGCCCCTTTTCACACTTGGGCTGCTATCTTAAGCCACTTAAGTGAATTTTTCACCTTAGGAATGTTTATTAAGTTGCTACAATGGGTTCCCTCACCCATTTTATTCCTTTTATTAAAATAAAAGCAAAATTAATGTTCCAAATACTTTATTGCAAAATTTGGAACACTACAGTCCCAGCCTCACAAAACTTGCTTGTCCTCAAGCAAGAGCAAGGATGAAATGAAAAAATTCCTCCACTCAAGGCATGGAGTCTGAAATATCCTCATGTAGATCCTCCATCCTCAAGAAATCAACCAGAAAAATGAGTCACCCTCCAACTAAGCAACTGTTGAAAGTACCCCTCCACCTTGTGCTCATGAGAAATAGGTGGGTTAAATTTCTGAACTTGGTAAGCTTCATAGCCTACCCCACGCTGTCCTCTTCTCCACCTATGATGAATGTGGAGTGAAAGTTGAACTTGGGCTGCAATAGTGTTGCCTTCAAGAGGCAAGATAGAGTCTAGATCCCCAAAGACCTCTCCTCCAACGCTGCAAATCAAGCTGGCCCAAATCATCTCATATGTGATGAGTTGGAATTCATCCACATATGGCATCCAAAAAAAATATGGTCCACATCATGGTAAAAACTCATGGCTGTACATGGTTACCATATCATCTTCCATACTCCCCTTGGAGCATGTGCTGCAAAAAGAATGGAGGTCTTCACTCCCAAAGGACACATCCACCCAATGAGTCTCTCCCTCCTCAAGATACATATGGGGTTGCTGCTGGTATATGGCTGAAATAAAATGGTCTTCAAAAGAGACCCAAGCCACCCCATCACACATAAAACCATGAAGTGCCTCCTCCAAAATTTTAAATTGTCCAAATAACTCCTCCCACATGAATGAAAGAGATGAAGCTTTGGCAATCATGGGCTGCCCATTGCTTCTCTTGAAACATACAACATGCAAAGTAGGGAGAATCATACTCCCAATGGGCATCTTCAATTTATTTTCCTTCTCCAAAATAGTGCTTCCTCTGAACAGTGTTCCACCAACAACATATGGAAGCATAAACTTATGAGAGAAGGAGGTGAAATATGGTCCCATGCATGGAACCAGCGCAGGGGATCATTGGCCTACCTCAAAATACAAAGTAGCAAGTGTCTTTTCAGCCACTTTTTTGATGCCACATTCATCCTGCAAGATGTTATCATGAAAACAAAATTTGGTGCCAAAGGTGCACACCAAAACTATGTGGCTTTCCCCTACAAACCACCCATAATATGACCATCTTTATTACTGCAATAGACCATTAGTATAGCTAAAAATAATCTGTAGGAAGGTAGGATCCTCCTTGATACAACATGCTGATCATAAGAATAAGAGAGCATAAGACATAAATCAAATGGTTAGCTCCCTCATTATGCACTTTGGTCTTTCAGCTGAAAGTGACTGAAGTGAAAGTTTTCCCTTACTGCAACATAGTAGGGAAGTGGTTGTGCCAATCCTCTCTTCATCTCTTGGGCTATGCATCTGCTCATAAGCTGATATACCTCCATTAGGATGATCTCCCAAGTGGATTCCTCCATCACTGAATCGTATGCAGTAGCATGCATGAAAAGAGAACCCAAAATTTCTGCATGTAGTCCTTTCTTCTTGTGCTTGTGCAACCAAGCCAAGAGAGTCAAAATGTGGTAAGGAGTGCTCTCCTCCATTACTCCTTCATGCTAATCACCTACATGCCTCCAAATTAAATTACTTGTGAAGTGGTTTGAAGGACACTCCCACAAGTAACTCAAGCACTCAAGTGACAGCGCTGTTGGCCTTTGGAGTAGGGCCACTATAATCTCAAAGCTCCCCTCTTTGACATGAATCTTGCCAAAGACTCCTCCCATCATGTTGTTTCAAATGTAGAGCTCCTCCCATGAAGAAGGTGCTGCTTGGCATCCAAGATCAAGGAGAAATCCTCTTGCACTATGTTAGTGCCTCCTCTTGCTCCCACAACATCAAACAAAATCTGAGCAACAAGAATGTTTGCTACTCCACTATACTTCCACCATACCCAATCTGAAATGGGAACATAAAGAGTGGTAAGAGAAATTCCACTCCATCATGATGCACCCATACTCTCCCTTGTCCATCAAGTGCAATAAGTGTGAAATCATCCTAGGACCTATGGGTTATGGATCCTCCACATTTCCGCTGGGCACATATAATCCACAAAGCACTGCTCTCTAGCGTAAGTATCCTGCCACTTGGTACCTCTTTCATAAGAGCTACCATTGTCCCAAAATATATTTCTCCATTTTCATTTCATGGGACATTGAAATACAATCTCCTTCATGACAAAATTTCAAAACCCCACCCTCACATGTGATGCATGGCTCATCAATAGTGCATGAGGATGATGAGGGTTTCTTTCCTCCAAAATGGCACAGTGCAGTAAAATTTCCCTCCTCAAGAAAATCAACATGCAATAATGTACAATCCTCCATGATAGATGCAAACTCATGCATACCTTGGAGAGATTTGGAAGAATCTTGCTGCAAGAGTCTCCCCCTCAAGTGTGCTGGCTGCCTCAATAACTGAAGGTGGAGGCTGCTCCTCCATGAATGTAACAGCACTAGAATGTGCCTCTGGTGGTGAGGGCTCCTCCCTCCTTTGGCCAAATATTCTGATCAAGATCTGAGAAAGATCAGCAAGAGTAGAAACCCTTGCATTCCTCCCATGGCTGAACCACCAAGTTCTTTACTCTTTTTGCTGAAAAAGTGTGAAAAAGATAGAGCCTCTTGGAAGACTCTAGGGTTTGTTCCATATTCTATAGATAATCACTTAGAATTCGAATTCCAAGTGTTCTCCATGCTTCTACTCTGCTCCTATGTGAGAATAGGAAGTGCATGGTCCTTCCTCTTCTCCTTCTTCTATCTCCTCAACCTCCTTGGAGAGGTTGTTTCTTGACCCAAAACTGATGAGATCAATATCATCCTCTGCATCATCTTGACCTCTTCTTCTTTGAAATTTGAACTTCACAGGCTGAGCCAAGTTTGAAGCTCTGATACCACTGTAATGTCCCAAATGGGGAAATTTCTGCAATGCCAAGAATATCTTGGGATATTCCTATTTTCCATCTCCGGGAGTATTAACAATCAACACTGAACTATTTCAGAGATTGACTGCAGGGGAATTTAATGGATATTTCACCTTCATAAGGAAGGATGAGATCCAGAGGCTACCTGGCCCACTAGCAGACTCTGCCAATAGAACTTGTCAAGAGCTAATAATTCCCTTCAAGGAATTTCTGCACCAGTTGTCCTTGAGGACGTTGTATAAGGAAGCCCATGTGAAAATAAGGAAATACAATGCTGGGATGCCTTGGAATACATCTGGTACAAAATACCTATAGAATATAAGCTCAAAGAAATAACCCTAAGCAGGTTATTCAGATCTCCCACCAACAAGATACTGAAATAATGCTCAATGAGATAATATTCAGCAGCATGAAAACTTCAACACGTAATAGCAGTGAAATAATACATAATATAATGTCAGAAGAGTAAAAATCTGATACATAATGTATAGCAGCAAATATTATACAAGATCCTTGAGGAAAAGACCTCTCAAGGTGAGTGCAAAACAACCTCTAAGGAAAATGTACATAAACAAGAGAATACATTGCTACATAAACCCAACTACTCTATCATTGCACATTATATGAGGGAAAATGACTGCAAGCTGATATATATGAGATGATATAGCAATAAAAGCTCAAATAAAGATGGGGGAGCAAGATCTCAACCCCTGAAAACATTATTACATCAATACTCTAAGGGATTGGCTAAAATACATAAAACTAGAAAATGTCGGAGTTGCAGTGTAGCTGCTGCAACTCAATAGTAATAAAAAAATGGAGAAGGAAGTAGATGTTGCAATAGACTATGATACCTCCTCCAATGATCTCCAAAGTGAAGGGATTGATCCCCTTACTGAATATTTCACTCACTAGTGCACAAAATGATCTCCATCTACAAGCCCTCTCTAAATATAACACTGTAAGAAGAAGGGACTACGCTGGGCATGAGAAAAACACATATGGCCTGATTGCAAATCTGCAATAAAGCTCTGATATGGTACTTTTCTAATTTCATAGAGAATTAATGAGCTTCCTCTCAACAAAACAGCTCAGGAAGTGGTGATGAAGGTCCCTCACTGCAACACCAGCAACTCCAGCATTCTCTTGCTGCAAGAACAACGTAGTAGCTGCAAATGATTGCTTTGGCCTCAAGCCAAGGTGTGAGGAAGATGAATAATAATCTCTCCATGGCCTCCCATGGAAGAGAAGGGCATTCCTAAACAGTAATCCCTCTTGTTCTAAATAGCAACAAGTTGAAGAGAGCTTCAAATTTGAATTCTATCTCCAAGAATGATCTCCACAATGGATCTCCTTCATCTTTTATGCAAACCATGCATGGACCCCACTCACATTAGGGTTTCTCTCATTTTAAATTTCCCTCCACTCCAACTACGCAATCTTCTTGAGTAAGCTTCCCCTCTTAGGGTACGTTGTTGACTTTGGTCAACCATGGTCTAGCTCACTTGCCTTTGGCCTCTTTTCACACTTGGGCTACTATCTTAAGCCACTTAAGTGAATTTTTCACCTTAGGAGTGTTTATTAAGTTGCTACAATCGGTTCCCTTGCCCATTTTATTCCTTTTATTAAAATAAAAGAAAAATTAATGTTCCAAATACTTTATTGCAAAATTTGGAACATTAGATCTATTCATAAAAAGCTTCAGAATGGACTGGAATCTCGAATCAAAATGCATAAAATACCCCCTATTTTTGCATCGGGAGAAATAAAACTAGAAGCCTTAGGTTATGTGAGATATCCATGTGGTGTTATATTTTATGAAGAAAGCTAATATGTGTAATATTCCCAATTAGTAATAGCTAATTGGAAATATTAATTTTGACTAATTTTTTCCTTTCTAAAGTTAAAATATAAATAAAGTGGGTGAAGGAGCACTTAGCTCACACTTAGGATAAAAGCATTACCTAAAGTCACTAAGGAGACATATCCAATTAGAAAGGTGGGCCTAGTGGCCAAGTGACAGCGCAGATATTGGTGCAGCCTAGGTGAGAGAGAGGCTCACCAAGCATAAAAGGAGGAAGGCTCTCCTCATTCTCATTCATTCTAATTATGCATCTTTGAGATTTTTCTTTTGACATTGAGCACACCTACTGTTTAGGAAAGTCTCCACGTACCGTTCAGTACATCGGCTGTCTCCGCTCGAAGATCCCAACCTCAGCCCCGGGGGACTTCGAGTGCCTACTCAGGTGAGGCATTTCATCCTTGTTTTTCCAGAGAGAGTTGCAACTACCACAAGAGGAGCATCTAGTCAAAGAGACAATGCAATCAAGGTGAGGGAGGACTTAGTCTTGAGAGGAGGTAGTTCCAGATTGGGGATTTGTTGGTGGATTCAGCTTGGGATACTAGGTAAGGGACTAGTCCTTCCCTATTCCAACATTTTGGTGGAGTCAGGGGCCATTATTTGGAGTAGATATTTCAGCGCCAGTGTCCCTCCTTGAGGAATACCGTAGTACCTCAAGGGAGCCATTTTTGGGGGTCGGCCATTTCTAAAAATCTTTCCGGGTTTTTTTGCGTTTTGGGAGTAGAGGCAATTCGCAAATTTTCATAATTTTCCGAGGTGTGGAGCAGGCCCAAAGATTCAGTTCATTCCAACAGTCACAACAACATAGTAGCAGTAGCAACAATTTTGGAGATAATGCAGTCTAGGGGGAGCAGCCATTACAGTTCATTTCTTGAGAGTCTTTCTACGCTTGCCTAGTGCAAGCTGAGGTGCCATCATTCTGATCACCTCTGTACTCATTTCCATTTCTCAGAATTAATAAAATGGCTCAGCGTTCTCCATTTTGTTTTTTTTCCTTATGGTTTGTCTCTAGTTGCTGCATGTCTTTGTTTATGTGCCTGTATTTCTATTTATTTACATTTGGGATATTACAGTGGTATCGGAGCTCATAGACTTGGCTCAGCCTGTGGAGCAGATTGTCTATGACACCTTCAGGTAAACCATACATTTGTCACTGAGGGAGGAGGTACAAAGATCAAGAACGAAGGTTAGAGCTCACTTTTAGGGAAGGTGACAACCTCCCTATGGTGGAAGCAGAGGAAGAGGAACCAATGGTGAAGGACAGGAATGCTGATAAGGAGTTCGGGGAACTTCTCCTCAAATCGGTACAGGATCTATCAAAATGGATAGAGGAGATGGGGTAGAGATTCACAGCAATGTCTAGACCTCGTGAGACCCCAAGGGGTTTCCATGTTCAAGAGGGTTCAGGCACATCTCATCATTTACAGGAGCACCCCACAGCACAGAAGGTGTCATCACACACACCCCCCCACTCCACGATGCTTACATTTCTTGCCACAGACATTGGGGCAGAAGCACAGCAGGAGCCAGATCCGGCACACATGGGGGATTATTTTGCTGAGTACCAGTCATACGGTCAGGAGTTGAGAGATGCCATCACTTTCCACAATTTTGTTCATCCCAAGCGAGACAGCACCGCAACCATCACAGGGGGAATAGGCATTCACATGATGGGGATTTGCAGCGCATGGTGGGTAGATTCCATTTACCGACATTTGATGGATTATCCAAGTGCTTGGAAAAAGCATGGGTAAAGAAGCTGGATATATATTTCCAGCTTAATCAGATGGCAGAGCCAGAGGCCATCAAAGTGGCAACGCTTCACCTAGAGGCGAGGCCCAGTAATGTTGGTTTCATGGGATGGTTACGCTAGGGCACTCAAGAGTGACAACATATGCTGAGTTTACGCAAAGTTTGGTGGAGCGTTTTTACCGGAGGGATCTAGAGGAGCATTTTTTTGAGCTAACCAAGCTCAAGCAGACCAGGAGGCTGGACACGTACATATTGAAGTTTTTGAGACTTTCTGTGATGGTACCAGATTTATCCACCACCCATATGATTTATATGTTCATAGATGGATTGGAAGAACCTCTATGAGGATTTGTGAGATCAATAAGGTCCAAAACACTCCATGATGCAGTCGAGAGGACTCGAGATTTGCAAGATGCACTTCCCAGGACTAGAGCTCCTTTTCCCCAGAGATCGGCATTCCAGCCGAAGGGAAAATACGAGAGGGTTCTGCCTACTAGGGGGAACCAGGGTAGAGGGTTTGGAGATGATGACGCTAGGAGAGAATTGAAGCGGAAGATATTGTGCTTGACGTCACAGGAGCCATGGGAACCAGGACACCGTTGTGCTATGGGGAAGGCACATTACATCAAGGTCTTCTTCGATAGTGGCAGGGAAGAAGACGAGTATGAGGATGTGGAGGCTAGATACAACAGTACAACGTAGAGAGGGGATCATCTGCCACCTCCACCACCTGGAGCAGGAGGTGCAGCTTTTGCACCTACTAGGGGAGCCCTTGTAGCCTTGCAGGGAGTTCCCAAGTACTTGACACTGCGTGTCCGTGGTAAAGTACGAGGGCAGTGTGTGTCGGTGTTGGTAGATAGTGGGGCTACACACAATTTCATTGATGCTCAGCTGATAGAGTGGAGGGGCATATAGACAGAGAATTTTGATGGATTTTCGGTGCTGGTTCCAGGTGACTAGACCATGTAGTGTGCCAGGTATGTGCCAGCCTTGGCAGTGACGATGGGGACATACACCCTGATAGATCATTTTTTCATGGTGGACATTCCGGACACCAATGTGATACTGGGGGTACAGTGGCTTATCACATTGGGGAAGGTCACCACTGACTAGGAGACCTTGGAGATGTAGTGGATAGATAAGAAGACTAGGAGGCATGAGAAGATTCGGGGGATGCACACCTACCCACCATAGACAGTTTCAGCACACCGGATGGAGGAAGATTTCCGGAGGGGGGACATAGAGTGGGTAGTGGAGCTGCATGTGTCGGAGGTAGGATCTACAGGGCAGGTTGTACACCCAGATGTAGAGTCCATTCTTGACAAGTATGCTACGGTATTTGGGGAGATACCACCAGGACAACCACCGGATTGAGGGTTTGAGCACACCATTGAGCTCGAGCAAGGTATTCAGGATATTATCACTACACCCTATAGGCACCCTAAAGCCTATCAGGATGAGATTGAGAGGGCTATCCATGAGATCTTGGCTCTTGGACACATCCGTCCTAGCACCGACCCCTTTGCTTCTTCAGTAGTGATGGTGAAGAAGAAGGACGGCACGCTGAGGATGTGCATTGATTACAGGGCCCTCAAGAAGAAGACCATGAAGAACTGGTACCGCATCCCGCAGATGGATGAGCTGAGGGGGCCCAAGTTCTTCTCAAAGATTGTTTTGAGATATGGGTACCATCATATTCGCGTGAGGGAGCAGGACATTCCCAAGACTGCTTTCTGGTGTCATTACAACCATTTTGAGTTTTTGGTGATGCCTTTTGGGCTAACCAATGCCCCGACCACTTTCTAGTCATGCATGAATCAGATCTTCCGCAGTCACTTGAGGAAGTGTGTGTTAGTGTTTTTTGATGACATATTGATCTAAAATCAGACATGGGAGGAGCACCTCCAACATATAGAGGTTGTATTGCGCATTTTGGAAAAGCATTAGTTTTATGATAAGCTATCTAAGTGCGAGTTTGGGTTGACCGAGATGCTCTACTTGGGGCACACCATTGGGATGGATGGAGTAAAGGTACATGAGGAGAATATCAGGGCCATCAGGGAATGGCCGAAGCCGAAGAATGTGACGAAACTTCGGGGATTTGTGGGGATCTGCACCTTCTATCAAAAGTTTGCCAAGGGATTTTCCCAAATTGTTTCACCCCTTACAGATATCACCAAGAAGGGGGCATTCAGTTGGACGGATATAGCACAGAGGGATTTTGATAGGCTCAATGAGGTGATTAGTAGCTACCCAGTGTTAGCATTATTAGATTTTACACAGCCCTTTGTCTTAGAGTGTGATGCATCGGGGTAGGGGATAGGCATAGTGTTGATGCAAGGAGGCCACCCCATAGCTTTTGAGAGCCGAAAGATATTGTCACATGAGAGGTTGTATGCTATATACGACAAGGAGATGTTGGCCATCATGCATGCATTGGCCAAGTTTTGGCAGTACCTGGTGGGGAAGAGGTTCAGGGTGAGGACAGACCACAACAGCGTTCGATTTTTTCTAGATCAGAAGCAGTTGCAGGAGAGGTAGCAAAATTGGGTTAGTAAGATCCAGACTTACGACTTTGACATCGAGTATGTCAAAGGGAAGAACAACGTTGTGGCAGAATCTCTTTCACATAGGCCAACAACGGTGTCCTTGATGAGTTTGGACATGGATTGGAGGCCTCGGCTGTTGGTAGAGTACTCAAAGGACCATTTTTCCTGCGAGATTTTGGATGGGCAGGTGACATATGACAGATACAGAGTGATGGATGAGGTGATCTATTACAGGGATAGGATCTTCTTGACTGAGGGCTCCCAGCTCAAGAAGAAGATATTGCATGCCTCGCATGATTCACCATTATCAGGCCACTAGGGTTTTACCAAAACCTACTGGTCCATCAGGGAGAGGTTCTATTGGAAGGGCCTCAAGGAGCACTTGCTCCAATATGTTAGGGAGTGCAAGGTTTTCCAGTGTAACAAAGGAGAGATGAACCATCCGATAGGATTATTGCAGCCTCTTCCCATACCTGAGGGGAAATGGGAGAGTATCTCGATGGAATTCATTACAGGGTTGCCCACGGTACAGGGCAAGGATTGAATATTTGTAGTCATTGATCGAATGAATAAATATGCTCATTTTTTTTCCATATTGGCACATTACAGTACAGCACAGGTAGCATATTTTTTCTTCAGGGACATTTTTAGATTTCATGGTCTCCCAAAGACCATTGTCAGTGACAGGGAAAACTGCTTCATGGGTGGATTTTGGTAGGATATTTTCTGTTTGGTGGGCATGGAGTTGACACTGAGTACTAGTTACCACCCCTAGATAGATCGACAGACTGAGATAGTGAACAAGTGACTGGAGGGCTACTTTTTTAACTATGTCAGTGGGTAGCAGAAGGCATGGTTGAGATGGTTGCACTTGGGGGAGTACTGATACAAAAACACTCATCACATGTCCATTGGTATGTTTTTCGTTTTATGCATTGTGTGGATATCATGCTTTATCTTTTGCTAACATGATGTTTGGTGCTAGCAAGGCTCCTAGAGCCAAGGATTGGATCCAAGGGAGTCAGGACATTCTCCGATCTCTCAAAGATAACATGGCTACAATGCAGAACCAACAAAAGTTGTATGCTGATAGGGGACGGGTTGAGAGGTACTTTGATGTACGGGACTTGGTCTACCTGTGCTTGCAGCCATATCTACAATCCACGCTGAAGCAGAAGGGGGCTTAAAAGCTCAAGCCCCACTTCTATGGACCCTATAGGGTGATACGCAGAGCAGGACATGTTGCATATGAGTTGTGGCTACCCCAAGGCAGCAAGATTCATAACGTTTTTCACGTATCATGCATGAAGAAGGAATTGGGGCAGCAAGTGACTGCAACAGAGGAGCTTTCACGTACAGATGATGAGGGGCACTTGGTGCTACATCCGGAGGCCATTATTGACACTAGGGAGAGGCAGTTACGGATCAGAATAGTGAGGGAGTACCTAGTGAGATGGAGGAATTTACCGGATGAGGATTCCACTTGGGAGAGTGAAAATATTTTGCAACATCCATCATTATAGTTGCATGAGTACAAGAAATGTTTTTCCAGGGGAGACTGTAATATTCCCAATTAGCAATAGCTAATTGGTAATATTAATTTTGACTAATTTTTCCTTTCTAAAGTTAAAATATAAAGAAAGTGGGTGAAGGAGCACTTAGCTCACACTTAGGATAAAATAATTCCTTAAAGTCACTAAGGATACATATCTAATTATCAAGGTGGGGCCTAGTGGCCAAGTGGCAATGCAGAGATTGGTGGGGCCTAGGTGAGAGAGAGGCTCACCAAGCATAAAAGGAGGAAGGGTCTCCTCATTCTCATTCATTATGTTTATGCATCTTTGAGATTTTTCTTCTGATATTGAGCACGCTTATTGTTTAGTAAAGACTGCACGTACTGTTCAGTACATTGCGTGTCTCCCCTAGGAGATCCCAACCTCAGCCCTGAGGGACTTCGAGTGCCTAGTCAGGTGAGGAGTTTCATCCTTGTTTTTCTGGAGAGAGTTGCAGCTACAACTGGAAGAGCATCCACTAAGAGAGACAATGTAGTTTGGGAGAGGGAGGATGCAGCCTTGAGGGGAGGTAGTTTCAGATTGGGGATTTGTTGGTGGATTCAGCATGGGATAGGGGGTAAGGGACCAATCCTTCACTATTCTAGAATTTTGGTGGTTTCAGGGGCCATTGTTTGGAGCAGATATTTCAAAGTCAATGTCCCTCCTTGAGGAATAGCGTAGTACCTCAAGGGAGCCATTTTCGGGGGTCAACCATTTTTGAAAAGCTTTCTAGGTTTTTCTCCGTTTTGGGAGTAGAGGCCATTCCCAGATTTTCATAATTTTCTAAGGTGGGGAGCAGCCCCAAATATTCAGTTCGTTCGAGCAGTAACAGCAACATAGTAGCAGTAGCAGCATCTTTGGAGATAACGCAGTCTGCGGGGAGAAACCATTCTTTTTCATTTCATGAGAGTCTTTCTGCCTTTGCCTAGTGCAAGCCGAGGTGCCATCATTCTGATCACCTCTGTACTCATTTCCATTTCTCAGAATTAATAAAATGGCTCAGCGTTCTCCATTTTGTTTGTTGTCCTTATGATTTGTCTCTAGTTTCTGCATGTCTTTGTTTATGTGCCTGTATTGCTGTTTATTTCCATTTGGGATATTATAGTGGTATCAGAGCTCATAGACTTGGCTCAACCTCTGGAGCAGATTGTCTATGATACCTTCAGGTAAACCATACATTTGTCAGTGACAGAGGAGGTACAGAGATCAAGAATGAAGGTTAGAGCTCACTTTCGGGGAACGTGACATCATCCCAGTAGTGGACGCAGAGGAAGAGGAACCAATGGTGGAGGACAGGAATGCCGATAATAAGTTCGAGGAAATTCTCCTCAAATCGGTATAGGATCTGACGAAACAAATAGAGATGGGGTAGAGATTCACAATAGAGTCTAGACCTTATGATACCCCAAGGGGTTTCCATGTTCGAGAGGGTCTAGGCACATCTCATCATTTACAGGAGCACCCCACAGCACAGCAGGTGCCATCACACACTTCCCCCTGCTCCATGATGCCTACATTTCTTACTGGAGACATTGGGGCAAAAGCACAGTAGGAGCAAGAGCTGACACACATCGGGGATTATTTTTCTGAGTACTAGTCATACGGTCAAGAGTTCATATATGTCATCACTTTCCACGAATTTTTTCAGCTCAAGCAGGATAGAAAACCATGCAAACATCACAGGGGGAACAAGCATTCACATGACGGGGACTTGCAGCGCACGGTGGGCAGATTCCATTTACCGAGATTTGATGGATCATCCAATTGCTCGGCAAAAGCATGGGTGAATGACACTCCTATTCCAAATGGTGTAAGGTATAACTGTGATTTTGCACCGGGGTTTTCCCCTTACTATTTCCAGAACATTTTGGCTTGCTAGAAAGTCCATATATCTTTTTTATCCATTTTTTTTGTTTTCCTTCTAGGAGAATGAAAATAAGGATAATATTTCATTGAAATCCTTAGATTAGAAATAACCTAACAAGGGTCATATTTCAATTTTTCATATTCTTCAAGCATGAAAGAATTTAACATTTTTTCAATAAGTATATGATATATAGATGAATTATGGTAAAGTGGAACATTTTAGTGGGGATACTAAAAGTATATTTCTTTCCCTTATATTTAGAATATAATTCACCAAAATGAATTATATTTTCAAAAAACTTAAGCAGTTAAATAAATAGGGTTCCTATATGTATTAACCTCAATGCCATAGGTTTTGATAACTATGTAGTTTTGTTTAATGTACCAATATGCACACTTTAACTTTTCATTCACATGCAAGTGAAACTTGCATTCACTAGGAATTCTTGGAGAAGGATTTCCAAAGTACAGGCTGTAATTGTTGACATGAAATTTTTAATGAATCTTTGATGACCTTAAGGTTGACTATTTAATAATACAAACCATGTCCATTCAAAGGGAAAATTATCTTCTCCCAATTTATTTCTCCACTTTAACCTTAAGTACTCAAAGTGGGAGGACTGCTGAACTAATAGAAGATAAACAAGGTAAGGCTAATATTAGAAAGTATTTCGTTTATTAATAATGTAAGTTGGTCATGAATCCTGCAAGAAATAAACATATGAAAGTTAAACCTAGTAAATAATGAAATATGATGTATAAAATTAAACATATAAAGACTATTTTTTTCATTTGTATCTGGAAGTAAGTATTTTATGAATGAAGGAAAGGGATTGCAAGAAAACAAGCCAAAATAGTTGTTTTAGCTAGAATGGAAGGAAACTATAGTGGAGTAGTGGAGGAGGGAAGAGATAATTCGAAGGAACATAAAAGGACTTGACACTTACCTCAATGGGGGGAATTAGGGGAGCATTCCACAAAAGAGGGGGCAAGGAAAGAAGTGGGTCACTGATCTTGAAACCAAACCAAATCTCTTGGATTCTCTTTCTAAAGAAAATTGAAAAAATAAGATCTTGATGTACTTCCATCCTTCAAAAGTGGGCCAAATTGAAAGAAAATGTATTAAAATTACCATTTAAGTGGTTTTCTAAAATCCAAAAAAAAAAATTATTGAAAGAAAAAAAGGCTCACCAAGATAGCTTGAAGCATTCCAATTTCTGTCGTACATTCATCATAACACATTCAAGCTCCATATTGATATTGAGCTAGGGAAGATGCAAAAAAAATTTTATATCCTTTGGATTTATGAGTGGGTAGTAGATACCCTAAAAAAGAAATATTTCTCAACATTAACCACCCAAATTCATAGCTAGAAATTTTTTTAGAAAGAGACACAAATACACCTATTAAATAAGAAATGAACAGAGAAGCACTAACAGAAGGAAGAGTGAAGCATGCATCCTCACCAAGAGCAACAACATGAGAGGGCAATACATAATAAAGGAAAATTAACATTAACTGCTCATGATACCATCCCTATTTCAACTAGCCACACCACATATATCATACCATGTTACAATTTTTTGTAGATTCCATTATGTCACTAATTTTTTACACATCCTAAGCTACTACCCCCATCAAATCCAATAGCTAGGAAAGCACCAAGGAAAGCATATAAATCATTACTAGTAGGGAAAGGGAATAACCATACTAGCTATCCCATATTAATATCCATATATAGATAGACAACTATCAATAGCAATAGATCTAACAGTAGATCCCACAACTACTTATGACTATGATTGTAAAGAACAAGATTTAGTAGAGTTAGAACTTCATTATCATCATCTAGTTTGTACTTGAGATCCATAGCCTATAGTTACCTATCATTCAACACCCCTTCCATGTGGAGATCGACTACCAACATTTGAGCGAGTTGTAGGAACCCTCCGAGTTTTAAAACCAACACATTTTCTAACATTTCTTCTTGCTCCAAAGTTAGTTTTTATTACAATGTTCTTGCTATAGAAATATATTGCAAGAGCTAATGTTGAGATGTTTTCAAGCAAACTCTAGTGGATTTGATTTATGAACAATGAGTACAGTGAGTTGACTCATATTAAAAATGAATCCATCTGAATGGTGATGTCTACAACTTATAATTTTTTGAATAAGTTTTCACCTTTCATGGTGTTGAATTGGAATATATTTTTTCAATATTCTACTACTACATCATACCATTCATTTATGGGGCTATTTTTCTTGTTCAACCTAGTGATATATTTCTTATTTTTCTACCATCATGGCATATGTATGAACGTTCCATTGAGTAATTTTACTCATGGTATTGTGAAAGTTTAAATAAACATGAATAATTTGAAGGATGATCTAATGTATTATAGGCCAAAATTTTTGGTTTCATTGCCTTTTATCTATGAGAACTTATACGATGGAATTCAAAAACAAATTTCATCATATTCAAGTACAAGGAAATTCCTGGTGCTCAACATAATTATAATGAATATAATGTACATGAAGTTCAAGAGACTATATGAGATCATATCCTTGGGTTTCTATATTTATGATATAAAAGGTCCAAAGAAAAAATGGCCCTTATCCATATCACAAAATAAGGAGGATTAGAAGTTTGTATGACCTTAGCACTGTAGTAGAAATGAAGGGTTGGTGGAATTTGAAGGGCTAGTCTTGGGCCTTTTGATACGGCAGATGCAGTGAAATTTTTTAAAATAACAACATAGAATATTATATCCTATCCCTCTATTTTCATGTACAGGGTGAAAGATATACGTGTAGAAGAGTTCTTGTCTTTCGTGGTTGTGAATACAATAAGAGTATTGGAAACTATAAATTATGCATTTATATGATTACTATTATCTTACAAGTGTTGATTGATTGATGAAACAAAATGATGCATTACCCAAAAATAAGTCATATAAAAAGAAGTTGGAACCCTGTGTCCCATTGAAGTTCAATATAGGGGGTGTCCCATATTAGAGGGTGTGCCAAAACTGCTAGTGCACAATATCAATGGAAGTGAAAAAAAGTGTTATGCCTCTTAATTTTTGAAATCGCCACAAGTGGGTCCTGTGGAGTTGTTTTGTTTTCACAAAACTATCAATGTTTTTATTTTTTGGAACCATACCATCCTCTTCATTTAAAATATGAAAGTATATGTGTTTTTATTTTAAGGATTTAATAAAGGATATGAAATGTAATGGAACCTAGTATAAAATTTTATCTCAAACGGTATTTTTGGCATTTTTGACTAGTTTGATTAGTCATTGGGGTCAAAGCTTCGAGTCATCTAGAACTAATAAAAATGGAAAAATAAATTTCTAATCAAAGAATAGAAAAATTATAGGAAAATTCACGCCATTATTTATAATAAGTTTGAATGGAACATGAGTCATTAATAAAATGCCTTAATTCATGTGAGATGTGGCAGTAAAATTCGATGATTTGAAGAATAAGTTCCCTCAATTATTCGTGAGGATCTCATTTTATATACATATAAACATAGACAATTAATTATCTCATAAGTATCATATCAATCAATGGCTCAAAGTACTTCATGCTCTAGATCGATGGAATGTGAGGGACCAACATTTTGAATGTCTAAAAGATGAAAAACATCACAAACTTATACTACAAAAAATGGCAGTACCATGATTGATTCCCTTGATTTAATGCAACAACCCTCACCTTCATTCCTAAAACCACCAAAGGGTATCACAAAGGTTCTTTTGGTTTCTATAAAAACAGCAAATTATTTTTGACGTGGGCATGATGGAAGGCGAGCCACTGTTTATTTTATAAATGTATATATATATATATATATATATATATATATATATATATATATATATATATATATATATATATATATATATATATATATATATATAATGTAATATTAATAGTGGGTTTTCGACACCTTAATTTAAGCCATTATTATTTTTTTGTAAATATTATTTTTAGAAAAAGGAACATTTTCATAATTGTTAAAGATTGATTACATAATTGATCATGAATTTATCTATTGAGAGGAAAATAAAAATGAGAGAAAAATATACAGAAAGGGTCCAGAGGCGAAGAATGAAAATGGTTATGTAATGATGAAGTCTCTCAAAAATAAATAAAATACAACTATTTTGATTCCAAATTCTTGAGTAGAGTTGTAGTATGTATTTTATTTATCATTTCATTATTTTTATTTTTTTTTGGAATATGTGTAGTGGAAGCATGTTTTTTTAACTTAGGATTATGAACTTACCTACGTGGCTATCTGTCATAAATATTACTCATGTTTTGGTTTATATGACTTAATGGAAATCTAGTTTTCAAGAAATTCATTCACAATTTCTAGTTATTTTCACCATTCTTTCTGAAGGGTTAAAGCTCATATCCATAATTCCTGAGTTATTAATCACTATCCCTCCTCATTCTTACTGTAACCATATCTTTAATTTAAAGCACATGAAAATTCCAGTTATATGGACATTCTAGCTATAATTGACATTGGAAATCAAATCACTGTAACCATATCTTTAATTTAAAGGACATTAAAATTCCAGTTACATGGCCATTTTAGTTATAATTGATGTTGGAAATAAAATCACTACTAAGGATGGTGGGGGGCTGGGGGGTGAAGTAACAGTGATTTTCAGGTCAAAAACCCCCTCGAGGTCAAAACCCACCTTGTTGTTGCTACTTTGCTGAAAATATTTCATTGTCTGTCAATAAATTACATGAGATAGAGTATTCATCTAGCTACTATGAGTAAGGAATTATCTTCCTCAACTCATGAATTTTTTAAAAACCATCCACTCGAAGCCTCCATAACCAAGAATCCCTTCCAAACTACTGCCATACTTATGGAGAGAACTGCTTCCTATACTATTTTTTTTAGTCCACCTACTCCACTCCTCTATGTGGCTCTCGATTTCATTCATTTTGAAATTGGAACCATATAAATTCTCAACATGAACATCACCAAAAAAATCTGTTCAGAGCACAAAATCAAAACTCCTAAAATAATACAACACTATATAAAATACAACCTCAATTAATTTTTAAATCACTCAATGATGCCCTCCAAAAAAATAACACTACAACAACACATATTATTAAAAAAATATCAAAAACATATATATGAACTCAAATAAAATGATTCCCTTTCAATCAAAAATACAATAGAAAACTCCATAGAAACACTTTCACTTTTCTATGCATACAATTAATCTTCATCCATGAGTATTGTAGACAACAAAAGCTATATTTCTTCTACTCCTACTGGACTACTCTATTATCAACCTACTTTTCTCCCTAGGATTAGTCTTATTGATTCAATACACTAGTGACCTTTTTCCGAGAATTTCTCCCCAACAACATGGAAAGTGGCTTATGAGTGTGTTTGGAACCTTCCAACCGTGCCTGTGACAATTATTCCTTGTGGTTATGGCCAAAATTCCATAGTTTGGTCTGTGTGGTTTGGAGGCTTGTTCTAGATGCTTATGGTTCTTAGGAGACTATTTTGACTCATGATCTTATCTGACCTATTTAAGTTAGCTAGGAAACATTGTTGAGAAGCTTCTCTAACTTCTCTTCATCCTAGGTATCTAAATTCATCCCAGTGGGAGTCTTATTATTACCAGTGGGATAACCTAGATGGTTTGGCTAGCGAAAATTCTAGAGTCAGTATCAGAAATATATAGAGAGTCATATGTTGTTATTGTGATTCATTTATGCGAGATACATTTTATCTTGAGTCTTTTTTCATTATAGTGTAGGGACTCTACCAAAATTAGGAGAGGAAAACTAAATTTATAGGTATTTATGCACATTTGATTATATGCTTAACGAAGTTTCATGTTCCCTTCCTTTACATCAATGTTTGGAGTGATTTATATGTATGTATTTATTGATGTTTTGAGCTAATAGTTTTCTACGGAAGAATACTTATCATGTTTGTTTGTTTTTGTTTGTGTGTAAGCTTGGGATCAAAATTTGAAGAACAAAATATCCATATTGGAATGATAGGATTCTGCGTAAGGCCCAAAACCCTTCACCAGCCTGTGAGGAGGAAATATAATTCACCAAACCCTATATCATTAGGAATTTCGTGGAGAATATTTGAATGGCCATGTGATTTGGTGTTTTTTTTTCTTCATTTAGCCATATCGTTTTTCTATCTGGTGATCCTAATAGGGCATAGGATTGTGGAGCAGTGGCTCCTTTCATGTAGAATTTACCGTAACATGCTCCATGCACACTCTACTACAAAAATACCAATTCCTACTCTAGTAAATTCATTCCTCTCACCAATTATTCTCGAAAACACTATGATAACTTTCTCATTCAAAAGAACAAATAAAATAATCTCATAAATTCCTCTGTTTGCAATTTTTTGAGATGGTTAACATAGTAAATGATATAGGTAACGGAGTACTCAACAACTATTTTCATACCAAGGAATTAATTTGGATCATTGATATTTTATACTTGACTTGATCTACCACTAACTTCATTCAATGAGAGATATTTTCAACTTTAATCACTTTCTAGAAGTTCCTCAACCTTTTCCGATATTTAGATGGAAAATTATGAAAGAAATCATAGGAAAAACGGATAAAAATATTTATATGTGCAAAGAATGAAGAGAGAAATCACTTTCATAATCTATGCATGGGTTTCCTTTACATAAAATGCATATGTACACGAGTTTCCTTTACAAAACCTCTACATGCCCCTTAAAATTGAGTTTTCTCAAGAGTTTTACAACTTTGCTTCAAGAGGATTCTTGATACACTAAGAAAAAATTCCCCATGGCTTTCAAACATCATTTCACTCACTAATAAACTTGAGACAACAAGGTTAAGACTCAATACAAGGAGTATTATCAACTGGCATCATGCTTGTTGATTAGCTTCAAAAGTGAGTTTGATATAGCATGAAAACCTTCCGCAATTAATAGACATCATGAAAAACTTCACAATACAATGAAAACATGACATACATAAAAAATGCATTAATAGAAACATATGAATCGTCATAACCATCAGGTGGCATCAACGGTAACACCAACATGACAAAAATCTCCCCATTTTCTAAAGATTTCAATCTGAAACATCCTTCTCTGAAATGAAATTTTGAAGGGGTCCACACACAAAAATATCTCCTCCTTTGATATCAATGGCAAGCGGAAAAACATATCAATTTTAAAAATTGTGCCTTCTCCAAACTGAACATGCTCCTCCTCTTCATGCATCAACCAAATAAAAAACTCAACTTAAAATGATATGCAAATGACAAACAATGGCCCATGTGGCTGAAAGATGAAAGTAGTAACAACACCCCTCCACGAGTCTTGTAACTTAAGAATATGTGAAATAAACTCCCATTGGACATGATCTAGTTCTGATCAACAACACACTGGGGCCACAATACACTTTTTCTATCAAAAATAGTAGCAAAGTTTGATAAAATATATGAAATCAACAACAAACTTTCATCAACTTTGAAGCAACAACAACATATTCGACTTGTCAAACTCATATGTGGACCTCCAAAATTTACTATCGAGATGATAACGACATAAAAATCATATATAAATGAAAATAATCTCTCTCTTTTCATCTCTAGAAGTAGCAACAAAACATCGATCCTTTGAATTAATAACTCTACCCAAATTTTTTGCAAATAGGAACATAATCTCTTGATAGAAAAACCTCTCCATGGATGCTTATGCAATGATGTATAACATTTCCATTACATATTTTCTACATGCAAGGGGCTACTCCACATAGACCAAGGAATCTGACCCAATGGTATGCAATGAAATTATATGGATTCATAGGCCTATAACATGGCTACAAGAATGATACAATAATATTGTACCAATGACATCAATAATCCCAAATATGGTTAAACCATGACTCACATATCTCTCTCTCAATGCACGCATGACTCTAGAATGTCTCACCATAAGAGTATACATGAATATACATGAATTACATGGTTGCACCAAGAAAAATTACAACCCATACATAGTTGCACCAACTATCATAACTCATTATAAGACTCATGCCAATTATGATCATATTAGAAGGATTCATGAGTGAAATATTCAGGTGACAATATCGCATCAAGACTTCATACATGACTGAAATATATCTCTCACTATTGTGCATGCTAATAGAAACTATTATGCATGAATCAATGAGTAGACATAAGTGACTGAACAACAATATGCATGGTTGAAATAAACACTGACTATAATGCATTCCAAAGACCATGAATTTCCTCTACGCATGAAATAAACAAATACATGACATATATTATCAACGCTAAGTTCCAGCATATCAATATATTGACAATACATATATCTTGATGGACTAACAAGAACAAAAAACACGTAATGATGTAGTGGTATCATAAATACACCACTACACCACATGGATCAACATCATGAAGCCATACTCCTACAAAAGCATAAGTTATAGACTAGATAGAATATTAGGAAGCAACGAGGATAACTCTAGCATCAATTTTGTTGATACATCGCAATATTATTCATTCAAAAACTCCAACAATAGCACCATGATAAAAACCTAAAGCAAATATCTATCATTAACAACATGGGTAAGTGGACTAGAAGATAATGTAACAAATGTGTAACAAAAAACCACAATGTGCAAAAAAAAAAAAAAAAACAACATAAAATATAGCCATCATGATAAAATCCTAGATCTTCTGCATATAGCCTGCAAATCTATGACACAAGAATAATGCAAGCATATAAAACCATAAACCATCATCATACTATTTTCCATGACACCAACACATACATGACATTATCAATCCTAAAACATGTTTTTCCTCAAGATAATACATTACAATTGTATATTAACTCATGTAACACTATGAGGAAACGATAATACATGTACAACCAAAACACATACTCCACTAAAATATTGGAAGCATATGGGATGCTCCTCATGAAAATGTCCCATCCCACTTTGTCATCCTTCCTCTTGGAGATCTTTTACTCATGCTCAAACAACAAATCCTCCATCAAAAAATAATCGCAATAGCCTCTACAGATGTAACATTAGTAGCACAAATCTATCATCATAAAATTATCATAAAAAAAGGATAAGCATCATCAAACGTTGGCTGCATTCACAAAACATATTCAACAAGAAAATTTATCCACACACCCTTCACTCGCTATGACAACACCTTCAATAATTCTATATAAAAAAAAATATGTGTGATATGCTCCCCTTGAGGCCAGACGAGCCTTAGTTTTTCCTTGTAGACTCTTGTTACTCCTTCCTCCATACTTGTAGGGGTTGATCTCTTGCAAGTATATCTCTTACCGTCCTATTGTCTACTATGCTTTGCATGCTCTTCATTCTTTGATTTGATGGCCTTAAAAACTTTGGCATATTGCAATCTTCTGCCATACGACCAATATTTTCACATATGTATCACTTGATATGACCAAGGAATGGAGGAAATGACTTGAATCTCTTGATTTTTGGTTTATTCCTATTTGCATGAAATTTTCATTCAATAGCCTTGTAGAAAAAGCCATTGCATGACTAGAAATAAATGTAAAAATGACCATTCTACCTGAATTTGGATGAAATTCATGAAGGGGAAACCATCTCATTATTTTCCTGAAAAGGCTTTCTTTACAACTACCTCTTCTACTGCATGATTCTACAATTTGATGAAATGTATCCAAAATTGTGACATTTGTAACAATGTACCTCATCGAAAAAATGTATGAAGAGGATTTGGTTCCTTTGAAATTTTATAGATTTGCTGCAATGCTCTCTTGGAGAAAAGGATCTTCTGAATGTAGGTGGTTCTTGAGTTATTTATTTATGCTACTTATTTCCATTGTTGTTGCTACTCTTTTTGTTGCTATCATTTTCTATAAGCCTTTTGGGTTATTCACTATCATTATTACCCCATGTGTACTAAATTATCCCCTTTTAAAACCAATACTAGATTTATCCAATGGCGATATTTGGTTTCCAAGAATATTGTTCAAGGCTATGGTGTTCTCCATCTTCACTACTTTCTCACAGAAATCACTTCAACTTCTATTTTCTCAAAATGAATATCCTTCTCTTCATATTTATTCCTCATTCCTTATTCAAGTTTATTTTCCTCCTCTAACTGAGTTTTTAATCCAATGATCTCTTCTCTTAGTCCATTCTCCTCATCTAAAATCTGTAAAAAAAAATTCTAATCCCTACATGCAGTCTGTTTACTTCAATATATAGTTTTTATATTACTATCATTGTTGATTCATATGAAACCTTGATGAGATCAATATCATTCTCATATCCCTTATATAACTGAATAGATCCATTAGAATCATAATTCAAAAATTCTTTCAAAATATTGTCTTTATATTTTCTCTCTTGTGACACAACCTTTTTCATCGAGATTTCACAGTTTTCTTCTCCAATTTTAATAGATTGAATTTATTGCTTCTTCGAGTTCTTTGTCTTTTATGACATATTATTATTTTTATTTTCCATCATCTGTGATCTACCCTCAAGTGATTAATATTTATTGTGAGAAATTGGTTCGCCAATTATTCGAGATTATATTAATACTGAGATGAGGGTGGGTGAATGCATAGTGACTAATTTTATATAATATTTTAATAACCTTTTATAAGTTACTGAATCATAGTATGAATTAACCCATGAATAGATCATATCAAAAATGTATTAAACAATATTGTAAATAATAGATATTAATATGAAACTACACTATGATTGTCACATGAGAAGGATAAAAATACACTATAAACCTAGCACAAGGAGACAAGAAGTATTTTTGGTTGAAGAACCCTTCTAGTTCAAAAAGCACCCTTGGTGATACTATGCTACTCAAAATATTTCATTATTTGTGAAGCAATTACATTACATAGAGTGTTCAACTGACGACTATCACTAAGGAAGTCTCTCCTTAACTCATGACGTTGTAGAAAACTACCAGCTGGAATCCTTGCCCATTTACTACTAGAATTATGGAGAAAATTGCATCCTATATTTGTTTTATAAAAGTCCACCAACTCCACTCCTCTATGTGGATCTCAATTTCATCCATTTTCCAGCTATAACCATACAACTACTTAACATAAATATCTTAGAAACAATCTCTTCAAACGACAAAATCAAAACTCCCAAGAAAATACGCCAATATCTACATCAAAATCTCAATCAATACATCAACCATGGAATCATGCCCTCCAAAAAAATCATACTAAAAAAACTAATATTATCACAAAAATATTAGAAACATATATATAAACTCAAATAAAATGTTGCCGCTACTATGAGGAATACATTAGAAAAGTCTGTTGGGGATGTGTTATATTCTTTCCACGCAAGTGGGTCACATGGGGGCTAGGTGGGTGACACCGGGGGTGACAATGCGCCGGGAAAAAAAATGGACCTTATTTTTCGATCTGCTGAATTGCCCATGGTTTTGTGTATGGGTTTGCACATGTTTTTGGTGCATGATGGTTTTCGGCCTTGGTATTTTGTAGATCCGGTCAAGGGAACTATGGTATGTTCTAATACATTGTTAATGGATTGGGGTTTGTGAATTGTTCGACATGTATATATATGTTTTGTAACACTACAAGGAAAATATTGAAAAATCAAGCTCGTAGTCCTGATTTGGGATCACAGGAAAATATCTATGTATATCTATTTTATGCTTTATTCTCTTTATATTATTTATTTTCTATTTTTAAGATTATTTTTCACATAATTTCTGTACATGGTTAAAACCTACAAACTCCATAAATATCTTGTCACTTTTCTTTTCATATAATTAATATTCAGTGACGAGTATTATAGAAAACAAAAGCTTTTTTTGTGCTATTGGTACTACTACATACACACTCTACTACAAAAATAACAACATATGCTCTGTTATATTCAATTCTCTCACCATTGGCTCTCTAAGACAATATGATACCTTTCTCACTTAAAAAAAACCAAATAACCTCATAGCTTCCTCCTATTTTAATTTTTTTGAGATGATCAACTGTGTAAATGCTAGAAGTGATGGAGTAATCAACAACTCTTTTAATACCAAGGAATTAATTTATATCATTGATCTTTTCTCCTTAACCTGATCTTCCACTAAATTTATTCAATGAGGGATATTTTCAACTTTCATCACTTTCTAGAAATTCCTCGAACCTTTCTAAACATTACATTAAAAATTAAAAAAAAAAAACCATTAAAAAAAGGGTGAGATGCAAGAGGAATATAAAAAGCACTTTCAAGATGTGTATGCCATTTTCCTTCAAAAGTACTATTTATGTACTCAAAATTCCTCCTCAAAACTTGGATATACCCCTTAAAGCTGAGTTTTAAGATTTTTGTAACCCTATGTCAAAAGAATGCTGATACAGTAATAAAGCCTTCCCCATGACTTTGTAACACCATGACACTGACTAATAACCTTCAACCAACCTGCTTAAGACTTAGTACAAGGAATATATATAAATTGATCTCATCCTTGTGATTCAACTTCAGAAGTGATTTTGATACAGCTTGGCAACCTTCTACAATCAATAGAGATCATGAAAACCTTTAGAATACAATGAAAAAATGACATACGTAGGAAATGCATCAACATAAACATATGATTCATAATAACCATCACGTGACATCAAGGGAAATGCCAACATGCCAACAATTGATGAGTTTTTTAATTATATCCATTCATTGAATTTTAACCAAGGTCAACTCCAACCAACCCTTTTAAATTTTTTATCAATTCTTGTTGAATGTCCTATGCATTGGCCTGCTATTGCTAAAGGTATTCTCTAGGTTACAATAATTTGGTAGCATCAAATTTACTAGTTGTGGGTGCAAGTAGATACTTATTTGTATGGTTCAATATCTAGTTATTATCATGACCTAGACTCTTGAGTGAATTCCTAACACCACCAACATCAATGAAGGCATATGAGTGTGCATCTCTTATATTTTAATTTATAGCATACCAACCACTCTCCAATGTTGATGATCCTCTTTCTTAACTAACAAATTCCCTACTACTACTATGAATTACAGTAAATGCATGACATGGATATTTCAAGTATATATAGCACATCTCACTGGAAATCCTAGGTGATATGTTATCTAAGTGTGACAGATCCCATGAATACATTCTAGATAATGGAAATCACTATATTGAACCATGTTTCCCAATGTAGTATATTTAGGAGAAATATCTTTAATATCATCCTTATCTTTAGGAGCATCAAGAGAATTCATTTTGACTTATTAACCAACATTAATAGTATTTTTTTTTTACTTTTGGCACATATGGGGTCAATATATAGGTTTTTTTAATATTTTAACTTTGACAATTATGCTATTTATTTGGAATTTGATGGATCGATGAAAAAATTAAAACATTGATCCATGTTACCTTATCCACCATGACCTCGGTAAGATGATTGATGTGAATACTAAAACTCATGTCCATTCAAAGGAAAAATTTATCCTCTCCAAACTAATTTATAGGCTCCAATGCTAAGTACTAAAAGTAGGAGGATTGTTGAGCTAACATAAGATGAACAAGGTAGTACTAATAAACGAAATTACTTTCCTCTACAAAAATGTGTGTTGGTCATCAATCTTGCTAGCAATAAACAAAGGAAAAATTAAACCTCGTAAATAATGAAATATTATGTATAAATATCAAGACCTTTGCATAAGAAATTAAATCATTGCTATATATTAAAACCACATTGATCATGGATATCACATCTCTAACAAGTCCATTGAACACTTCCCTCTTCATAGGGAGTCTAATATCTATGAATATTTCTTGCTCATTTATCAATTTCGTCAAAAGTATCGATGAGGTTTTTAATGTGACACACAATTTCATCTTCTAAGCTAGATTAGAATCGATAGGCCATTGTAGCATATCAGTTAAGTATTTATCCTTTATGAAAACGACCACTTCTAATCCCTAATTGTATTTAACAAGCATTTTAGGGGGTCATAAAATTCAACACATAAATGCACTAATTTGGGAAAATGAAAGGTTTAGGAAATCATAACTTGAGGGATCCTATTTCCCCATATAAGGAACAACTTAGAATGCCCACTAAACTACCAAAAATATTTAGAACAAATTTATCCATGATTTACAAATCAGTCTAGAATTAAAATTAATTTATTTTTTATCAATTAATAGTTTTGACATGTCATATTCATCAAGAAGCTTCTCTAAAAACCTCCCCTTCTTCCTAGGCACCATTTCAATAAAGCTTATTACTTAAAATGTTGTATGGTTAGGGTTAAATTGTTAAGAATTAAGTAGGGTCAGGTTTAATCCAAGTTCTCTTCTTGATAATTACTTGTGAGCTTATTTATTTTACTTATGTCTTCTTTTCTTAGCTTATTATGTCTGTCATCAAGTCAATTACCAAAAACACAAGAGACACAGATTTAGGCTCTTATAGCTAGGACCAAAACCTCTCCATTTTGGAGATGAAAACCCACAAGAAATTATTCTTATATACTTTCAGATAACAAGTAACATGACCTTGACACAAACTCTTGCCCCTTGTATGCCTCCAAGAACTTTTTACTGCTCCTTCATTGACTTCTTGAGTTTATATTGTACCTTCCTGCATGGTTCTCCATGTTTCTGCACCATGACTAGAGAACTCAGTCTCTACTTGTATTCTTTCTCCTTTGACTATATGAGATCCATACTTGTGATATCAACACCCAGTCTATACTATATGATGAGAATTCCAAAATTTAATATACTGATGCCCTTACAAAATCTTGTTATCATATTCCTCTAACTTCACACTTATTACAGTACTGCAACTTTGCACTTATTACAGTGTTGCAAATTCACGATTTATCACAGCCCTTTCTTGCACTTTATCACAACCCTTTCTCTCACTTTAATCACAACCATTTCTTGCACGTTATAATAGGACTTTAATCACAAATGTTCCTCGCACTAGTAGAGATTCCCTTCTCCGCACTTCAAGCTTGAACACAACTCTTACTTTACCCTGATTTCAGATATATATAATTGTCATGATCTCAGATTCAAACTCGTACTTATTCCTACACACCCCTCCAAGTATTCAAATTCATTGAGTTTCCACCTGAACAAAAAATAATATAGAGCACATTAAATGAAATGCCCTGAGTGTAATCACTAGACAAGAAACTCATATTTATACAGCCCAATCAATGTCCACTCCTCTTAGCCCAATAATTGTGTTACATTTTCATAATATTTACATGATTTACAATGTAAAATGACTTTGATATTGATTTTTTTTTTTAACTACTTGGATCTAATGAGTTGAACTCATTTTCAAGGATGTGACCCCACATCTCATTCTATTTCCCAAATATATCTCCAAGGTGGTCCAAACTTTATATGGAGTGGCTTATGCTTAAACATGAAAAAAACAATTCTACAAAAGATAATAAGCATAGGATATCAAAGGCCTCATCAATGTAGTTGAGATATTCATATTTTTCAATTATGGAATTGGCTTAATCTTTGTTTCCATGGCTATCCAATATAGGCTTACACTTCTCAGTTGAACTAGAATAGTTTGATTTCATTCAAAATAGTTATTGGCATGAGAATTTTGAAATGTTGAAACTCCATTCTTTCCAATAGCTCCAATATTCAATACCCACAAATAGATTGTTTATGCTCCTTCCTAGCACCCATGGAATTTAGCACCATGTAAAATTATAGTCGAGCCTGCACATATACAATATGCTTCAAAACAATAAAAAAAAAATTCTAAGGAAGGAAGAGAGAAAATTGGTAGAGAAAAAATTAAAGAGTTATATTCATATACAAAAATTTTGACATTTTCTGAAAATGAGAGTAGATTAATCTTAACTCTGGAAGGAGATCAAATGTCTTAAGGTAAAAACTTCTTTTTTTGCTTGAAAAACTTGAGAAACATTTTTCACCTTTAAATATTTGATTAGTGTTATTGATTCATAGGTCTAGATTTCATATGTATCAATGTTGGCTTAATTATTAGTTATTAATATCTATATTTATCAATTTTATTTTATTTTGGGTTTTTTATGAAATTTGACTAGGTCAAAATGTTTTAATTGGGCCAAGATGTTTTTATAGAAAAGAAAAAAAATAAAATATTTAAATTAAAACACATGTAAAATGTAAAATGTAATTAAAAATGTAAATGGGAAAATAAGAAATGTAAGGCACATAGCGACCAATTTGATCAAAATAAATTGGTTTGTCTATGATGTAAAGTTAACATACTATTGTTTCTTGGATGGGTTATTTCTATATATTACTATTGACATAATAATCAATAATATTCATTATTATTAGTTCAATACATGAACTAAAGGAAGTGAGAAAAAGAGAGAGAGAGATGTAGAGATGGTGGGAGAGGGAGGGGGAGAAAGAGAAGGAGAGATGGAGGGGAAGAGAGAGGGAATAAGAAAGAGACAGACATGGAATACTATAAATAATATATAGTAATATATAATAGTGAACATTGTTTACCATAGAGGAAGATGAAGTAAGTCTTTTACAAAAAAATAAAACAATTTGGATTTAGAAAGCTATGAATATTTCTTTTTTCACTAAAATATATCCCTTCAATTTACTGTATATGTTGATTCTTAATCCTATTTTATTTATTGCACCAGATTGATTGATATATGTAATTGTTGATATATAATATTATTTGATTATTTGCACTACATTTCTAATCCTATTGCTTCCACTAGATGCATTGATTTGGATATAAATGTTGATTTCTAATCTTATTTGATTATTGAGTATATGCATTGATTTTAGTGTAGAATTTTAGTTTATATATGATGTAATTAAATGTGATGTACATTGATTTCAAAGTAATTAGATTAATAGTATGCATTGATTTCAATGTAACCACAAAAAAGTTATTTACAACATGCATTGATTTTTGGATTATATTAATTCAACCATAAATAAAATTATTAAATTTCCATCATAAATAAAATGTTCACATGTACGTTAAATATTTTCTTTAGTAACTCATTACATTCTTATTACTCACATTTTCTATGATTCAACATTGTTAGTAACTTTGCATTCAAATGAGGTATAGAAAACATCTACAATTGAAATTTGTTTGCGGTTTAACTCTCGACAAGTCACAATCATTGAATTTAGAGAACACTACTATTAATATTCGAGAGAAAGAGATACAAGATGATATGTTTATGACCCTTTTCATTTCATCGATAAGAAAATGTGGAAAGATTAACAAGTGTGACAATAAGAATAATAGAAGATTTTTTTTTGAGATTTATCACACTGAATACTATTTGTAATTGGCTACATTATTATTATTCACATTTTATATTATTCATAATTATTTCATTGTGGCTTTGCATTCAATATTTATATTTCATCATTTAAGTTATTAAGAGTCTCTATCATCTCAATAATGTGAGGTAATTGAGAAAATATAAAATTAAAATAACCAATATAATATTATAAATATTTAGCATATTTTAAATGAAGAAAATAATTAGATGTTCAAAAAATTGTGTGATTATGCACAAATTAAACCATCCTAGATCCATCTTACTATTGGATATATCAAGAGCCAAAAGGGATCAAATATGTGGAGGTGAAAACCTTTCCTCAAGTTTTGAACTAAAAAAATTAGATTTTCACCTCAATAGATTTGATCCCTGGTTAATAGATATACTTTTCATATGGATCTAAGAGGGTTAATAAATATAATTATTAATTTCATTTTTTAAAACTTTGTTTCATTTTTAGTTTTTATAGACAGTTTGATCTGTTTTGGCACCTCATATATCCAATATTAAGATGGATATAAGATGGTTTCACTTGTGCATAGTCAAATAATTGTTTGAAAGTCTATTTTTTTTGTTCATTTAAAATATGCTAAATATTTATAATATTAATCTAGTCACATAACTTCACAACATCTCTCCTATACTGAAGTTGAGAGTGTATTTTAGCACAATTATTCGAAAAAAATATAAACTAGCAATTGCACCACATGTTGCAAAAGAAACACTATAAGGAAATAGCGTAGGAAAGAGTAGCCTAGAAGGAATAAGATGTTGCAGAGAAGGAGCCATTGTGGAGGAATGAAAATAAAAATTTTCTTCCATAGAAGCAGGTAGTGAAATATTAATGCAATATTCTTCCTTGAGCCTTACAAATCATGAGGCCTATGTTGAAGTTAAGTTAAATACCTTTTCTGATCATGCCAACATGAATGTCTCATGAATAAAGAAATGCATCGTGATTTTATACCTTCAAAATCAAAGGTTTTTTTAGCACGGTTCCTCCATATTTAATCTTGATCAATTCCTATTGAGTCACCTATGTATTATTTCCTTCATGATATTTGAAAATACTCAAAATATCACATTGTTCTTTACCACTGATGTCCCTCCCATGTTCTTGTTTTTACAGTATTGTTGATATGAAGTTAGTTTTTTTGTTCTTTATGCATACAGTAAAAAATGTATGGAGAGGTGGCTTTCATCACTTCAAGAGCAGTAAAAATAAGGCGATTTAGAAAATCGCTCCAACATTGAGAGAGATTTGGTAGCATTTGTGGAGTTGGTGAACATGTTTTGTTCTATGGTGTTGGCTACTGGGCATAGCTTTCTTGATCTTGTGTAGAAGAAATGAATTTTTATTTATCTTATATTACATTAAGCATGAAATTTTCAACATTCATGGCACACTTTCCATCACATTTGTAGAGAAAATTATAACAAAGTATCACACTTTTATTATTAGAGCTAAATTCTCTTATATGCAACAACGATGAGTTTCATCACTTAAGAGTAGTAAAAACAAGTTTATTGAGAAAACAACTCCAACACATTTGTATAGAAAATTATAACACAATATCACACTTTTCTTATTAGAGATGGATTTCATCACTTAAGAGCGGTAAAAATAATTTTTTGAGAAAACAAATCCAACACATTTGTAGAGAAAATTATACCACACTATCACACTTTTCTTATTAGATCTAACTGCTCCTATATGCAACAACAATGGCTTTCATCAGTTCAAGAGCAGTAAAAACAAGTTTATTGAGAAAACAACTCTAGCATTGAGAGAGTTTTGGAAGCAACTGTTGAATTGGTGAACATGTATTTCTTTATGGTGTTGGATATTGGGCATAGTTTTCTCAATCTTGTATAAGAGGCTATGAATTTCCATCACATTTGTAGAGAAAATTACAATAGAGTATCACATTTTTCTTATCATACCTAAATTTTCCTATATGCAACAACTACCTTGTGCCTCATAGTTTAAATTTGTGCAAGGAGGAGAGGAGGAGTGTCAAGGCGCAAGCTATAATATGAAGAGAAATAAGAATCTTGTTTGGGACTTGAGATAGACTCATTCTATGCTCATCTAGAGTAAAGCTTAATAAAACAAAACTCACCAGACTTTGATTTTTTAACTAAATATCTTA